>JBBBDQ010002242.1:797500-1397500 GCA_037127315.1 Ascarosepion bandense
GATTTCTCGTTCCGAGCCAATATCCACATCAATCTATGTAAATGTCATTAAAATATATCACAAGTAAAAGTTATTCCAGATGGGTGCTGGCAAGTTAGAGGATAGCTCCACTTGAAAGGGAGAGGGGCCCTAATATCCTTAGCCAAGAGGCCCCAAAAGGCCATAATCCGGCTCTGACAAGGAGGCACATTTTTGTATTAAGATCATTGACCAGTACATGGCATGTACACTTTTTTTTAAACAAACAAAACAAGAATGTTGACACAGATCTGAATATGTTTGACAATGAGAATCATTTTTTTCTTTTGTTTTTTTTAGTCTATTAAACAAGATCAGACTGACCAAGGATATTCCCACCCAGATGTTGGTATTTCAGGAATTTGTACGACAACTGTGTATCCTACCTCTTCCTCCGGCTGGTACCCTGGCAGTGGTGAGCTTTTTTCTGAAAACAATATATTGGTATAAATAAATACTTAATTTAGTTATGTCTATATTCATTTATGCACATTGCTTTGACTTCTTCATTAACTTTATTAAACAAATCCATCCAAACTTTCATTCCCTCTAATGATTACATATATAGTGACATAGCAAATACTAAAAGCATATCTAGAAATTCATTGGAAATGATTTTACTATAAGAATGCATTGCAAATTATTTACTAGCCATTTATGTAAGCTGTCTTATCACTGATAGGATTTATTAAACAAATCCATCCAAACTTTCATTCCCACTAATGATTACATACATAGTGACATAGCAAATACTAAAAGCATATATAGAAATTCATTGGAAATGATTTTACTATAGGAATGCATTGCAAATTATTTACTAGCCATTTATGTAAGCTGTCTTATCACTGATAGGATTTATTAAACAAATCCATCCAAACTTTCATTCCCTCTAATGATTACATATATAGTGACATAGCAAATACTAAAAGCATATATAGAAATTCATTGGAAATGATTTTACTATAGGAATGCTTTGCAAATTATTTACTAGCCATTTATGTAAGCTGTCTTATCACTGATCGGATTTATTAAACAAATCTATCCAAACTTTCATTCCCTCTAATGATTACATATATAGTGACATAGCAAATACTAAAAGCATATATAGAAATTCATTGGAAATGATTTTACTATAGGAATGCTTTGCAAATTATTTACTAGCCATTTATGTAAGCTGTCTAATCACTGATAGGATTTATTAAACAAATCCATCCAAACTTTCATTCCCTCTAATGATTACCTATATAGTGACATAGCAAATACTAAAAGCATATATAGAAATTCATTGGAAATGATTTTACTATAGGAATGCATTGCAAATTATTTACTAGCCATTTATGTAAGCTGTCTTATCACTGATAGGATTTATTAAACAAATCCATCCAAACTTTCATTCCCTCTAATGATTACATATATAGTGACATAGCAAATACTAAAAGCATATATAGAAATTCATTGGAAATGATTTTACTATAGGAATGCTTTGCAAATTATTTACTAGCCATTTATGTAAGCTGTCTTATCACTGATCGGATTTATTAAACAAATCTATCCAAACTTTCATTCCCTCTAATGATTACATATATAGTGACATAGCAAATACTAAAAGCATATATAGAAATTCATTGGAAATGATTTTACTAAAGGAATGCTTTGCAAATTATTTACTAGCCATTTATGTAAGCTGTCTTATCACTGATCGGATTTATTAAACAAATCTATCCAAACTTTCATTCCCTCTAATGATTACATATATAGTGACATAGCAAATACTAAAAGCATATCTAGAAATTCATTGGAAATGATTTTACTATAGGAATGCATTGCAAATTATTTACTAGCCATTTATGTAAGCTGTCTTATCACTGATAGGATTTATTAAACAAATCCATCCAAACTTTCATTCAATGCATCTTATAGGCAGCCAAATAAGGTATATAATTTCATGAATGAGGGCGCCAAATTCAAATTCTAGCATAATCTGTTGCATTAACTTTGTATTTATGCTCTTGCGAAAGGCAGGAATCAAAAGTTTAGTTCAAAATCCTTGTAACTTACCCGTATGGACATGCACCTGATGAAACCATAGGACACAGTATCTGAAACGTAATAACAACAATAAAGATGAAGACAGTAATTCACATGTAAATAATTTCAATAATAGGAAATCTATATTGGATATGATATGACCTAGAAGATTATAATATTCATTTTTTCAACACGGATTCTTTGAAAAATGTTACAAGGAAATTTCATCAATGGTAAAAAGACTTAATGCCTCCTTTTTCTTTGTCACTGGGTATGACAATAAACTACATCCAGCAGAAAAACCTCTGATCAGGAGATTAGTGGTCTTAAGGAGTGTGAAATCTCATCTTAACAGTTGTTGTTCCTAGGTCCACCCTGCCTCGAGGTGGTAGCATCTGTTAGGGTCCCAGCTGTCAACATAGTGAACCCCCAAACAAAAATTAACAGTACATTTTTATAAAATGAACCACAATAAATTTTTATAGCAAAATGACAATCAATGCAACACTAAAATAAATAAAAATACTTCTCTATAGTAAAACTACTGTTACGAGGATGCATTTATACATAAAAATATTAATAATAATGTCTAAAAAGTTGTAGTGAGGGATTCTATTGAGTCCTACTTGTTATTACACAAAAGTTGTAATTCGTGAAGTAGTCATAAAAATAGAGAAATTAGGAATAGAATGTTTTGGAAGATTGTATGAAATTCCAGTAGATTTGAGAGAATTTGAAATGTTCTAGAAATATGCAACTTAGGTGTTAGCCCCTATAAAAATGGGTTTTGGGAAGAGAGTAGTTGTTAAAAGGATTTGCTTACATTATCAACTCCAGCTTTGATTCAAGGATTTATATCCAGCCGAAAGAATCTCTAAGAAAAGTTGCCAACCAACTAAAACCTGAAAGAAAGCCTCATGGAACTATATGGATGAATATATATTTTTGACTCTTTCATTGACCAAACTAATAATTATTCTTTTATATACACATTTGAGGATTTCCAAAAAGTATAAAAATACTAACACACAGGAAAATCTCACTGGAAACAAAGAAAAGAGTGCTGGACTGCTACGTGATGTCAGTTCTTCAATACGGCAGCGAATGCTGGACAATATCATCACAAATGAGGAAAAAACTGGAAGCAGTGGAAATGTGGTTCTACAGAAGGATGATGAGGATATCGTGGACTGAGCATGCAAGCAACGATGAGGTGTTGGAAAGAATGGCAACAAAGAGGAAATTGATACTGAGCATCAGGAAGAGACAACTGAAGTTCCTGGGACACGCAATGAGGAAGGAAGGCTTGGAGAACCTGATACTGACTGGCCAGATAGAAGGAAAGAGAGAGGAAGGCAGCGGATAACATATTTGCAGGGCCTGATCAGGTGGTTGACGGAAAGGGGGTTGACAGGAGTAACGGGAGCAAACATACTAGGAGCCACAAGGGATAGGGAGACGTGGAGAACCATGATCGCCTATGTCCTGAAAGGACAGGACACATAGAAGAAGAAGATAGCACTTAAACTTCTTTGCTATCGTAACTGGATAAAGTTATTTCACTTGTTACCTTCCTCTTCTCTCCTTGTAACACTCGCCAGTAGTAAACTTTGTTTCTGTTTTGAATGGAACAAGAGTTGTAAATTTTATATTTTTAGTGTTTTTTGTAAATTAAATATTTGTATGTGATTAAAACTCTGAGTTTTGGTCAATATTTTTTTTTTTTTTTTTTTGTTACACTTAACACAAAACACTACCAACAATATATCTTATGATCTACAAACTATATATTCAAGAAATATACATTTACTTCGAAAATATAAAATTATGTGCAAAATATTTAGGTTTTGGCATTAAATAACCCATAGAGGTGTTGATATACCACACAATCAACCAACAACAACTTTGTGAAATGTGTAATTTTGTTAGTTATTTCTATTCTTGTACTTTTTTTGCAGGGTGTACGTCTGTTTGGTCATGAAGTTATCCTTCGTCCTGCACATCATTCTTCCATTCCAATCCTGGATTTGCCATTATTTATTGTCTTTCAGTGCTTCCCAATTGAAACCATTATTCAAATCATTACTTGTATTTTAACCGAAAAGCAAATTGTCTTTCTGTCATCCAGTTATGCCCTTTTAACCATTGTCACTGAGGTAAGTTTCAGTTTTATAAACTTATCAGCAATCACTTGTTTTATTAGATCTATTGTATCTCCTATGATACTATGACCATATCTATGATACTATGACCATATCTATGATACTATGACCATATCTATGATATCTATGATACTATGACCATATCTATGATACTATGACCATATCTATGATATCTATGATACTATGACCATATCTATGATATCTATGATACTATGACCATATCTATAATATGACCATATCTATGATATCTATGATACTATGACCATATCTATGATATCTATGATACTATGACCATATCTATGATACTATGACCATATCTATGATATCTATGATACTATGACCATATCTATGATATCTATGAAACTATGACCATATCTATGATATCTATGATAAACTATGACCATATCTATGATATCCTATATCTATGCCATATCTATGTATGACCATATCTATGATATCTATGATATGACCATATCTATGATATGACCATATCTATGATATCTATGTACTATGACCATATCTATGATATGACCATGATCTATGACCATATCTATGATATGACCATATCTATGATATCATGACCATATCTATGATATGACCATATCTATGATATCTATGATACTATGACTGCTCATATAGAAAGGGAAGAGAGAGTTTTGTCTCAATCTCCAGTGTTTCTGTTAGATGGGCCAGCAGACATTTCCTTTTGAAATTTGGTCTTATCACTGATAGGATTTATTAAACAAATCCATCCAAACTTTCATTCCGTCTAATGATTACATATATAGTGACATAGCAAATACTAAAAGCATATATAGAAATTCATTGGAAATGATTTTACTATAGGAATGCATTGCAAATTATTTACTAGCCATTTATGTGAACTGTCTTATCACTGATAGGATTTATTAAACAAATCCATCCAAACTTTCATTCCCTCTAATGATTACATATATAGTGACATAGCAAATACTAAAGTATATCTAGAAATTCATTTAAATATCATAGAAATGCATTGGCAAATTATTTATTTACTAGCCATTTATGTAAGCTGTCTTATCACTGATAGATTTATTAAACAAACCCATCCAAACTTTCTGTCCTCTAATAGATAACATATATAGACATGCCATAGCAAATACTAAAAGCATATCTAGAAATTCATTGAAATGATTTGACTATAGAATGCATTGCAAATATTTACTAGCCATTTATGTAAGTTGTCTTATCACTGATAGGATTTATTAAACAAATCATCCAAACTTATTCCCTCTAATGATTACATAGTGACATAGCAAATACTAAAGTATATCTAGAAATTCATTGGAAATGATTTGATTATAGGAATGCATTGCAAAATTATCACTAGCCATTTAAAGTAAGCTGTTTTATCACTGATAGATTTATTAAACAAATCCATCCAAGTATTCCCAATGATTGTTATATAGTGACATAGCAAATACTAAAAGCATATCTAGAAATTCATTGGAAATGATTTTACTATAGAATGTATTTGGCAAATTATTTACTAGCCATTTATAAAGCTGTCTTATCACTGATAGGATTTTCCATTAAACAAATCATCCAAACTTTCATCTCTCTAATGATTACATATATATATAATATTATACAAATGTTTTAAAAAAAGCTTATACCCAGAAATTCATTGGAAATGATTTTAATTAGAGAATGCACAAAATTATCAGCCATTTATGTAAGCTGTCTTATCACTGATAGGATTTATTAAACAAATCCATCCAAACTTTCATTCCCTCCAATGATTACATATATAGTGACATAGCAAATACTAAAAGCATATCTAGAAATTCATTGGAAAATGATTTGACTATAGGAATGCATTGCAAATTATTTACCAGCTACTTATGTAAGTTGTCTTATCACTGATAAAGACTTATTAAACAAATCCATCCAAACTTTCATATTCCCTCTAATGGATTGATATACATAGTGACATATACAAATACTTCAAAAGCATATAGAAATTCATTGGAAATGATTTTACTATAGGAATGCATTGCAAATTATTTACCAGTCATACAAGCTGTCTTATTTAATAGGATTTATTAAACAAATCCATCCAAACTTTTCATTCCTCTAATGATTATGCAGATAGTAATATAGCAAATACTAAAAGCATATATAGAAATTCATTGGAAATGATTTTACTATAGGAATGTATTTAAAATTATTTACTAGTCATTTATAAAAGCTGTCTTATCACTGATAGGATTTATTAAACAACCATCCAAACTTTCATTCCCTCTAATGATTAATATAGTGACATAGCAAAAATTAAAAAGCATATATAGAAATTCATTGGAAATGATTTTACTATAGGAATGCATTGCAAATTGCTGTCTGAGCCATTTATGTAAGCTGTCTTACCACTGATAGGATTTATTAAACAAACTGGTATCCCCTTTGACTGTAGACTAAAAGGGTGGATGAAGGAATTTTTACAGATTAAGTGGTAACAAAAGCAGAAATAGGTTATATCCAGTTACTAGTCTATATTAAATCATTCTTGGAGTTGGGTTGTGTTTGTCCATCCATGTTTGTGTCGTGGTTCATTTTGTTTTTGTCAGCCATCATGTCAAAATGAGTAGGTCGGCGAGGATTTGGTCTTGACTTAGCAGGAGTTGTCCCAAGTGTCATGTACCTATCCACCATGGTCCTGGGTATAACAATAAACTGCATCTGGCAGCAAGGCCTCTAATTGGAAGGTTGTAAGGAGCATGGAACCACCTCTTAATTAATGTTGTTCCCAGCTGCACCCTGACCTGGGGTGGTAGCACCTGTTAGGGTCCTAACTATGGGCAAATAGTTTATATCCAAACTGGGGTCAAAACACTATGAAAGTAGACTTTTTTTTGTTTCATTCACTTATGTACAAATACCCTTGGGATGTGCATTGTGGTGCATCGGGAGCCAAGTTCGAATTCCAGTTGAATTCCTTGCATTCACTTACGCACAAATACCGTGGGTAAGGTATTAATCCATCTCTTCCCTCCAGTAATGTATGGGTTAAATAATAGGACAGATTGGGTTCTAGAGCTTTGGCTGGCAAGTAGTCTACCGCAAGAAAACAATGGTAACTTAATGCGGGATAATCTTCTGCCCAGTCAGTCGTGTCTCTTTCAAGACATGATCACCCAAAGCATCTATCACGTATGGCACTTAACTAACTGACTGATCCTTGGGAAACATATAAATTCATCTATTCTTCCTCCAGCTATGGGTTGAACAGCAAGTCAGATTGGGTTCTATAGCCTTGTTTGGCAAGTGGTTTACTACAGACAGTAATGGCAGCCTACGGGGGGAAAATCTTCTGCCTAGTCAGTCATATCTCTTTCAAGACATGATCATCTAAGCATGTATCGCATACAGCAATTGACTGACTCTTCAAACTATTTTCATAGTTTTCAGGGAGAATTTGAACATAATTTCTTATGCCTTCTGAACACTTTCAGCATCCATTTAGCCATTATCAAAGAATTTTTATAAGTTGGTGGCATGATGCTTAAAAAATGCAACATAGCACCCACCAATGCATCACTTGGAGAACCACCAAAGAATTCAATGCATGCTGATAGACACAATCATATCAATCCACTAAAAATTCTTTTGATAATCACTTTTGAAAGATGAAAACACTCAGAAATTATTGGACAATTTATGCTCAAATTCTGCCTGGTAATCAGAATAATGAACCAAATTATAGGAAAAAATTAACCCAAAACATCTTTAAGAAAAAAGTAATAATTCCACGGACAAATTTTTACAGATTCTCCATTCCGTAAAACCTAAGAATCAAATAATTGCATCTTTGGATGTCCAAAACTTATTCACTAATGTTCCCGTCCATAAAACGATTGACATCATTATCCGTGATGTATACAATCCTGCTACTCTCCCATCAATCAATATTAAACCCACTATATTAAAAAATCTATTATTAGCATGCATCACACAAGTACCCTTTCACGATCCCTTAGGCAATATTTATACTCAAATAGATGGTATTGCAATGGGATCTCTTTTAGGCCCCCTCTTTTCTAATTATTATATGACAAATTTAGAAAATAAAATAATTAATGATAACAATAAACCCTCTATATATGTAAGATACATAGATGACATCTTCGTTTTAGCTAAGAATATCGATAAAATTACACATTTTAAAAACAAATTTGACAGTCACTCCATCCTCAAATTTACGTTAGAAATCCCATTCCTTGATGTATACATTGATTCTAGCACACATAGATTTACTACTTCTCTATATAGGAAACTAACTAGCATAAACTCATGTCTTAATTATGATAGTGAATGTCCTCAACGATATAAGTTGGCTGTTATAAAAAACTTAATTCCACACACACAAATGATATCTTCTTTCAAATTTATATTTTATAAAGAATTACACAACATTAAGCAAACACTTGTCACTTATGGATTTTCTAACTCCGTTATTGATCAACAAATTAAAATGTATCTCAACAAAGTTAACAATAGCTCTAACAGTCAGTTAAGTGCCATACGTGAAACACGCTTGGGCGATCATATCTCGAAAGAGACATGACTGACTGGGTAGAAGATTATCCCGCAGTAGGTTGCCGTTGCTTTCTGTGGTAGACTGGTTGCCGACCAAGGCTATAGAACCCAATCTGTCCTGTTATTTAACCCAAAACTGGAAGGAATAGGCGAATTAATACCTTTCCCAAGGGTATTTGCATGTAAGTGAATGCAATGAATTCAGCTGGAATTCGAACTTGGCTCCCTGATTTCTCGTTCCAAGCCAATATCCAATGCACCACAATGCACATCTTGATAATATTAATAATAATGGTGTACATCAAAATAAACAAAACACTATTAACTTATACTATTGCAACCAAATGTATAATAATTACAAACAAAATGAAAAAACTCTCAAAAACATAATACACAGAAATCTTAAACCAGTGGATAGTAATAATCAAATTAAACTCATTATATATTATAAAAAATTCAAAACAATTGACCTCATAGTCTCTAATAACCCTACAAGCACTAAACTAAATTCTCTACAAAAAACCAATGTAGTGTACCAATTTACATGCCCATTCAGAGATTTCATCTCTGGTACCAATAAAAAACCCAGTACATATATTGGTTTTACTACAACCACGCTCTCTCATAGACTTACATGTCACTTTTCTGATCAGAGTACAATTAAACAACATTTCTAAGAAAAACATAAACATGTAGGTTATATCAGACAGATTTTACTCAACAATACAATAATCCTTACTCATACACACAATAAAAAGAACCTTCAGATATTGGAGGCCATGTACATTAAATCCGGTCATAACACATTACATTGCATTTGAATACATGGTTCTGTTGTCATTTTGCGCTCTCATGTGGTGTGACGTCATAGAACCGCATTGCAAATTTGCGAACTGCATTTGTTATTTTTGGTAACTATTGTCGTTGCCTAGCGGAGTTTTGTCAACACAAAATAAAATCGTTGGTGATGGTGGATGTTATTGTATTACCATCTTAATAACCTCTCTGAAGATGGCTCATGTGAGCTGAAAGCTTAGAACCAAATTAATAAAAAATTATCCAAATGTTGGAGAATGTTTGTCTTTATTTTTAACTGCAATTAAAGCCAAAATACGACGTTTAGAACGGCTCATGATTAAACATAATAGACATTCATTGTCTCTTATATTTAACAGTATATGTTTAGAAACTTATTTGCTGCCTCGATACACTATATATATATATATATATATATAATCTTCCTTTGGCGACTGTATCTCTGACAAAAACAAATATATATATTGAATTTACAACAACTACATTAACAAGATGTCTTACATTACACATTTCTAGACATTTACAACAACATTCCTGTCTACATTTACAATATAAAGAAATAATGATTGACAACACAACTATCCTACACCAAAAAAAAATCAAATGCAATATTCATTAAAAAACTTTAGCTGCCAATTAATAGAATCAGCTATGAATACTGTAGTAATGATTTGAAATGTTTATAAAAAGAACAGTTTTTTTTGTGCTTTAATATGTGCATGACCATGATTTTACAACAAAAAAATCCATAGTGGATAAATTCCACATTCTAATAATCACTACGCAACCGTTACATTTGAAGGAAAAAGAAAAATTTGCAATTATTTTTAGTGACACAGTTTTGTGGTTATTTTTTGTTACCACTACTTACAACCCCTGAAGATGATATCAGAAGGAGATTGAAAGTACTTGGGAATATTGAGAAATAGATAATAAAATCAACTGTAAAAGTTACAGTGCATTTCTTACATCTTTCAATTATACTACATGAAAGATTATCCATGGGTACGAATGGATTTTATAAAAAATAGGCACGCATAATGTTTGCAATTTATTTAATGTGACATGCCTAAAAGAATTTACTAAATGCACATAAATTTTAAAATATATATGTATATATTGAATTTGTGCATGTGTTTTTCCTCTAGAGCATGTGTATGTACCTAAAGTGAACCAGATAAACACCTTAAGGCAGTTAAGACTCTGAAGACAGCCTTGTTCTTGGCAGGTTTATTAAAAGGCAAAAAGGTAAAACTAGAAAAAGAAACAAATAATGTCTGTTATGTTTAATCATGAGCCATTCTAAACATTGTATTTTGGCTTTAATTTCAGGTGAAAATAAAAACAAAAAATTCTCCACTATTCTCATGTGAGCCGAAAGCTTAGAACCAACTTAATAAAAAGTTATCCAAATTTTGGAAAATTTTTGTAAATATATATATATATATATATATATATATATATATATATATATTCTAAACATATACTATTAAATATATGAGACAATGAATGTTTATTTTGTTTAATCATGACCCGTTCTAAACATTGTATTTTGGCTTTAATTTCAGGTGAAAATAAAAACAAAAATTGTCCAACAATTGGATAAATTTTTATTAAGTTGGTTTTAAGCTTTCGGCTCACATAAGCCATCTTCAGAGAGATTACAGGGACATTAACATAAAGACATCCACTATCAAAGACGATTTTATCTTGTGTTGACATATTTGTTAAGTAATATATTTGCTAAGTAATATAGAAATAAGTCCAAAGCAGTCAAGAGGCAGTCTAGAGACAGTCATGAGGCAGTCGAGATTAGCTTATAACTTACGGCTATATCGTGTTGAATACACCGGTTCTCGTCCAATCACCGAAGTTAAGAAAATATTCAGGGCACAGATTTATATTTTGATAAGATTAAAAAATGGGACTGTCATATAAGATTATTTTAATCTGAATAACAAAGGAACAAATAAAAGGGTGACAAGAAATATGACAAAAGCAGCCAGATGGTTAAACATAGAAGTAAGACCATTTGTCTAAATGGCTAAAGGAAGATAGTGAATACTTTGTTTACACGAATATGTATAGAATTTGCTACAGGAATATGTTTCAGTGTTGCAGTATGTTCACAGAAAGGTAGAAAGTTACATTTGGGAATAGTGTGAAAACAAATAACGTGATGAAAAGGATTCTTCATACAAAGAAACAAACAAAATAAAAGTACAAAAGATGGCTACATTAAGCAAATGTTAAAATAATAATGTGATAATGAGGTATACCAAAGTAAAGAGAAAAGGCCTCAAAGGTTACATACTGGCGATGGTAATATTGGGGGTAAGATCAGGAGGATAAGAAAACTAAGGACCACATACTTAGACTCATGTTTTTACTGTGTGGGTTCCAGTGATAACTAAGGATTAACAGGAAGTGGTCCAAAACGCTATCGGACCTTATGAGTATAACTATTTTCTTCAATTTTTAACATTTTTATAGTTGTGTATATTTGCTTGGGATAGGAGTAATTCTTTCACGAATGGAAATATTTGAAAATATCCAGGTTACAGATTTATATTTTGATAAGATTAAAAAATGGGACTGTTATAACAAGATGTTGGCTGTGAAGAAAAGGAACAAACAACAATTAATTTTTCTGCAGTATGTTTTTGTTAAATATACATAATATATACACGGTAGTTTGAAATTTGACAAAAATTGTTAATGTCATTCATCAGTTGCTGTTGGTTGGGAAAATGATTAGGTTTAAGGGTGTTGTCAGTAGAAATGGGAGTTGGCCAGTTTCTTGAGTTGATTGGCTGAAGTCATAGTTGTAATCAGAGGATTGGTGTGGAGTGTATTAGTCAATGATAGGGTTTAATGCACAACTTTCTTTAAGGTTGAAATCGACACCTGTGATGGTGGTGTTGGGCTAGCAGTCGTTTGATGCCAGGATGTTGCAGTCAAACTGCCTGGTTAGAAGGGTTGACTTCACCCTGTATTATATGAGAATTTATGTGCTGTCCAATCTTGGTTTCCAGTTGCAAATTGATATGTTCTACATTGTCAGCATTGCACTGACATTTAAATTGGTAAATAACGGAACTGCTTTGCAAGTAGGGCAAACCATCCTTCACAGAAGAAGGGAACACTGGAATAGAACAAAGGTAAATGCAACATGTATATATTTTTTTTTTGTTGGAGATACATTCTCCTAATCAGCATAGAAATATGATATCATTTATCTGAATAAATTATAAAAAAGAAATATACATAAATAATGTAAATAAAATTTAAAAAAATAGAGAAGATAAAAAAATACTATCTTTACCCAATAATATAAACTGCAATTGTACCTACCTACCTAAGCTAATTGTAATATACATTCTTGTTTACTTCTTATACACTTCAACACACATGAACACACATATACAGTGACACATAAGTATTGGATACATGTTATTTTCTGTTATAACTCTAGTTTATGTTCGCTATTTTGCCTGATATTTGGTAAGTAATATCTCATAAAATTGTTTTAGTTGTATGTGGAAGGGAAATTAAAAACTCATGGTTGAATCCATTTCTTTTTTTTTTTTTTTTATCAAAGTTCAAAATTACCCTATGCAAAAGTACTTTACAAGCAAATCAATTTCTTTGTACAGAGTCTCTGCTCACTCATTTACCCATTTTCCTGGCGTCACACTTACGTGCCTCTTGTATCTGATTCTCATCTGGAACTTCTTGAAGCCCCAGGCTCATTCATCATGGGTTGTCATATGAAACATCTTCCAACTGTCATGCAAGTAAGTGTCCAGCTGATTTCTTCTTTTTTTTTTACCAAGTATAAAATCTTTTGTTTTTTTATACAGTGTGTTGTATCACCAAGGTGGCAGTACAAAACCAGATGATGTGTGCTGAAGTATCTACAACACAATATCCATGCTAATAGATATTAAGTAAAAACAAGACAAGCATGGACAAGACAGAACAATAATTAGATTAGAAAGAGAGGAGAGGTTGCTAGTCGCAGAGAGCACAGTCTATTAATAATGGTCAATGACACTCCAAATTCCTGACTACTACTTTATATAGCTATTTCTGACCACAGATCATTCCATCTTTGAGAGCGCTAGAGGGGTGTCAGCTGCTCTACAACACAATGTAAAACAGTGAGCCTGTGGTAAGTTTGGGTGTGACTTGTAATACCATATTAAAGAAAAATCTTTTTCATCTATTATTTGATTTTCATCTAATCAGTCTTTCTTTTTTTTTTTTTTTTTTTTTCAACTTTCATTAATGTCTAATGGAAATAAATGATAAACTTATAAAAATTTGTTCCTTTCATTGTATCTTCATGAAAATTACCAAATTTAGTTAGAAAGACAATCCTATATCCTTCACATAGCTGACTCTCTACCAAATGTAATTTGTCCTGGGTCTGATGGTAAACTACATCTGGCAAAAAGGCATCTGATCAAGAGATTGGAGGTTTTGAGGGGTGTGGAACCACCTTTTACACTTCTATTGTTCCCAGATCTACCCTGACCCACAGTGGTAGCACCTGTTAGGGTCCCAGCTATGGGCAAATAGTGAAACACCAAACAAAAACTACAAAATGAAAGTGTTAAAATACATTTTTATAGTAAAAATACCAACAATACATTTTTATATTAAAACCAAAGATAATCATTCCCACTTTTCTCTGTACAGATAAACGCTTGACACCATCACTATTAGACAGGCAGTCAACTCAAGGGTTGACAAAAATTTTGGTTTCTTTACTTTTTAGACCACAACAGTAACATTTGTCTCTTAGCATTCATAACCAAAATTTGAGGTAAGAAAACTCCAAACACTTCACTTTTTTTTTTTTTTTTCTCAAATTATTTGGATATTCACTCAGTCAGTTGAGTGCCATACGTGATACACACTTGGGGGATCATGTTTCAAAAGAGACATGACTGACTGGGCAGAAGATTCTTCCACAGTAGATTGCCATTACTTTCTGTGGTAGACTGGTTGCCAACCAAGGCTATAGAACCAAATCTGTCCTTTTATTTGACCCATAACTAGAAATACTTTTCCCAAGGGTATTTGCGTGTAAGTGAATGCAAGGAGTTCAACTAGAATTAGAATTCATCAACCCAATTTGTCATTCTGAGTCGATATCCACTGCACCATAACGCACATCCATATATCTGATATCCACTACACCACAACGCACATTCATATATCCGATATCCACTGCTCCACAATGTACATGCATGTTTCACTAAAAGAAGCCTAAAAGAAAGACTATATCTAAATCTAAGCTTATTTATAAATGGAACTTTGTCTGTGTGTGTGTCCCTGTTACCTATAGACTCCGAAATGGCTGAACCGATTTTCTTGAAAATTTACACAGTTGTACTATAAGCATCTGCGAGTGTTCTTAGCTAGGTTTTGTGTCGAGGTACTCCCGATAAATATTGAAAATCGATAATCGAAAAAATCGTGTTATAGAAGGAGTGGTCCGATTTTAGTCAAATTTGATACACTCATAGACAATGTTCAGAAGTTTCAAGGTTGCAGTTCTTACAATAGTGCAGAAAATCGATTATATATATATATATATATATATATATAAAAGGCAAGATGTTTGTGTGTGTGTCTGTTTATCTGCCTGTATGTTTGTATTTTTTTCTTTTTTTCTTTTGCAGCCCTTTTATTATAGTTTTGCTTTGGGTTTGGCTCTAAGTAGGTATAATTGTAGTTCTTAGTCTTTGCCATGATACCATTTACTCAGAGGATTTATTTAGCCTTCAAACTTCAGTTTACGATGAAACAATCTTATTTGATATCAATACCAGGAAATCAAAATTTGACTTACAACCATTCATTTTTCTTTCAGTCTATGGTTTCACTTTAACTGGAAACAACTATTGCTTTTTAGTCTTTCGTGCCAACGTCCAAAGAGTCTGAGCTCCAGGACCATGGATTAGTTTTAAAGCTTTCATAACACCCGAGCAATGCCAGGCTATACTGCTAGTTTTACTATATACTCGTTGTTTATCAATGTCAGTCAAAATGATTATTGTTTTCCAGCAGCAGAAGTGTTATATATCAATATGATCTCATCATTGTTTCTAAAATGGTGACCATGCAGGTGGGATTTGAGTTTAGAAAACACTAAGAAGTCAGATAGAGCTAAGTCTAGTGTGTAAGGGGGTGGGGTAGCAATTTAAAGCCATGGTTGGCTGATTCAGTTACTGCAACCTGACCAGTGTGAATATATGTGTTATTCTGGAGCAAGAGCACACTTACCCTCAGCTTCACTTTGCATTTTGATTTGATTGCTTCCTTCAGTTGTCTTAATTCTGATGAATAATATTGCCCATTAGTTTTTCCCTTTTTCTCGGTAGTTTATCATGAATACACCTTTGTAATCTTAAAAACAGAAGCCATCACTTTTGCCAAATGATGCTGCCTGTTTGAACTTCTTCGGGGTGGAGGATCAAAGTGTTTTCACTGTTTGCTTTGAATCTTTGATTCAAGTTAAATGGTGAACCCAGGCTTGATCTTCAGCTGCTAATTAGTGGTGGAAGTTCTCAGTCAGCCTGGAAGTAAGTCAGACGTGTCCTGAAATTGTAATCCCTTTTCACCTTCTGCTCTAGTCTCAGCATTCTTAGGACCCATCTCACAAACAGCTTACTCATCCCTAAGAACTCAGTTAAAACAGTATGAACTGAACCAGAACTAATGCCTATGGACTTAGCTATCTGCTGGACAGTAAAACGCCTGTCATCCAAAACCATATGGCAGATGACATCAACTTTTTCATCAGTGGTTGAGGATTTTAGATGATTTAACTGAGGGTCATCTTCTGTACCGTCCCCGCCCTGTTTGAAATCCACTTTCGACTTCTTCAGTTGCATAGAAAGGGGAGTCTTCAGCAAGTGTCTGTACCATCTCCTCATGCGTTTCCTTGTGTATCATACCTTTCTTTTGCAAATACTTTGATCACTCGGGCTTCTGTTTTGTCCATTTTTAGATTTGTTGTACACTTCTCATTTTTTGTATGGGCCTCACCTGTACAGAAATTAAGACAATTTAAAACAATTAGTTTTTCTAGTTTTATAAGATGTGGTAGAGTGTTGCTACAACAAAAATGTTCAGTTGTTCCTCCTCTTTCTGGATGAGGCTTAGAACTTTTTGAATGACCCTCATTTATGCTGATTCTTTCAGACATCTAACTCTCCAGTTTGGGATAATGACCTGGTGGGTAAAAATATTGGTTTGGGAATTTGATGACATAGTGGTTCATTTCTTGGCTTGGGTGATGTGTACACATACACTCAGTGGAAGCAGGTGAGCAATAACTGAATAGTACAAAATCAAATTAAAAACTGTTGTATCGTTGAGGTAAATGATACACAGAGAAGAATAAGTGCTCAATATATTTATTTAGCACAGTATCTGGTGCTAATGAATATATACACAAAATACAGAACAATAAGTTTCAAACAATTAACAAGACAAAACTTGCAAGCAAAAGGAAGGAGGGTCTAAATGGTGAATAGTTGACAAAGTTAATCAGTCCAAATATTAATTGACTAGCAGTATAGCCCGGCATTGCTCGGGTGTAATGAAAGCTTTAAAACTAATCCATGCTCCTGGAGCTCAAACTCTTTGGACGTTGGCACGAAAGACTAAAAAGCAATAGTTGTTTTCAGTTAATGCGAAACCGTAGACTGAAAGAAAAATGAATGGATGTAAGTCAAAATTTCCTGGTATCGATATCAAGTTTTCTGCACTATTGTAAGAACTGCAACCTTGAAACTTCTGAATATCGTTTCTTATGTCTTTGTCTATGAGTGTATCAAATTTGATTAAAATAGGACTACTCCTTCTATAACACGATTTTTTCCATTATCGATTGTCGATATTTATCGGAGTTACCTTGACACAAAACCTAGCTAAGAACACTTGCAGATGCTTATAGTACAACTGTGTAAATTTTCAAGAAAATCGGTACAGCCGTTTCAAAGTCTATAGGTAACGGGGACACACACACACACACACAGAGACAAAGTTTCATTTATAAATAACTTTAGATTTGACCAACTTATTAAAATTGACCCTTTAAATAGATATTCATAGACTCTTTCAGGCTATGAGCCAGTCTATCGGTTAGAGTACTGAAGACATGCTAGCTGCTCTACAGCAAGAACTAAATGATATCCCGAGACATGAGCCTTGGAATGAGAACAGTCTAGCCCCCCCCCACACACACACACACACCAAAATTAAATAAAAGGTTTTGTTTAGAATTTCCTGTAGGTTACTCAGGTCATTATACACCTCAGGAAGAGTGCAGGGCACATAGCCAATATGCTGTGATAAAAACAACAAAGATGAGGACAATAGTCTGAATATAAATAGTGTAAATAATAATAGTCAATTCATTGCCATATATGATGCACACTTGGGCAATCATATCTCAAAAGAAACATGACTGATTAGGCACAAGATTTTCACACAGTATCTTGCCATTACCTTCTGCAGTATACTGGTTGCCAATCAAGGCTATAGAAGTCAATCTGTCCTGCTGTTTCATCTATAGCTAGAGGGGGAAGAGACAGATTAATACTTTTCTGATATTGGCTCAAAATGAGAAATCAGAGAGCCGAGTTTAAATTTGTTGCATTCACTTACGCACAAATACTCTTGGGAAATGTATTATTCCATCTCTTCTCCCTCCAGCTATGGGTTTAATAGTAGGACAGCTTTGGTTGGCAATCAGCTTACCGCAGAAATTAATGGCAACCTACTGTGGGAAAATCTTCTGTCGGGTCAGTCATGTCTCAAAAGAGACATGATCACCCAATCTTGTATCATGTATAGCTCTTAACTGACTGAAATGATAACTCTCCATCCCAGAAATTCAGACAAAAATATACCAGAACATGCTTACCTTTTTCATTGCATCAGGTATATTTTGATGAGTCCTGACACTGGCATGTCATGATATTCTCTCCTGCTACTGTTATTTCAAGAAGGTCGGAGTAACAACAAGGAACCAACTTGTTTTCTGTGATGCTTCCATGAGATTAAATATAATTCTCTGCCATTTATTTTATTTTATTTTTGTTCTTTTTCTTCAGATTGCTGATTTAGTGATAGTGAATATTGACAAAGGAACCATTGTTGTTAATGAATTGGAACCTACATTTGCAGCCTCCTCATATACTTGTGTATTAAATATTCCTATGATGCCTCAGGAACCAGTAAAACTTTTGGCTGAAGTCTTTGAAAAAGTCAAGTTCAGTTTTGACCTTATTGACCTCGAAAGGTAAGAAAATTACCTAATCTACATCTTAAACTTTATCTCTTCTACAACATCGTCATTTATTCAGTTAATGCATTTTGCAACACTGTGGCCACCACTCTCTTCCATCTGTGCCCTTACAGCCTCAGCCACCATTATTCCAGTCCACTTCTTATTATCCTCAAGCCAAAACATGTGGTTCTTTCTGATGCTGCTTACTCTCCACTGAGTCCAGCAGATTATCTTTATTAAAGCCACCTCATCTAATCTAAATTTATTTATAAATGGAACTTTGTCTCTGTGTGTGTGTGTGTGTGTGTTTTCGTTACCTATACTCCGAAACGGCTGTACTGATTTTCTTGAAAATTTACACAGTTGTACTATAAGCATCTGCAAGTGTTCTTAGCTAGGTTTTGTGTCGAGGTAACCCCGATAAATATCAAAAATCGATAATGGAAAAAATCGTGTTATAGAAGGAGTGGTCCTATTTTAATCAAATTTGATACACTCATAGACAATGTTCAGAAGTTTCAAGGTTGCAGTTCTTACAATAGTGCAGAAAATCGATTATATATATATATATATATATATATATATATATATAAAAGGCAAGATGTTTGTGTGTGTGTGTCTGTTTATCTGTCTGTATGTCCTTTATACAAATCCACAATTTTTATCTAATTCTCACCAAACGTCACACAAATATTCTTTAGTCTGAGCTCCAGGACCATGGATTAATTTTAAAGCTTTCATTACACCTGAGCAATGCCGGGCTATACTACTAGTCTTATTCTAAGTCTGAAGTAACAAATCTTCATTAGTACAATCAAATCTCTCTATACGTACTTTGTTCTGACAGTATCTAGCACTCACTTATTCATGTGTCTCACTGTCCATGGCCCTGTAGAATCACTTCTATATGCACGTACATATCTACATATACATTGCCATGCACACATGTTCATACACATACACCCACACAATCTTATGTAAGGACCGCACGTAAAACTTACTTTTTTTCCTGCGTTTATTAAGAAAATATATAAACTGATTCCTACACGTGTCTAGCCAGTTGGAGGATGTTTTTCAGAGTGTTAGACCAAATGCCGTTCGTCTCTTCCAACTCACACATACTGCTAATTGCATTCAGCAATTAACCACATAAAATGTTTCTCTCTATCCTATAAGAACATTTCAATACATGTATAATTATATTCATTACTATTCAGTACAAACATAATATTTCCTTTCAGAAACTCATCTATCATGAATATTCAGAGAATATCTTTAATATCTAAGAGAGAACTCTTTTCACGACATCTTACATTCACGAATTATTCAGTTCTGTAACCTTACTTAATACAATTTTGTTATATTCGTCACATTGTGCTTTGAGTTATTTTATTTATAATTGTGGTGGTTTGGACAACCAACCTTTTCTTCACTGTTGAAATCACTACCCCAACGGTCAGTCTACTACAAATTAGTACCCAAGTTGTCCAGACCACAACAGCCCTCTAAGGACTCTGTGATATACACACATCTCGAAAGCATCAATCTGGTATCATTCTCTCTTGCTCAGTGCCCATGACTTGCATTTGTAGCTGGCAATGATAAAAGCAAGGAAGAATGGTATCACTAAATCCTTATTCATTATTTATCATCATTTACTCTGTATATTCCAGTTCACCACTCATTCTCAATACATACCTTGGTGTGAGGGTATACAGCACCAGGGTCGTAGCTGATGCTAAAAAAAACACCGGGCACAGAGAAAATTGCCCAGATTTATTAGTTGACAATGTGATGACATCATCAGTGTCATTTGTTTCCAGAAACTATGATTTTTGCGGCTATTCTGATGGAAATTAGGCACAGAACATGAACGAAAACAGGAAATCGGGTTCGGACTTTCTGAGTATAACCAGTCTTTTCTTCCAAAATTAATAAATAAACAGATGCGTTCATTTGGATGTTTTCTTCGTTTTTCTTTCTTTGTGAATTGTTTAGTTTGATTTCTGACGAAGACATTTTTCTTTGTCCAGATTTTCACTATGATTGCACGGATCGGCACGGACCAGTGCCCGGTAGTCAGATATGGTTATATACAGCACCTACTTATTAGTGCATTTCACTGTGAATGTCAATAAATCATTATTATCTCCAGAAGAAATTGTTGACTATTTCTCTAAAAATTGACATTTTTTTTCATATGTTCAGTCCATGATATTTTCATGATGAATCTGTAGAAGCACATTTCTGTTGCTTCAAGTCTCTTCTTTATATGTAAAGAGATTGTCCAGCATTCACTGCCATATAGGAGGACTGATATTACATAACAATCCAGGACTCTTTTTTTTGTAGAAGCACATTTCTGTTACTTCAAGTCTCTTTATCTGTAATGAGTTTGCCAAGCATTTACTGCTATTTAGAAGGACTGATTTTACATATCAGTTCAGTACTCTTTTCTTTGTTTTTCGAGTGAAATTTTCCTGTTTCTTAATATTTTCCTTAGCTTTTGGATTGCATCTTTGGCTATCCCAAAGTGCCTCCAGATTAATAATTGCTGACAATGCTTCATCTGATAATAATAAAGTTCAAGTGAATATTACTAATGCTACTATTGTAATAAAAAGCAACTGAAATTAAAACAAAAGAAATACTAATCAAAATGAATAATGGCTCAGAATGTTTCATCTGATTGCAATAAAATTCAAGATAATATTACTACTAATACTACTAATGTAATAAAAAGCAAGTGAGATTAAGATGAAAAAATACTAGTAAAAAATGAATACTAGTTGACAATGCTTTGTCTAATAATAATAAAATTCAAGATAATATTACTACTAATACTACTAATGAAATAAAAAGCAATTGAAATTAAGATGAAAGAAATCCTAGTCAAAAATGAATAATGGCTGACAATGCTTCATCTAATAATAATAAAATTCAAGATAATATTACTACTAATACTACTAATGTAATAAAAAGCAAGTGAAATTAAGATGAAAGAAATCCTAGTCAAAAATGAATAATAGCTGACAATGTTTCATCTAATAATAATAAAATTCAAGATAATATTACTACTAATACTACTAATGTAATAAAAAGCAAGTGAAATTAAAATGAAAGAAATCCTAGTCAAAAATGAATAATGGCTGACAATGCTTCATCTAATAATATTAAAATTCAAGATTCATCTTGTTACACCTGTTTTAATTCCAAGGAAATTTAATTCTGTTACATGTTTTGCCGTTTTTTTTGTTTTTTTTTTTCATCTTGTAACACCTATTATTTTAATTACAAAAAAAAAAATTGTACAATTTCATGACACGTTCTGTGTTTCATTCATTTTTTTTCCATATTGTATCACCTGTTGTTTTAATTGTACAACTGTAAGGAATTCCGCGTCTTTTTTTTTTTTTTTTTTTTTTTTTTTTTGTCTTGCAGCCCATGTCGTTTTAATCTCAAAGAAGAAGTCCAATTCCGGTCTCAGAAAATATCCTCTTTCAACAAAAGGATGCAGTACGCATTTGTTGAACTTATGGTCAACTTATTCAGGTAAAAATTTGTATCATTTTAATTTTTTTTTTTTTTTTTTTTTTTTTTAATTCATAAAAATTAACTGATAGTGCGTATTTCCATTTTTTTCACAATATGTCTGGACTGATTTCATTAGTATTATTTAAAAAAAAAAAATTATGTTTGTGTGTGTTTTTTGTACAGAAAAAAATTGCAACAATTTGTTTCACTGGTTAAAATGGTCTCATGTTGCATGCTATTTTTATAAAAACTGACGTTTGTTGAAGTTCTTGCTAGCATTTCTTGTTGAGATTCACAAACAATATTTTGTTCAATTTTGCAAACCAATCAATCAAATTTGAATAAGCTGATTTTTTCGGAAAAATACTTTGACAAAAACTCTACTTCCCAGTTTAATAATCTCTTTAATTTGATTCTATTAAACTTCATGGTAAATAATATTCTTTAAGAAAATTTATTTTTTCCCTTTCTGACACCAAAGAATAGATTTTTAGGATTTCTTATTCTTGATAAGACAACATACAACTCGCCATAAGCATATGTTTTTACTGGAGCCAAATTTCAACTTTTTGAAATGTTTTGTCGTGTGATTTGTTCATAGTTCTTGCAAACACAGGGTAAAGTGGAAACTGGATTCTTGTGTATATAAAATCTGAAAGATATGCAAACAATATTAAATTTTTATTAAATAAATATTTGTTATTTTAATCGTTAAATTGTTTTTAAAATACTGGGAGTATTTTGTATGTTAAGTAATAACAATATTTGCGTTATTCAGACCTCACATCCAATCTTACAAAACCTGGTATTCCCAAGTGGTCACCTATCTATGTACTCGGCAAGTATGACGTTGCTTTACTTCGGAGACTGTACGGGAAACAGTGTTTCTATGTGATGCAGACGTAAGCTGACTGATGTGAGCCTCCAATAATAATAGCAATCAATTGATTAACAGATGAAATGAGAATGTGGCACTGGTATCTGAACCCAGTTTGAAACAATTAAAATTCTTTCCCAAAACTAAGCAAAGTATTATCGCAAGAAAGGATTAAAAGATTACTGAGTTACATTATTTACATTATTCGGACTATTATCCTCATCTTTGTACAATGTTTCGGCCATTGTACACTCTGACCTTCTTCAGACTATTGTCCTTTGAGCGATCATGTCTTGAAAGAAACATGATTGACTAGGCAGAAGATTAGGCTGCCATTGCTTTCTGCGGTAGACTGGTTACCAGCCAAGGCTATAGAACCCAATCTGTCCTGTTATTTAACCCATAACTGGAGGGAAGAGATGGATTATTACCTTTCCCAAGAGTATTTGCATGTAAGTGAATGCAAGGAATCCAACTGGAATTCAAACTCAGCAACCGGATTTGTCATTTTGAGTCAATATCCACTGCGCCACAACACACATCCTTCGTTTTTTCGACTCTGCTTCGCGTCCACATCACAGTCATTGTCAACTCCTTCGGCAGACGACGTGCAGCAGCAGCACCAAACCACAGAAGCTGGTGACAGTGTGTTATGTTAGACAGATGATGAGACATAAACACCCAATAGGTTGCCGATTAAAAAAAAAGCTGGTGCACATGCCATGATCAAGTAGACTGCTTTAAAACTCTTTTGCTACCAAAAAAGCATGATTTTCCTTTCCAGCTAATTGAGACCTTTGGTATTTAGTAAGGATAACAGGTATCTGTCATGACTGAAAGTAGTCAATCTATTCATCTCCTCTTTTCTTTTAGAAAATCGTGGCTCTCCACATTCTTTCTTTTTATTTTTTTTAAAGATATCTGTAATTTGTATATTGTCATGATTTAGGTAATCAAGGCTCTTCACAGCCTCCATGTTGTAAATATCTGTGAATTTTTTATTGTCATAATTTAGGTAATCAAGGCTCTCCACAACTTCTATTGTGTAAAAATCTGTGAATTATATATTGTCATTATTTAGATAATCAAAGCTCTCCATAGCCTCCATGTTGTAAATATCTGTGAATTGCATATTGTCATGATTTAGGTAATCAAGGCTCTCCGCAACCTCCATGTTGTAAATATGTTCTATAACCCCTTGCATCTTAATGGCTCTGTTGCCTTGCTGGGGGTGAAATGATTAAAAAGTGAATTTTTTTTTTTTTTTTTTTTTTTCTATGGTAAGAAATCACATGTTATGAGCATATTTGCTTTTGTTTGCATAGTGGGGATCAATTTATAATGAATTTACATGGCAAACTGAATCCCCTATTAACTTTTCCAACATTTTTCAAAAGAAATAATGTTGGATGAAAAAACATCCATGTAAAAAAAAAAAAAACTACTGTTAATCTGTGTATATATTGAATTATTTATTTTGATATGGTTGAAATTTTCAACCAGTGTGGTCCAGTGGATATCGGCTCGGAACGAGAAATTGGGGAGCCGAGTTCGAATTCCAGTTGAATTCATTGCATTCACTTACGCGCAAATACCCTTGGGAAAGGTATTAATCCGTCTATTCCTTCCAGTTATGGGTTAGATAACAGGACAGATTGGGTTCTATAGCCTTGGCTGGCAACTAGTCTACCGCAGAAAACCATGGCAACCTACTGCAGGATAATATTCTGCCCAGCCAGTCATGTCTCTTTCGAGACATGATCGCCCAAGCGTGTTTCACGTATGGCACTTAACTGACTGACTGAGTCAAGGTTAATCTAAACAGGCCAATACATATTAATATTGAATTTTTTTCGCATGTCTGTACTATCCGACATTCTCTTGTTTCAGTTGAGTCTTAAATAACAATATCAATAATTTACTTCCAGAGACATTGCACCAGAATGCAAAGCTGATCTGAAATGTTTCAAGCAAAATAATTTTCTAGAAAAACAGCTTCATGTAAATATTCCTTTTTATAGAGAAGTAAGTATTGGAATATTTGATTCCTTTTCTCTTTCTTATCCCCTTCATCTAATACACAATGGGCATACATTTTAACACCAATAGCCAAAATCTTTAAATGTCTTTGAAGTTCTAAGGATGAGTCTAGCCACAGTAAAATCTTTGGCACCCCACCACATCTGCTCTCTGCGACACTCTCTCTCTCTCTCTCTCTCTCTCTCTCTCTCTCTCTCTCTCTCTCTCTCTCTCTCTCTCTCTCTCTCTCTCTCTCTCTCTCTCTTTCTCTCTCTCTTTCTCTCTCTCTCTCTTTCTCTCTCTCTCTCTCTCTCTCTCTCTCTCTCTCTCTCTCTCTTTCTCTCTCCTTATATTTATGTGTAAGAAAACACTCTCTTAACTATCTAGCTCTGACCGCCAAAAGAAACTGAAGTAAAAAGTGAAATGCCCACTTTGTAAATTTCACTTTACTCAGAATCTTTAAATTTGAAGCTGGATCCCCTGCAGAGAAGGTGTCTATTTGAACTTATACTAAGTTATAACTAAATAATACACATTTTCTTCCCCGCCACCCATTGCCTCACTAACACATCCCCGTAAATACATACAATATAACTAGTGAAGTCTAATTCCCTTGATTGACACAGGTATGTATAATAAATTTTTTTTTTTTTTTGTCTGAACACTGCTGCACTGTCTTGTGAGTGATGCAGGATATTAGCAACTCAATGTGGACGCAAAACAATACCTACACAAAGGATGCGAGAACTCTGAATGGCCAGCTAACTAGAGGCAGTGTCTCAATAAATCACTGTGGAGAAGGCAACAGGATACCACTCCACTATCATTCTCGAAAACAATCATAGCCTTGAAAAATCAATATATGAAATCCAATGGTGTGAAATAGATCACTTCCAAAAGAAGTAACTCTTTGCCTGGTAAGGATTGACATGGGCAACAGGTGTCACCTGGCCATCATCCTGTGACTGTTAGCACCAACGGTGTAAAGAGGACACAATTTTTTGGAGTTTGTCCCTTACCTAGAAAGGAACAACATGAACAACAGGTGTCTCTGGACCATTACCCTGTGAGCGTTCACAACAAACAAAAATTACCGACATGGAGCTTCAGGATACTCAACAACTTTGGTCAATTTGAGAATGTCAAGCAGGTGAGCAGATTGAACATCAGTATTCTGGGAATATGCGAAACTAGATGGCCTAACAATGGAGACTTCAGCAGTGACAACCACAGGATTATATATGCAGGAGACAAAAATAATGAAAAGGGAATCAGCTTAATACTGGGTGAAGAAATGAGTTTTGCCAGCTTTCTGAAAGAGTCCTCTTGGTCAAACTGAGAGGCTGACCCTTCAACATATCTATTATAGTAGTATATGCACCAACAATGCAAAGCACCGAGGAAGAAATAGAATCTTTCTACTTCATACTAGACAATGACAAGGCTCAGTGTAAAACCCAAGACATTATAATCATCATGGGAGACTTGAATGCCAAGGTAGGTAAAGAGAGGGAAGTGGTATATGACTAGCAATTTTTGATTAGAAATCTGCAACAACTGAAGAGAAAAATGGGTCCAATGGTGCACAGCAAATGACCAGGTAATAACAAACACCTGGTCTCAAGAACACCTACAATGTCTATGGATATGGAGAAGCCCAGAAGGTGACACAAAAAACCAAATCGGTTACATAGCAATAAACAGGAGATTCAGAAATGCTGTGGTTCAATGCAAAATTTATTGAAGTGTCAACTATGGAAGCAACCACCTCCCAGTCATCTCCAAACTAAAGGTGAACCTTCAGAGACTGAAGAAGCCTAGTGCAGCACCCAGACTGCGATACAAGAGGCTCATGAATGACCTCGACCTGCAGAAAAAATATACTGACAGTGTGAAAAACAAATACGAAGAACAAATTGGAAATGGAAACTCGAAATAGAAGCAAGAAACAAGCTGCTTTCACCCTAGTCAGGTTGACCCGGCTTCCTCCTCAATGGAGGAAGATTCGTTGGGATTTGTTTAAGGGCAGGGTCCCAAGTCCTACCCTATTATTTAACCCATAACTGGAGGGAAGGGATGGATTAATATCTTTCCCAAGGGTACCAGCACGTAAGTGAATGCAGGGCATTCAACTGGAATTCGAACTCAACTCACCGATTTCTCTTTCCAAGCCCATATCCACTGCAACACAATGCACATCCGTCACTAAACGCTTACAGCACCTGGTATTCCTAAGCAATCACCCATCTAAGTACTGACCAGGCTCAACGTTGCTTAACTTTGGTGATCAAACCAGAACCAGTGTATTCAATGTGATATGAGCGTAAGCAAACTTAAAATAGAACACTAGTGACATCAGCAAAAAACATCGTCCCAAAGGAAATCAGATGCAGAAGAAAAAAATGAGTGGATGACTGAAGAGATTCTTGTCATGATGCAAAAGAGACAGAAAACTATGCCAAGACTTGGAACGGAATACAGGAAACTACACAAGGGAATAAAGAGCAAATGCAAAATAGACTAAAGATGGCTGGCCCATCAACAAATGTGCAGAAATAGAGAGACTAATAAGGAAGACATGAATAACAAAAAAATAAGGGAACTAATGTGACAAAGAACATGCTCCTGAAAAGGATGTATAAAATCTAAGGATGGAATGGTCATATTAGAGAAAGAGGAAATATTCCAGCGATGGGAAGAATATATAAAAGATCGTTTCCGCAAAAGGGAGAGCAACCAACAATACACAAAGATGATGATGGACTGGAAATATTAAAGTCCGAACTGGAAGCTGCAATGGCCAAACTGAAGAGAAACAAAGCAGCTGGCCCAGACAGCATTGTAATAAAGATGCTAACAGCCCTGGACAAATTCAGCACAGAGGAAATTACAGAAATAATAAATTAAATCTATAACAGAGGTGCAATACCAGACAACCTAAGCAGGTCAATTTTCATAGCACTGATAAGAAGCCAGGTGTGAACTTCACCAAACAATCAGTTTGATGAGCCACATAACAAAACTCATCATCCAATCCTGACGAATAGAGCGCAAAGCAGAATCAGGCCAGAGATAGGACAAAAACATTGTGGGTCTGTCAAAGACACTGGAACAAGAAATGCAATATTTATGCTTAGGATGTGATCAGAAGGGGCAATACAAATGAAAAAAAGGACGTGCCCCTGTGTTTTATAGACTATGCAAAGGCGTTCAACAAAGTATGCCACAAAGAATTGATAAAAATGCTCAGCAACCTCGATATATTTGGGAAAGACGTTAGAGTAATCAAGAATCTCTTCTAACAACAAGCCGCCTGCATACGGACAGGAAATGTATTCAGCAGATATACAAAGATAGAAAGGGGAGTAAGACAAATCTATTCAACTTGTACAGCGAGACTCTTCTGAGGACCCTAGAAGTTATGCCAGGAATTGTCATTGGAGGCCATAATCTGAACATCTTAAGGTACGCAGATGATACAGTGCTGATAGCAGACATGGAAAGGAAACTACAAGACCTCCTACAGAAGGTAGCTGAAGAAAGTGAAAAGAAAGGACTACAAATAAACTACAAGAAAATCTTTTAAAAATCTTACTTCACTCACAACAGCCTTTTTTCATTATTGCCTTGCTTGGGGTGAATTGAAAAAAAATGCTATGCTTGTCATGGTTTCTGATATTATTTTTTTTATTCATATTATTATTGTTGTTGTTAGTGTTATGCAGATGGACTGGGAAATAATGAAGGTATTTCAATATTGACTTTCTCTCCAGTTTTTTTGAACAGGAGTAGAGGTTTATCCCTTCTCTATAGGAATGCATTTCTGGTTTCTTGTAAAGTCTACTTCAGCTCTATACATCTAACCTCTGAAATTTTATTTATTAATTTTTTTTTTCCTCAGCAAGCATATACATTCGCCTATTGATTTCTTTACACTCCTCCCTGATATTTTGGAAAGGAATAGTGATTTATTCCTTGTTTCCTGTTTAGGATTGTGTTTCTGGTTTTTTCTGAAATCTTTTCATTCTCTTTCACTTCCAGTAGTCTCTTGTGTCTTAGTGACATTATTACCTTGCTTGGGGTGAGTTGATTAAAAAAAAAAATTAGCAAATACCTAAAGAAAATAACATGGAAACCAATGAACAAAAGACCAAGCAACTTACCCAACTGTTCTTTTTTTTCTTCAAAACAAGACTCAAGAGCTACCCAAGGTAGTGGGTTACTGAATGAAATGTGAACATTAAAAGGAGATAGTAGAAAATGAAGATTATGAAGATAAGGACAATAGTTAACAATTGACCCTTGGTTTGAAGAGGTTAAGAATTTAATGTTTGGAGAAGCATCCATATGAGAATTTGTTCCACAAAGTAGCAGTTCTCTGGTGGAAAACTTGTCCATGGTAAGCATGGTAAGTCTTAGCTGTAAAGGTCTGAATTGGTGGAACTAAGGAGTGTAGCTCATGTGAACATTTGCCATGGAAATAGCCATAACATAGTGGTAGGCTTGCCAAATTGCATATGTGGGGAAAAATAAGTGACAGGGAAAATTCGACAACCATGGGAAGATGGAGATTGCAGAAACTGTAAAAGAAATTTTCATTGTCTGAGTTTCCAAATAATCAAATATATATAATTTCAAACTAACTTTTGCGGATTCAACCAAGAGAGGGTGTAGAAGCTGACAAGAATGTGGATACGTGGGACCTTATTAATCTTTTCAGAATCCAGAAATTACCAATGACACCAGAAATACACATCACGGATAAAGCTTTCTGCTATACTGCAAAGAGGTGTATTTAGATCATCATCATCATTTAACGTTCATTTCTATGCTAGCATGGGTTGGATAGGGTTTTCTTGATGGCTCTTTTCCAGGTGTAATTGAACCATCATGAAATATTGGAGTGAGTTTTACAGCTGTATGCTCTTACTAAAACCACTCATTTTAGGAGACTGGAAACACAGGATTTTTTATCGAGACACCATCTCTAGGATGATTACCTACCAAGGTTAGAGAGAAACTCAGGGTTTTTTTTATCAAGACACCATCTCTAGGATGATTACCTACCAAGGCTAATATAAAAAAGTCTGTGTTAAATTTTTTTCAATTGCCCCAAATTATTTTAATTTCCAGAGTTCCTTTCGTTTTAATTTTTTATGTTTGAATCCTACATGATTTTTGGTAGATTTCAGTTGCAAATTAGTAAGTTTGTGCCCTCAAACTCAATGTTTTTCAACCAGGTTCAATCATTTCTTCTTCCTCCTTTTATCCGAGGGTTGCTTTTCGTTAGTTAAGAGAGAAGTATAGAAAAATAAGTTGAGAGAGAAGGGTTTTTGACTAGGTTCTGTCTTTTATTCTTTCTTTTTTATTTGAGGGTTGCCTTCTCATTAGTATAGAAAGAGAAGTTTAGAGAGAGAAAAAGAAATAAAGGAAAGTGCAAATGGCTTAATTTAATTTGATTTTTTATTTGTCTATATTTCTGAGATTGAAGTATTATAATAATTTACACTTTTTAAATTGTTCAGACTGTTGCTCTCATCTTGGTTGCCATATTTACAACATTTTGGCTGTTGTATGCTCCAGGGATTGGAATTTTATTTTTTTGTTGATATTTTATTTTTACATTTTATTTTATTTGGTTTTTACTGGGACTCACTATAAATATATTAATATAGAATATTTTTGAATATATAATAAGTAATGGAGATTTTTAACAAAAATTACAAAAGTTTTAGCAAGCATTTAACACAAAATGCTTAAAATTCATATGATCAAATTTGAAAGTATTCACTTGGCTTCTTATTATGTCCATATTGTTTTTTTATTGATAGCAAGAAATTAAATACACAAATTAAAGAATTAAATACACAAAAAAAATAATAGTAAAAAAAAAAATAAGATGGATTAAATGTGGGAATAAAATGATAATAATAATAAATTATGTATTAACTGAAAGTTAATACACAATTTATTAATTAAATTAATTAATTTAAGCAATTAATTAATTAATTAATTATTAATTAATTAATAATAATTAATTATAATTAATAATAATTAATAATAATTAATTAATAATTAATTAATTTATTAATTTAAGCAACTACACTAACATGGAGAAAAAATTCAGTGCATGGATGGATAAATGGTTGACTTAGAAAATTGGAAGATAGATTTTGGCAAGAGAAATTGTCTAGCATAACACAGGGAACCAACTCTCCTGGATACAGACTTAGCAGTTAATTTCACTCCAGTTCATATCAACAGAAATGCAAGATGTGAAGCTGCAATGACACATTTTCTTGATTTTGCAAAAAAACAAAATTCTTTAATCATTTCACCCCAAGCAACATGACAATGCCACTAGAACACAAGGGGTTACATGGAATGAAAAAGAATAAAAAGACTAAGAATGGGGATAGGATTGAGAAAAGGACAAAAAACATAGAAATGACATTTCAAGAAAACAGAAGATAGTGATTGACATTGCATTCAAACTTTTAAAGATTGTAGTTATCAGGAAAGCAAGAAACCAGAAGGGAGTTTCACAGTTAGGAAGTGCGAGAAAAGAAACTTAGAGTAGAAGTAATGGTTGCATCTAGGTCGTTCAACAGTGGGACCTAATTGTCAATCTAGTAGCACACTTATTCATTCATGTAGTCAGGGCAGGAGGTAAACAATCTCATCAGTGCGGTTGCCATAAATATATTTAAAAAAAGACAGTGTTTAAAACAATTGCTCACTTCAAATTTGGATAAATTTTAATGCATTCAGTTGGCTTATAATGTCCATTTTCTTCAGCATTGATAGCAAGAAAAAATAAAGAATTAAATAGTAAAAAAAATGGCGTAAAAGTAATAATAAAATAATAGCAATAATGAATAGTATTTTGACTGAGAGGATTGGGATAAAAAGAAGCTGCAATAACATGGAAAAAAAATTAGTCTTAAATTGATAGAAATTTTAAAGAATATTTTGACCCAGCATATTGGTCAGTCAGTTAAGTGCCATACTTGATTCATGCTTGGGCAATTATGTTTTCACAAAGATATGACTGACTGGACATAAGATTTTCCTGCAGTACTTTGCCATTACTTTCTGAGATAGACTGGTTGCAAACCAAGGCTATAGACCCCAATATGTGGTGCTATTTAACCCATTGCTGGAGAGAAGAGATGGATCAACGCATTCAACTGAAATTCAAACTTGGCTCTGATTTCTTGTTTCGATTCGATATCTACTGCACCACAACCAACAATGTTTAACCTAATAAAAAATGAAATCCTGATAATATTGCTACTGATACTACTACTTCTTCTTTTTCTATTTGTACTTTGTCCCTTCAGGACATAGGCGATCATGGCCTTCCACGTTTCCCTATCCCTGGTAGCTCTGAGCACGCCTTCTCCTGTTACACCATGCAATCCTTGTTCCATCATCCACCTGATTAGGTCCTTCAAATATGTTATCCACTGCTTCCCTCTGTCTCTTTTTCCCTCTATCTGGCCTGTTAGTATCACCTGCTCCAAGCCCTCCTTCCTCATTGCATGTCCCAGGAACTTCAGCTGTCTCTTCCTGATGCTCAGTATTAATTTCCTTTTTGTTTCCATCATTTCCAAGACCTTATCATTGCTCACATGCTCGATCCATGATATTCGCAGCATCCTTTTGTAGAACCACATTTCAGTTGCTTCAATTTTTTCCTTCATCTTTGATGATATTGTCCAGCATTCACTGCCATATTGAAGGACGGACAGCATGTAGCAATCCAGTACTCTCTTCCTAGTTTCTAGTGAAATTGCCCTGTTTCTTAATACTTTACTCAACTTCTGGAAGGCTTCCCTCGCCATGCCAATTTGCCTTCGGATCTCTGTGTCGCACTTTAGAGAAGATAATAATAATAATACTACAAATAACACTTAGAGAAAAGTATAATTTAAGAAAAGAAAAAGAAAAAACAGTGTTTGACAATGTTCAAAAATATTTCAAAAGTCTGTCTGTCTTCCTCATGTTAAAAATTGTACCTTCTTTTTTTATATGTGCGTTCAGGATGTAGGCGATCATGGCCTTCCACATCTTCTTGTCCCTTGTTGCTTTTAATATATTTTGTCCTGTTATTTCTCCCAAACTTTGCTCTGCCATCTTTTTGTTTAAACACATCAAGTATGTCCTGTGTTGTTTTCTCCTGTCTCTCTTTCTCTCTATCCACCCAGTGAGTATCAGATTCTTCAAGCCCTCCTTCCTCATTACGTGACTCATCACTTAGGTCAGAGATACTAAAATCAAGCAGTTACAGAAATTTAAATACTTGGAAAGTGCAACACTGAGATCCAAAGGCATATTGGCATGGCCGAGGATGCATTCCAAAAGGTGAGTAGAGTATTTAGAGACGGGAAAATTGCATTGGACACAAAGGAAAGTGTACTAGGCTGTTATGCAAAGTCTGTCCTCCTATGTGGCAGCAAATGCTGTTCAGTTTGCTCAAAGATGAAGGAAAGACTCAAAGCAACAGAAAAGTGGTTCTACAAAATGATGCTGAGGATAACATGAACTGAATATATGAGCAATGAGAGGGTATTGTAGAGGATGGAAATGAAAAGAAATAATTGTATACAACTATAAAAATATGAAAGTCTACTAAAACTTATAAGTCTTTGTACAAATGTCACTTACCTTGAGAAAAAGGCAGTACTGGTAATCAAGGCATCAAAATGAATGAAACACCAGCAGCACAAAACTGAAATGTGTCATATGATGGTGATCTTGCTCTTCTTGGAAATTTCTGTTAGTTGATTAGTCACTTGGAGGAATTAATCAAACAGCTAAGTATAAATCCTATGAAACTTTCCTGTTATTCTCTTGACCCACTGGTGCATTATTCACTACTCGTTAAGGATCATATGACTGACCAAATACGCTATATACTAATTATAGAAGAGGAAGGAAAGTTAACCCGACACAAGTAAATAATTTGATTTAATCACAGAATCACAAGTCTTATAATTCCTTAGTGTCATCGGAGCACTACATGTACTGCTGCGAAAACAGCAGTAGTGTGCCTAGATTATACCAAAGATTTCTTGATGAAGCCTATGCCTCTCTAGGCTGGTTTGAATTCAGTTTTCCTTCTCCTAGACTTGTTACCAACCAAGGCTATAAAGTGGTGTCTACCCTGCTATTTACTCATAGCTTGTATGGTAGAAGAGATAGATTAATGCCTTTCCAAAATATTTGAATTCAAACCAACACTGGTTTGAATTCAGTTTTTCTTCTCATAGATTGTTTGCCAATCAAGGCTATAATGCCCAGTCCATTCTGCTATTTAACCATAGTTAGGAGTGGATGAGAAGAAATGATTTCATACCTTTGCCAAGTTGTTTCAGCACATAAATAAAAGTAACAGTTAAATGGAAATTCAAATTTGGCTCTTTGGTTTCTTATTCCAAGACAATTTCCATTGCACTACCTTTGCATCTGTAGGGTTTGATACATTCACACACACATGGTCATTCAGCATTCACGTGATTACCCTAGTTTTCCAGCGCTAACAGCATGCCGATATAAGCCAGGAGCATCACGTGTTACGGGAGTTAGGGTTCCGTCCCAGGCAAGAGCAGACATGTTTATTACATAACTCACACATACACATGTGCACTAATTGCTACCCGCAATTAGTGGCACAAATTTTTATTTCTCACCAGCATGTACACACAATGCTAAAAAAAACTCCAATTGGAAACAGACATTAACAGTATGTACATTAACTTTACTCAAACTGAACTTGATTCAATTTAATCTTCTATCGAACATTTACGTTTCTCTCCAGACAAAGGGAAAGAACTTTTCTTTCCTTATTTGATTTGCATCCTTACAACTCTAACCTTTGTTGTTTTGGTTACTTTCGCCTTTTCGTGTTTCCTTATTTCCTGTGTTGTTTCATGACGCAAGTTACGCCGAGTCGACTCGTAAATATAAATTAGTAATGGACGCTTAGTCTTCTACACATCCACATGATTTAATATTTATGCGTATTTTTTAAGTTTCGGTCACCTTTATGCTCTAGGGTCCACATTAGTTCCATCTTGCTCATCATTGAGTTTAAAAGTTGTCGTTTAGCAAACAATCTCCTGTATTCATTCACACAAGTATCAGATTCTTCATGCCCTCCTTCCTCATTACGTGACTCATCACTTGGGTCAGAGATGCTAAAACCAAGCAGGTACATATTATGTAATGAGGAATCCGGGCCAATTATGAGGAACTTTAACAACTTCTGACAGAATCAGAGAGCCATATTTTAAAATAAATAACGAGAAATATGTTTGAGGATGTTGACATGGGTGATGTTCTCTCTTTCTTGAAAGAGACAGGGTTATATTAAAAATATAATACCTCGTCATAACCCAGAATATCCAACCGATCAAGGTTGATATGCCATAAAAATCAAAACAATCAACCTACTGTTGAATAGTACTATGTTGGGTCTTTAATCACTGCAACTAAATCTGGTAGCGAGAAATAATTACATCAACTGGTTATGCAAATGAATTAATTATATATATTAAATAAACTAACTCACGTCAGATAGAAACATTTGAAACCATTTACTTGAGTAAGAGTAAACGAGCTGTGGTTTAAGGACATTATCCCTAAATTATATTTACAAATTATATATATTTAATATAAACTGGATTTGGCATTAAATAACCCATAATGGTTGTAATCCCAACAACCAACCAACAACCATTTACACTATTTATATTGTTCAGACTATTGTCTTCATCTTTATTGTCATATTTATGACATTTTGGTCATTGTACACTCTGGCCTTCTTCAGGTGAAATTTCAAACTAAACCCTTTATTTTGTCTACTGGCACACATTGTTCTAGTTCCACATATCATGCCTTTTCTGGATATCTCAGTTTCAGTTACCTCCCTTTAGTTACTGAACTCTTCACATTTTTGTTTACCTCTGCTGTAGCCAGATATTGAACTTACAACTCTTTGGATCAAGTCACTGGATCTAACCAATGCTTTTATCCACTGGGCCATATGGACACTAAAGACGGCCGAAGTATGCAACAGCCAAAATATTTTGAATATTACAATAAAGACAAGAACAACAGTCCAAACTATGTGAATAGTTACAATACCTCATCTCAGAAATATACCCTTCTATTTACCCATAGTTTGTGTGGTAGAAGAGATTTTTTTAATCGTATCACCCCAAGCAAGGCGGTAACGCCACTGATGTGCAGGGGGCTATGTAATAGTGAAAAGATTGGAAAAGAGAAAGCTGGAAACCACATCCTAAACAGGGAACAAGGGATGAGCCTCTTAACCTGTTCAATAGATGTGGGTGGAATGTGAACCGGGCGATATGGATTAATACCTTTCCCAAGGGTGTTTACCCAACACTGGTTTGAATTCAGTTTTCCTTTTCTTATACTGGTTACCAATCAAGGCTATAATGCCAAGTCACAATACCTCATCTCAAAAATACAGAAAGCTCATGAATTCATTTTTGTTTACTTGTAGGTGATGAAAACTATACTTTTTCAAGAATTTCTGGACAACATCCTTTCTAAAAAGCCTTCATTTTGGTCAGAACTGGAGCTGAAGACACGGACATTGTCAAGAAAATCTGGATTCTCCCAAAATGCCTTTGTTTCTAAGTAAGATTACTATTATTCCACTTTTTAAAAAGTTTTGATGTTCTCTTTCCTGACCTAGTTCTGTTAGTAGCAGACCAATTATGAATCTAATGAAACTTAAGTTACAGGGCCCCTATTCCCAGAAATTTCAAAATTTGTGAAGAGAACAAGCATGCATCTAACACTCTTCGTCTTTGTGTTTTTGAACCACCCTCCATTTCCCACCCTTCAACCCTCAAACAAAAAAAGTATTCGCAAATAGTCAGACAAAACAAATGGCATATCTTTTATGTTCTTTACTAAGTACCTCTACTCATTTTTGATAACTTTTAAATTGAATTTTTAAAAATAATAAATTTTTTTTTAAAACTTTTATTTTAATTTTAATTAAAAGCTAAATGATTAAATTTACTATTTTCAGTAAGCAAAATACTCTGGCGTATTTCAAACAGAAATTATATTGATTGGAATCTAAAATTTTGAGATTTTTATTTTTCAGTCATTTTTAAGCAATCAGCACATTTGTAAACAAAAGTTAATTCTTGGTTTTAAAAATCTTGCAAAAATAAAAAATACATCAGTGACATATTATTTTTGGAAAATTAGTTATTTAATGTTATTCTGATTTACACAAGTATTACTTGCATGAAATTTAGAATAAAACTATTTTTAATCACAGAGTTGAACTTTCTGACCTTTTCCCCATATTTGAAATGTGATGATAGCTCAACTGATGCGAGATAAGTGCATAGCGATCACAAGTGACATAATTGTACAAAAGTTTTTCCTGTAAGGGGAAGAAACCGTGAAACATATGACCTTTTAATGTACACATAGAAATTTCCATACAAAAAAAAAATTCAAATGCACACAAATAAATCTTTTTTTCTTCAGACTATAATATTCTTAATTTATATTATTTACTAAAGCAATTAAAGCTTATCTAATTAAATAATGTCATAGTTTTATTGCATTTTTTATTTTACTATTCAGAGCAGATTTTTGGTAAAAGGGGCTAAATGGTTTAAAAAAATAATACATGATTTACATTCCCCAATGAGTTCTGCGTTTAACTAATAAAACTAATTTTGCCTACAGAATTTAATTTATTGAAATTTCACGAATTTACATGGAGGTGGGGGTAACAAATGTAAAAAAAAAATATTTTTACCAAGATTTCTTAAAAATAATGATTTCAAAAATAATTGCATTCATTTGTGAATAAGTCCTGAAAGTTACATTAAAATCTGACAATTATTTGATTTTTGCAAGAATTTCCAAATTAATGAGTTTGCAATATGTTTTCCATTGTAAACTCTCCTAATGATTTGACTGCCCATTAACGAAAATAAAAACAAGATTTTTACCAAAATTTTAAATGTGTTAGAAAGGATTATAAACTTTTAAAAATTGATCAAAAGTTACTTTGATCCTTCCTTTTAATAATGACAAATATTTAGATGAGAAAAGTTTGTTTTTATTAAGTTTGAGACCTTTTTTATTCATATGCTTTTTTTTTTTTCAGCAATTTAGAGGAGGTACCTATTCTTTAAATAAAACTAGTAATAAAATAATAGTAATAATGAAGAGTGTATAGAGCCAGAGTGTTGGGATAAAAAGCAACAATAATAAGATGGAATAAAACTAGTAATAAAATAATAGTAATAATGAAGAGTGTATAGAGCCAGTGTTGGGATAAAAAGCAACAATAATAAGATGGAATAAAACTAGTAATAAAATAATAGTAATAATGAAGAGTGTCTAGAGCCAGAATGTTGGGATAAAAAGCAACAATAATAAGATGGAATAAAACTAGTAATAAAATAATAGTAATGATGAAGAGTGTATAGAGCCTGAGTGTTGGGTTAAAAAGCAACAATAATAAGATGGAATAAAACTAGTAATAAAATAATAGTAATAATGAAGAGTGTCTAGAGCCAGAATGTTGGGATAAAAAGCAACAATAATAAGATGGAATAAAACTAGTAATAAAATAATAGTAATGATGAAGAGTGTATAGAGCCTGAGTGTTGGGTTAAAAAGCAACAATAATAAGATGAAATAAAACTAGTAATAAAATATTAGGAATAATGAAGAGTGTATAGAGCCAGAGTGTTGGGATAAAAAGCAACAATAATAAGATGGAATAAAACTAGTAATAAAATAATAGTAATAATTAAGAGTGTATAGAGTCAGTGTTGGGATAAAAAGCAACAATAATAAGATGGAATAAAACTAGTAATAAAATAATAGTAATGATGAAGTGTGCATTCCTTATTTAAACTGTCTGTATTTTATTTCATTGACTTTGTTTTTCTGATTTTAGTTCCTACAGTATGGCTAGTATCAAGCAAGGACTGGTTTCCACATCTGTTGAAGAATTACCAAATGAATTTATATTCTTTGTCATTCCCATTTCCAACGCAGCCTCCTGTACTGAATACCTGAAAGACTGTGTCAAAGTTTGTACAGAAAAACTCCAGGTTGGTTTCTCTTATACAGTCATTTCTTCTAATACAGTTAATCATTATTTACATATGCACTATTATCTTTATCTTTGTTATTGTTATCACAATATTTACGTCATTATTCTCCCTTCAATAGGGAATTCTGAATTGTTACATAAGAGGAAAGTTATGAGAAAGAGTGTCAGGTTATAGGGGGTGTCAGAAAGTGGGTAAGAGAAGGATGACTGTGACCATAAAGTGAGGGATCCGTTTATATATTGATTGTAATGTAAAATTGATCCCCCACTTTATACCCACTTTATAATACTATAGAATCTTTTTTATAATCATATCACCCCAAGCAAGGCATTTTACTGCCACTGTTTTGCAGAGGGTTACATAAGATGAAAGTTATAAGAAAGAGTGACAGTTTATAGGGGGTGTCAGGAAGTGGGTAAGAGAAGGATGAGAATACTGATGAGAGTGGAGTGAACAGAGAAAGGAGCATGAGAGAGAGGAGATGCAGTTTAGTGAGATAGAAGATGACTATTGACTTTACATTTGAATTCTTGAAGATTGTAGTTGTCGGGAAAACAAGTAAATGGAAGGGAATTTCACAGGCGGGAAGTGCGAGAAAAGAAGCTGCTGGAGTAGAATTGGCATTTACAATTTATTGGTTTCACAGTAAAAGGGTGTGACCTAGTTGCTAATCTTTTGGCTTGAGGAAATTCGTATATAGGAGGTACCAGTGAGCTAAGTTCAACGGAGCAGAAGCCGTGAAAGTATTTGTAGAAGAGACACAGGGAAGCCACATTGCGCCAGTGAGAAAGTGGTTGTATCTGAGCTGCCAAGTCGGGATCTATCACATTACAGATTCTCCATTGGATTTTGTCAAGGACACCTAATTGGATAGCAGGAGCACCCGACCAGATATGGCAGCAGTATTCAATGCAATGTAAATCCAGTCTGAATGTAAATCGGGCAAATAATAACTCCTCATCCCAGAAATTCAGGCAGAAACATTTGTGTGTGTGTGTGTGTGTGTGTGTGTGATGTGCTATCAAATACAGTCTTATATGACTCCTAATTATAGACTTGTGCTGAATTTTAAAATCTTTTAAAACATATAAAATAATTTACAGGCAATAAATGTCCACACAAAAAAAATGGTGTGTCAGAAAGATGATTTCCTCCCTTGACACCACTATTATTTTAACTACTTTCACTCTTTGGCAATGTTTATTGTTTTAAAAAGTGATGATTCGAATTTTAATAAGACTTGAACATATAAAACTGAATTTACACATTTTCTTTGTTCTTGAGAATTGACAAAAAAATAAACACTGTTTATTTATAACATTCTAAAATCTCATCCAATCATATTGAAACTAATACAATGCTAATATTTATCTCATTTACCAATTCATAAAGAAATATTCATCTAATCTATCTAAACTTATTTATAAATGGAACTTTGTGTGTGAGTCCATTACCTATAGACTCTGAAACAGCTGAACCGATTTTCTTGAAAATTTACACAGTTGTTCTATAATCATCTGCGAGTGTTCTTAGCTAGGTTTTCTGTCGAGGTACCCCCAATAAATATCGATAATCGAAAAAATCTGGTTATAGAAGGAGTGGTCCAATTTTAATCAAATTTGATACACTCATAGACAAAGACATATGAAACAATATTCAGAAGTTTCAAGGTTGCAGTTCTTACAATAGTGCAGAAAATTTGATATCGAAACCAGGAAATCAAAATTTGACTTACATCCATTCATTTTTCTTTCAGTCTACGGTTTCGCTTTAACTGGAAGCAACTATTGCTTTTTAGTCTTTTGTGCCAACGTCCAAAGAGTCTGAGCTCCAGGACCATGGATTAGTTTTAAAGCTTTCATTACATCCGAGCAACACCGGGCTATACTGCTAGTAAATTTATAAGCATTTACTAAATAATAAACATATGTGAACCAAACCATGCCTTGTCTGTTAGGGCTTCAGATTATGCTTACTACACCACTGCAGAGGGGTACCCCACACCCCACCCAATGAGGCCACCTGTTTGCCCTGGGTGGCAAACAGTAATGTTAGGGACAGGATGCTGGTGGTTGAGGACTTCAGGAGTCAGGGTTAGAAACTTCTGATCTCAACACACCACTTTGACTCTTACTTGAATCAGACAAGCAATTGGAGAGGCCCAGTCTGATCATTCAGCGGCCCAGTCTGATCATTCAGCTTGGTCATGCCAAGCTCCAGTGCCTCTAACTATATCATTTTATAGAGTGCTTTATCAGAAAATATGCCTTAAATAAGGGATAAAATACCATCTCTATCCAATTTATGGGTATTAGAAGATGATGGTTGAGGGTCATTTGGTTTGAAGAGATCTAGACGTGAACATCGCTGTACACAAGCCAGTTTTTCACTAATGATTTGAGAAGTGCAACAAATGGCTTAACACACGCTTGGAGTTTATCTCAAAACTGGTATACCTGTCAAGGCAATTGGGTTTCTCCCTTGACACATCTCAGTGTTGGGCTCTGAGGTCAGTGGAGAGCACAGGCTTTCAATGTTAATACATAACTTATGAATAATCAAAACAAAACACCCAAAAGATATCTTTCAGACTCTGATTCTTAAAAGAAAATGATTTTCCAAGCTTTTAGAGGAAACTCCTCTAGCAAAACTTTCCCCTTTCTTGGTTGAAAAAGTATTATCCAGTAGAATTAATCCCAAAACAGTCAAGAAATTGAGAAATGACAATTTTCTGGTAGAGGTGGAAATAAGGAAAAATGCTGAAAATATGATAAAGATGAAGACTTTTCATAATACCAAAATGAAAACCTTCCCTCATGAAAGACTGAACACATCTAAGGAAGTCATTAGAAGCAAAGAGTTGTCTCTAACCACACCTGAGGAAATCACATCTGCTTTAGAAAGCCAGGGGGTCAGTGATTACCATAAAATCACAATTAAAAAAAAAAGGGGAAACCATTACAACAGATATTATCTTAACTTTTGTTACACTTGAAATCGCTAGAAAAATAAAAATAGGCTACAATGTTGAACCACTGGAACAATATATTCTTGCTCTACTAAAGTGCTTCAAAGACCAAAAAATTTGCACATCATAGGGACAGGTGCAGGAGTTGCCCAACATGTAGAAAATGTAGCCAAAGGAATTCAGACCAAACAGAAAGAGTGCCAATATGAAGTAAAAGGCGCTAGCTGTCTGGAAAACCATTCAGCATAATCATGATCATATGACTTCTGGAAAAAAGAAAAGGAAATTGTCGAGGTGAAATTGTAACCCTATTTCCAGATAGTTGGTATTAATTTTTTATTAATTTTAAAGATTTCTCTAAAATGTGAGAATACAATTATATTTGTCAGAGAAAAGTAACTGAAGTGATAAATTTGGAAAATATGATTATTTCTGTCGGGAGGAGTAACTGAATTAATTGAATCCGAGTAAAATGATTCTAGTCATAATATTGTCATCTTGTTTTGGCATATTGTGACCCTAGGTCAAAATCAGGCTGTGAGACTTTCCTGTCATATTCTAATGGACTGTTAGAAACAGGCAAGTGATAACAGAGAGTGAGTACACTCCCTCTCATTAGTGAAGAACCCAGAGACTCGGTCAAAATGGATAACTGATATTGTTTTCATTTTGAGCTGGTAAGTTACGCAGTGAGGAAAATTAACCTCCCCACTGTGACTACCCTTTACTACCTCAGTTTTGTGCTTGTTTAATAAAATCAGGGTGGAAGACGAAATGAGTTAGTTGGCGGCCTGCTTCTAGAAAGAGATTAGTTATGACTAGTGATTTGCATAAGACAGTTGGACTAAAATGGAAATGCTGATAAAAGATAAGTAAACCCTGACTCTGAGAACATTGTTACTGAATGTATTTTTGAAATACCAGCCAACTGTTTCGTGTCACCAGCTTTGACTTGCTTATAATTGTGTATATAAATATATATAAAAACTACACCTATGGCAATGAGTGTTTTACTGATTATATTCCTTATTGCAAATTGCATAAATATAGTCTTGGCAACATACTCAACTCCCCAGATTATAAGTCATGTTATATCTGGTACCTGTGGCATTGCAGTGTTCTACTGATTATACTCTGTATCACAGATCGCGTAAATCTGGTCTTAACTATATTCAACCCCCACACATGTCGGAGATAATCTAGCCAGGTGATAACAGGCAATCCTACTTTGGCTGGTCTGAGATCAAAACAAACACAACATGGGCGGACTTATTAAGGGTCAGGAAGGATTAGTCAAGCCACACCTGGGTAGCCAGGTTATAAAATATCAAAGAAATATTTCATTTATAGAAGTAAGGCAAGTCATAGAAAGTTACAAGAAGGGCCCTTCCTAAAATAACAGGAAAAAGTGGCCACAACAAATACCAGCCAACCTGACAAATTTAGAGTCCTGTACAAGAAGTTCATACACTTATGACTAAATGACTGGCACACATTTCAAAATTACCTAAAAGACCTATACTCTAAGGAAATAGTACAAACTGAACCACAAAAGAAAGCTAATGAAAGAATTGAAAAAAATAACCAAATCTATTCCTCAAACACAAACCACTCCTCCAAAAAATACAATGGCCACCACATTGCAACCTGCCACACACGGGGAAATGACCCACAAGTTTCTCGCAAAGCGAAAATATATGTTGATGAGTCACCATATAGGAAACTTCCAGGACCTGGCCTCCCCACTTCCATTGGAGGGTGCTGTTCTCTCCCAACACCTGCAGGCTGAGGATTCTAGTTCCATCTTTTAACCATTCTGGGTTTTTACAGAGTAGGCCATAATCTAAAAAGTTCTGTCATATGCATGCTGCAGAAACCAGGCTCTCATTGATAAAAATGTCATGACACTCTTGATTGCATGATCTTGGGATGTTATAGCATTGACAATGGATTTCAAGATGAGTGGTGCTGCATTTAGACTGAAACCAAATCGTGTAAGGCAGAACTGCTTTTCCTTGAAAATGACCATTTGAAATGGCCACATGTGGATTTGTAGGTTAGCATTTCACAGATCTAAGAGGGACACGTTAAACACTTGTTGCTGCCACTCTAATTTTTTGTTGAGTACTGGCTTTTTGGAGCCAAAAACATCTTATCAATATCCAATTAAATTTCTTTCTCCTTGCTCAAAAAATGCTTACTGGAAATAAACTTAATTTTGACATATTAGCGACACTGAGTAGCCTGTAGACTTTTTTGACCTTGGCCTTTTTTATCTTTAGATCTTTTGTTTTTAGCTCTTTTTGCTTTTGGACGTTTTGACTTGTAACCCTCATACTGAATGGGGAGTCAATCAACAAACATTGAACAAATTATACAGATCACTACTTTATTCAAAATTAGATTATGCTAGTTTCATATATGATGCAACCAGAAAATTGTACCTTAAAATACTCAATGCAACCTATCATCAAGGCCTCAGGCTAATACTTGAGGTTTTTAGAACATCTCCAGTGGAGAGCTTGTACAATTAAGCTAATGAAACATGTCTACATTTAAGGTGTACTAAACTGAGCATTGTGATGCAGTGGATATCTCATCGAAACGACAAATCGAGGAGCCAAGTTCGAATTCCATTTGAATTCATTGCATTCACTTACGTGCAAATACCCTTGGGAAGGTATTAATCTGTCTCTTCCTTCCAGTTATGGGCTAAATAACAGGATAGATTGGGTTCTATAGCCTTGGCTGGCAACCAGTCTACTGCAGAAAGCAATGGTAACCTACTGCGGGATAATCTTCTGCCCAGTCAGTCATGTCTCTTTCGAGACATGATCGCCCAAGCGTGTTTCACGTATGGCACTTAACTGACTGACTGAAACTGGCACTACAATATTATATCAAAATAAAAACATGTCCAAATAACGCAGCTTACTGCAGTACCTTTAAACCTAATTACTGCAATCTTTTTTCCAACAAAAAGAAAATACTATACAACCCTAAGGACTCAAGATGAAAACCATTGCTCACTTATGTGCAAATACTTTTGAGAAAGGTATTAATCCATCTCTTCTCCCTCCAGCTATGGGTTACATAACAGGAAAGATTGGGTTCTACAAGCTTGATTGGCAACCAGTCTACTCCAGAAAGTAATGGCAACCTACTGTAGGAAAATCTTCTACCTTTTAGTCATGTCTCTTTCAAGACATGATCACCCAAGTGTGTATCCTGAATAGCATGAAGCAAAGCATTTAATTGTCTAGCCAAAATTTATTTTATTGTTAGAAAGAGAAAAATATCTTTTTTTGTATTATTCATTAAATTTTTTTTTTATTTTATTTTCCATAGGATTGTCGGGACTTCAGTCATCGCACATCACTGACTTATCTGCGTGGAATGTACTCGTATGCCTGTTCTGAATACAGATTAGCTTATGAAGATCTGAAGAATTTGCATAAATCAGCAGACAGTATATACATCCCACCTAAGTTTGTACATTTATTATACGTATATATTTCTGAGATTAGGTATTGTAACTATTTAAAACTATTTACATTGTTTGAACTGTTCTCCCCATCTTTATTGCTATATTTACAACATTTCATCCTTTGTATGCTCCAGCCTTCTTTAGGTAATATTTGTTGGAATTTTGAACCGACCCCCAAGAACACAAGACCCAGTAGATAAAAGCATTGATTGATCCGAAAATGTTTGGAGTGCAATACCTGGCTACAGCAGAGGGAACAAACACTTAGAGAGTTGAGTTACTAAACGGAATTAACTGAAACTGAGCTATCCAGCTGAGGCATGGCACATGGAACTAGAACAATTTACCCCCGTGGACTAAATAAAGGGTTCAGTTCAAAATTCCAACATATATTACCTGAAGAAGAGTTACTAAAGGGAATTAACTGAAACTGAGATATCCTAAAAAGGCATGAGACATGGAACTAGAACAGTCAACCCCAGGGGACTAAATAAAGGATTCAGTTCAAAATTCCAACATATATCACCTGAAGAAGAGTTGAGTTAATAAAGGGAATTAATTGAAACTGAGATATCCTAAAAAGGCATGTGGAACTAGAACAACCTACCTTAATAGACTAAATGAAGGGTTCAGTTCAAGATTCCAACATATATCACCTAAAGAAGAGTTGAGTTACTAAAAGGAATTAACTGAAACCGAGATATCCTAAAAAAGAATGGCATGTGGAAGCAGAACAATTTACCCCTTTGGACTAAATAAAGGGTTTGGTTCAGAATTCCAACAAATATCACTTTTAGAAGGCTGGAGCATACAATGGCCAAAATATAAATATGTGAATATGGCCAGAAAGATGAGAACAAAATGGTAAAAAAAATGTAAATAGTTTAAATACAAAGTGCATTCCAGAAGTTTTGAGACTTTTTTAGGAGAGGCAGATGATTGTCATTTTAGTATATCATTACTATACATCTACTAAGTTAACCTACACACTTTTGTTATTACTGATTGGAGGAGATGTCTGTAAGAGCTCTTTAAACACACCATATCAAACACTGCTTGCCACAGCTGACTAGTTTGTAGAATGCAATTGGGACCTGAAGACAATTCGGAAGCTTGCTATACAATAAAGTTTTAAGTTAAATTGTGCACAAATGCTATAAAAATTTAAGATATATCCCAGACTGCTTATGGATTAGCTTGTATGAGTTGAGCAGCTGTGTTTTTTCCTGGCATAAGGTTTTTAGATGGTAGACAGCAAGTGAGAGATACTGGTGGGGAAAGGGTTGATGAGCATCAGTACTGTCCCTTACTCTCCTTACAGACCAGACCTTGCTCCCTGTGACTTTTGTTTTTTTTCCCAGCTGAAGGAGAACCTCAGAGACAATTGTTTTGGAAACATTGAAAAGATCAAAGAAGCTGTGATAGAGGTCCTGGACAGCTTCATATTGGATGACTTCCATGGAGCCTTCACAAAGAACCTAGAGCACTAAAAATGCATGCAAATCAGAGAATCCTGCTTTGAAGGAGAGTAAAGTCTTGTACTTCTTTGAAACTTGAAAATGTCTGAAAACTTCTGGAATGCACTGTGTGTGTGTGTGTGTGTGTGTGTGTGTGTGTGTGTGTGTTATGGAAAATTCTGGGGATTGACGAAATGGAATTAATAACCGACATTTTAATTTATTTGTTTGAATATTATTTTTAATCAATGCTCCTATTTGAGTAGATATTCTGCTTTTTTGAAATTAAACAGTATATTTATATATATATATATATATATATATATATTTCTACTAGTTTGATTATTTACAAAAGAGTTTGTTACGAAAATGTGTCATTTGACAGAATTTGACCCTGCGATGCTCCTAGGAGAAACCACCAATTGATCTGGTGTATCTTAGACTGCTTGGCTATAAATGATTCCACAGTCTAATCAAAGTTAAATCAAGCCTTATACATGCAACTTTCAATTTTTTATAAATAACCATTTTTGCTCATAAATGTATCTTAATGTAAACAGAGTATCTACTGCAACACAAAAGCTGTTAAGTTTCGGTGTTTAATACATGAGTGAATGCACTACATTTCATTGCCTGATGATGGTATATTGAACATTACATCTTAAAAGCTTTTGAATTGCAGTATATTATTATAGCAATAATAATAACTATATATCGATTTTTTTATGGGTACAGAATTTTATTATAGAATTAAAAAGGATAAGACTCATTTTACTATTCATGATAGAGGAGAAAAAAAATACAAATAAAAATAAATGGAGGAAGCAGACAACAAAATGAACACAGCCAACTGGTTTCGTCCTCACTCAAGAGATAAATCTAGGGTTTATATATTGCAAACATAAAATGAAAGTGATATATAATATTAAGAGCAAAAAACAATTCAAATTGAAATAACACTCAGTCCCAACAAACACTCCTTCTGTTTACAAAGGGAGGGCTGTCTGAACCAAATATAAACTATTTCCAAGTTTTTATATGAAAGCTGAACACAGCAGGATTTAAGATGTTAAAAGAGTCAGTGCTAATGTTAGAGGCACAATTTGGATTTTTAATAAAATGCTCTGATGGAAGACCCATGTCTGTTGCCCAGTTGGAATGTTCCATTCCTGATTTTCCCAGGTATGTGCTGCTGCATTCTAGCATCTAAATATTGGGTTGTTCTACCTATGTCATCAGCACACAACTAAATTTAAACTGATAAACAACATTATTAGTATGGTGGATGGGGTAGAAAATCTTTTCAGTTAGACATTAAAACAGATTTAGTAGCAAACCCAACACATATTTTTGAAGAGAAATAACAATGCAGAGCTAATTTGTTTGGCAAATTTCTCACTAACTGTGCCCAGCCAAGTCAAACAAAAATAAAAATGGCATTTATTAGCCATACTAGGTTTAGTTTCAGAAAAATAAGAAATTTTCTTGCTAAAAACAGACATAATCACATTTAAGGGATACCTGTTATTAGATAAAGTTTTACTGATCTTTTTTATTTCGTCATCTAATTTTAATTTTGAACAAATCATTAGGGCTTTATGTGTTAGGGTCTCTATTAAATTGAAATAGAACTCAGTCCCAACAAACACTCCCATTGTTTACAAAGGGAGGGCTGTCTGGACAAAACGTAAATTGTTTCCAACACCTATATCTGCAATATAGAGTGAGCACAACTCATGATGGTAAATGAATCAATGCTAAAGTTTGCAGTACGATTTGGGTTTTTTATAAGATGCTCTGTGATGGAGGAACCATATGTGTTGTTCAAAATGTTCTTTAGTTGGAATGTACCATTCCTGTTTTTTTCTAGTTCCATGCTGCTGTATTCTAGCATCTAAATGTTGGGTTGCTCTACTTATGTAGTCAGCACTACAACTATATTTAAAATGGTAAATAACATTATTGATATGCTGACCAGGAGTAGAACATCCTTTCAGGAAGATATCAAAAACAGATTGAGTAGAAAACACAACACGCACATTAGAAGAGAAATAACAATGCTCTACTGTAGAGCTAATTTGTTTGGCGAATTTCTCGATTACTGTGCTCAGCCAAAGCAAACAAAAATAAAATGGGCATTTATTAACCATACTAGGTTTCAGTCAGTTAAAGTGTCATACATGATACATGCTTGGGTGATCATGTCTCGAAAGAGACATGACTGACTGGGCAGAAGATTATCCTGCAGTAGGTTACCATTACTTTCTGTGATAGACAGGTTGCCAAACAATGCTATAGAGTCCAATATGTCCTGTTATTTAACCCATAACTAGAGGGAAGAGACAGATGAATACCTTTCCCAAGGGTATTTGCGCATAAGTAAATGCAAGGAATTCAACTGAAATTTGAACTTGGCTCCCCAATTTCTCATTCCAAGTCGATATGCACTGCACCACAACACACATCCACACTAAGTTTAGTTTCAGAAAATTCAGAAATTTTCTTACTTTTTGGCAGAAATATCTCCTGTAGTAACAGTTAGTGTTTGTAATCATTCTGTGTAGGACTATAATTTTTGTTTTATCGTTAATGTCTGAACAAGGAAATATTTGTGTGCACTGAAAAATTAATTTCACTCAATAAATCTTCTTTCTAATATATTTCCTAATTTTCATAGAACAAATGGAATCTAATTTATTTTTTTATGCTAATTGCTATTGCACAGTTTATTGCACTGTACATGACTCGTGTCATTGAAAATGACAATAGCATGAGCAACACAAAAAAAAGTGTTCAATACTTTGAAATGGTGTGATCAGAACAAAATCAACACAAAAAAATGAGTTCAAATCTCTGAAAAACACTTGTAATGATAATGACTCTTCTCAAAATTATTGAAGTTGTCTTCTATAGAGTTATATACTTGAAGATGGTTGGAGAATGAATTGACTAAATTGCCATGATAACAGAAATAATTCAAAGAATGATTACCATAATCTGAATCGGGGTTTTCAAACTCTTTGACTTACGGACCCCTTTATATTTTACACTTATGAAATTTATACATACATTTTTACTAAAAATAGCTTATAGTTTTGCATTAACGTAGTAAAAACTGGTTTTAATCTTACTTTAGACATAAGTGTTCAAATAAAATACATTTTGCATCAACATGCAGTATTAATTTAACAAAATTAAATTTAAATTACTTTGATTTTCACATGACGAGTTAATCCACAGACCCCCTAACTTATCCTTGCAGACCCCCTGTGGTCCACGGACCACAGTTTGAAAACCCCTGGTCTGAATAATTCATGGAGTGATAATACCCTTGAAAATTGCTGACAGTGGCTAAAATGTTTAGCTCTGTATCTCAAATTTGTTATCTGACTTGAGGTCTTCTTTAATGTGTTGCCAGAAGTTTCTACTGTTCTTTGTGTTTTTTCAGGTTAATACAGGAAGCATCAAGTAAGATTCCATCTTATGATCGACATGACAGTTTAGTACTGGAAGAAACTACATTCTCAAGTTCCATATCCAAAACAATAGACAATGCCGATGCTGTCACATTACCGGACCAAAACATAGGCAAGTATTCTACTTTTCTATCTCCAAAAAAGATGTTTTTTCTCATGACACCACAATTATTTTAACTACCTCCACTCCTCGGCAATGTTTATTGAACTCAGCTCCCCAATTGGTGAGCCAAGTTCCATGATTAGAATTGTTAGAAAACCTAAATATATGCTGAAATTGAATTCATATATTTTATTTGTTGTTCTTGAGAATTGACAAAAAAAATAATAAACACTATTTATTTACAAGATTGTTTATTTACACTATTTATTAATGGAGTAGTTTGCATGATATCTAATTGCCAATTGATTCAAACTTTATAAAATGGTAGATAAGTATTTCCTTATAATTGGTTCACATATTTTAATAATTTCATAAATGTTAATAAGAAAGCTGTTTCCATATTTTTTATTTATTTATCTATCTAAATCTAAACTTATTTAAACTTTGTGTGTGTGTCCTTTGTGTGCGTGTCCTTTACCTATAGACTCCAAAACGGCTGAACCGATTTTCTTGAAAATTTACACAGTTATACTTTAAGCGTTTGCGAGTGTTCTTAGCTAGGTTTTGTGTCGAGGTACCCCCAATAAATATCGATAATTGAAAAAATCGGGTTATAGAAGGAGCGGTCCAATTTTAATCAAATTTGATACACTCATAAACAAAGACATAAGAAACAATATTCAGAAGTTTTGAGGTTGCAGTTCTTACAATAGTGCAGAAAATTGATATATATATATATATATATATATATATATATATGTATATATATATATATAAGGCAAGATGTTTGTGTGTGTCTGTTTATCTGCCTGTATGTCTGATATGCTACTAAACATAATCAACTAACCAAATAAAAATTGCTAAGGAGTCATTAAAATAAGTGATGTCAAAGGAATAAAAACATTCATTTTCTTTTTCCTTTTTTTTTTTTTTTTTGTTTACATGAAGGTTCATGATTTTATTTTTTTTTTCTTTTATTTTACTTGAATTCGGAAATGAACTCTGAACCATCTTTCATTTGCTTTTCTGTTTTTATTCTCTAGAGTTAGAAAAATTTATGGAGTTGCTGTATCTTCTTGATATCTGTCAGAGCTATAAAATCAAGAAGTGTATTTTCAAAGTTCTGTCAAAGCAGGAATCTTGTAAGTTATTTTTCATGTTTTCTTTTTTTACGCTGAACCATAGGCGCATTCAAGTTTGTGGAATTAAAAAAAGTTTGTAGAAATAAAATAATCTGCACAGAGCAAGTCATATATTCAAACCAAAAATTCACTCAGGATTTAACAGCAAAAGATCCTTTTGTACCATCTAAAAAGATCTAGGAAGATCCTTTTATACCATCAATAAAACTGTTATTAGTCTGAAGAAGTTCTTTCTTGGAACAAAACATAAGAAGTTTGGAACTATTATACTTTTGTATGCCATTTGAAAATAGTTAAAAAGAGGAATAATGCCTCCTTGTGTGTGATTGAGCACTCTGGAAGAATGGTAGACTTTGAAAAAACAGTAGCTACTCTGGCATCTATGCATCGCTCATTCAGTAATGAATTAGAGCACTCTGGCTATTGGCATACGATACATGATACGCTAAAAGTCTGCCTCCTTCTACCGAGTGCCCATAACTCATAGGTAGAATCGCCAACTGACGCCAATTCGGTCGGGTTTCAATCCTGGGTTAAAAAGCAATTGGAGTTGAACCATACTGATGAGCTGTGATACACCGAAACAGATCTGTCTGCGGATGACTATATATATATATATATATATATATTGACGGATGTGCGTTGTGGTGCAGTGGATGTTGGCTCCGTAGGGGAAATCGGTGAGCCAAGTTCCAATTCCAGTTGAACACTCTGCATTCACTTGTGCACTGGTACCCTTGGGAAAGGTATTAATCCGTTCCTTCCCTCCAGTTATGGGTTAAATAACTGAGGTTTGCTGTTCATGTGATCTGTGGCAAACTTCTGCACCGATTGTTTGTTATCAACGGTTCCAAAAAGTGTGGATGGTGCTACATTTCACCACTCAAAACAATTCTTTGTGTGGCAGTCTAACTGAATTAGACACTCATATGTTGAAATCGACAGAAGAGTCCATAATAATAATAATAATAATATATATATATATATATATATACCAAATAAGATTAAAATTCATTATTTTTATTTTGAAACAAGCATATTTAATTATTTTCATTATGACATCAAACAATTTGAAATTTTTTTCTGAATAAATATTTCCAAATGATATGGAGTTCTGTAGCTGTCTTTTTCTTTTAAAAACCTTTTTAGATGGGCCTCAAAAGCCACTGTTGTCCCAGTTTTATTTTATTTATTCTGGTGATTGTTCTTGAAAAATCTGCTGTTAACTGGGGCAAGAAATGCCTTGTAAATTTTAATGCCTCCAAAACAAAACACTGTTTTTTCGTCATTTTAGAACATTATTTTTGCTTTTCATCAAAATAGCTGATGCTAACTTCCACAAGAGTAACTCATTTCACCTTCTTGGTCTCAGATTTTTCACTGAAATGAAGAGTAATGATTTTATTGAATTCATTGCCAGGTATATTGCTAGGAAAGTTGATTCACTGTGTTGTGCCAAACAACTTTTCTTGCCAGATTCTATCTTGTACATTTATGAATTTACCATTCATCCGTGTATTGAATATTGCTAACACATCTGGTCTGGTGCTCCTGCTATATATCTCAAGAATCTTGACAAAATCCAGAGAAGGGTCTACAGTGCTATCAATCTTGACCTGACATTTCAGCTTCAGTTTCTTTCTCACCACTGTAATGTGACTTCCTCTTGTTTTTTTCTTTGAATATTTTTATGGAAGTTCTCATAAGCTTTCTTCCTTGGTTCTTCAACCACTATGTATGTTTTTAGATTGAATTCAAATTCCACTCAAATTCATTACATTCACTTATGTACTAATACCCTTGGGAAAGGTGTGAATCCATCTCTTCTTCACCCAGTTATAAGAAAATAGCAAGACAGACCAGGTTTTATAGCCTTGGTTGGCAACCGGTTTAGGAGAAGGAAACTCTGATTTCAAAACCAGCTTGGTTAATAGCAGGACAGACTGGGTCATGTAGCTTTGGTTGGCAACTAGTCTATCGAAGAAAAAAGTGGCAATCTACTACAGGAAAATTCCCACTCTTTTCCAATATACCTTGACCCATGGAAGAATAGGCTCAAAATATTAAGACAAAAATAATATCTCCTGTTGATGCGCGATCTGCAATGAGTAAGTGACTAATGATGTTTTCATTTCCGGTTTCAGTTTTCTTACAGATTTTCATCTACTTTAGCGCTCTTTTCAAGATTTATCCCAAATCTTCTTGTATATTTATGGTCTTCTTTTAATATAGAATAAAGCTTTGCACTTTTTTCAGGTTCCATTATGAGCTGTAACAACCAATCTTGTATAGCTGCAAGATAATTATATAAAGTCACCACTGTTGAAATTTTGTAAGACAACAGCAATTGAGTCATGCCCCTCCCTCCATTGCTCATTGGTAGATACAGACGGTCAACATCTGCCTTAGGGTGGTGCATTCTATTGCAAATTTTTAGATCAATTATTTTGAGTTTCTTTTTAAGTTCTAGCTTATTATGTTGAAGCTATAAGGTATGAATCCATCTCTTCTCCCCTCCCCGCAGTTATGAGAAAACCAGTCTATAATCTACTGACAATCTACTGTGGAGAAATCCACAAGCACTCTCTTCCAATATGTCTTGAGCTAGCATGGAAGAGGAGGCTCAAAAAATGAACACAAGAATAATATCTCATGGAAGAATAGGCTCAAAAAAATGAACACAAGAATAATATCTCATGGAAGAATGGGCTCAAAAAATGAACACAAGAATAATATCTCATGGAAGAATAGGCTCAAAAAATGAACACAAGAATAATATCTCATGGAAGAATAGGCTCAAAAAATGAACACAAGAATAATATCTCATGGAAGAATAGGCTCAAAAAATGAACACAAGAATAATATCTCATGGAAGAATAGGCTCAAAAAATGAACACAAGAATAATATCTCATGGAAGAATAGGCTCAAAAAATGAACACAAGAATAATATCTCATGGAAGAATAGGCTCAAAAAATGAACACAAGAATAATATCTCATGGAAGAATAGGCTCAAAAAATGAACACAAGAATAATATCTCATGGAAGAATAGGCTCAAAAAATGAACACAAGAATAATATCTCATGGAAGAATAGGCTCAAAAAATGAACACAAGAATAATATCTCATGGAAGAATAGGCTCAAAAAATGAACACAAGAATAATATCTCATGGAAGAATAGGCTCAAAAAATGAACACAAGAATAATATCTCATGGAAGAATAGGCTCAAAAAATGAACACAAGAATAATATCTCATGGAAGAATAGGCTCAAAAAATGAACACAAGAATAATATCACATGTTGATATGAAATCTGCAACAACATGAAGTAAGCAACTGATGACGATGACTAGATTGCCAAGCAAATCTTATCATTTTATTGTTAAAATAGATGTAACTGTAAGTTTTATTCTAATAGTTTTTTTGTTTTTTTTGTTTTTTTCTTTATAATCATATCGCCCCAAGCAAGGCATTTTACTACCACTGTTTTGCAGGGGGTTACATGGGAGGAAAGTTATGAGAAAGAGTGACAGGTTATAAGGGGTGTCAGAAAATGGGTAAGAGATGGATGAGAATACTGAGGAGAGTGGAGTGGATGGAGAAAGGAGCATGAGAGAGAGGATGCAGGCTAATGAGAAAGGAGATGACTATTGACTTTACATTTAAATTCTTGGAGATTGTAGCTGTCGGGGAAGCAAGTAAATGGAAGTTACATTTTTGCCTCTTGAACTCTCTTCCAACTTATTTTTTTTTCAGTATTTACTTTATTCAAACTATTGTCTTCATCTTTGTTGCCATTTGTACGATATTTCGATCGTTGTATGCTCTGGCCGTCTTCAGGTGCTAGGAATTTTAAACCGAACCCTTTATTACAATCACTGGGGTATGTGAACTCCATTCTTTTTTTTTTTTTTTTCTGTAAACTATGAGCTTAAAAAATTAAATGCAATATAAATGTATTGCTTTGCTGAATTAAGTTCTTTTATTGTCCTTTCTCCTCAGTAACGTTTTTCCATTTTCTTTCAATCCCAGTAACCTCTTGCATCTTAGTGGCTATATTGTCTTTCTTTGGATGAAATGATTAAAAGAAAAAATGGCGGTCAATGTTTCATCAATCACCACAACAATTCCAGGATAACAAAATCTTCATGTTTTTCTTCTCCTATGTAGGACGAGTGGCCATCATTAAATGTAAAAAAAAAATAAAATGACAGAACTGAATTAACTGTTTTCTTTTAGTGTTTTTTTTTTTTTTTTAACATTTTTATAATCGTGTTTGTTGGCTTGGGAAAGGAGTAATTCTTTCAGGAATGAAGGTATTGGAAAAAAAATTCAAGGTACAGATTTATATTTTGATAAGATTTGATTGCGGCATTCTAAAATTTTACATCTAAGTTAATTATTTTCTCTTTTAATAAATGTGGCATTCTTTTGATCAAAGTTTTGTTTGATTTTATTAAGTTTTGAATTGAAAGTTATCCTTCTAGACTGATTCTCAAACAACAGTCTGCCATATTTCTCTATATTTCTGAGATGTGGTCGTATTCATGTTATTCAGGCTATTGTCTTCATCTTTGTTGCCATTTGATGATGTTTCAGCCTTTGTACACTCTGGCCTTTTTCAGGTGCTAGGAATTTTGAACCGAACACTTTATTACAATCACTGGGGTATATCATTTTCATCCCTTGTGTAGAGCATCTTTTGGTAGTCATGAATTATCTTCAACTGATCCTCTAAGTTACTTGTTCATCACTGCTGTAGCCTGGTATTGAACTCACAACTGTTAAGGTCAAGTCATAGGAACTAACCAATGTCTACATCCACTGGGCCATGTGTTCTTGAGTGGATATAGACATTGGTTAGTTCCTGTGATATTGCATTTAAACTTTTGGAGACTGTACCTATCAGGGAAACAAAAAAATGGAAAAGTGCAAGAAAAGAAACTGTTAGAATAGAAGTGATTGTTGCATTTAACTATTTTCAATTACATCCTAGTGTAAAGAGTATATTGAATCAATTGCTAAGTTTGCAACTAGGAAAGTTGGTTCACTATATCTGCTAAACAATTTTTCTTGCCAGAATCTATCTTACATATTTATAAGTCTACTATTAATCCTTGCTTTGAACATTGCTGTTACATATGATCTGGTGCTACTGTTATATATTTAGAGATTCTTGTTGAAATCCAAAGAATCTGCAATGTTATTAGTCCTGACCTGACATCTTGGCTTCAGTCACTTTCTCACTGTTGTAACATTGCTTCCCTGTGCCTTTTCTATAGATATTTTCATGGTAACTGTTCTGATGAGCTTTTCTCTATGGGACCGAGACTTTATGAATTTAAATGCAGCACAAGATTGGTGGCTGTGTCTTGTAATTTTACAGTTGTTCCGGATAGATGCAACCATAAGTTCTATGTTAACAGCTTCTTCTATCACACTTCTCACTTGTGGAACTCTCTTCCAATGTCTTGCTTCCCAGTCAACTTTGATCTTCAGAAATTTAAATGCAATGTCAATTGTCTTTTGTCTTCTTAATTGTTTTTCTTTTATTGTCCTCTTTCCTTAATAGTATATTTTTGTCATATTCTGTAATATTTAGTAACCCCTTGCATTTTAGTGCTTTTTTTTTCTTTTGCCTACCTTTCTTTTTGACTTGGCTTTCATCTACTATGTTTTTTTAATCATTTCACCCCATGAAATAACAAAAAAAACATAGTAGATGAAAGCCAAGTTTGAATAGTGATTTACAATGATGAAAATTCTTCATCATAGAAATGGAAACAGAAAAAGGCTGTATCTTTACTGTTTTTACCTGTCATTAATTTTATTTTCTTTATCTTACAGTTGTAAATCCAGTGGTTCTATCTTTGTTCCTGAAGAGTTGGCAACAGAATCGTGACCAATGTTCTCAACTACCGCAGCACCAAAATGAATTGGCAACTTGTGAATGGTTCTTGTGTGTTTCTGACCTCATCAAGACTAGCTGTGGCCTTGGACATTTAGTGCTCACAAATAGAAGGTCAGTGTCAGTGCTAAATATGGACAAATTGACCATTACTTTAGTCATCTGAATCTAAACTTATTTATAAATGGAACTTTGTCTGTGTGTGTGTGTATCCGTTACCTATAGACTCCAAAACAGCTAATACATTTTTCTTGAAAATTTACACAGTTGTCCTATAAGCATCTGCGAGTGTTCTTAGCTAGGTTTTGAGTCGAGGTATCCCCGATAAATATCGAAAATTGATAATAAAAAAAATCAGATTATAGAAGGAGTGGTCCTATTTTAATCAAATTTGATACACTCATAGATAAAGACATAAGAAACGATATTCAGAAGTTTCAAGGTTGCAGTTCTTAAAATAGTGTAGAAAATCGATAATATATATAAGGCAAAATGTTTGTGTGTGTGTGTGTGTCTGTTTATCTGTTTGTATGTCCTTTATACAAATCCACGATTTTTATCCGATTCTCACCAAACTTCACACAAATATTCTTTAGGCTGAGTCTGAGCTCCAGGAGCATGGATTAGTTTTAAAGCTTTCATTACACCCGAACAATGCTGGGCTATACTGCTTGTTCAAAATAAAGACCAGCCATATCATTGTTGACATTTTTTTCCCTTTTCTGTATTTGGTAGTGGCATTACATATACTGAGCTTCGTTGCCTTCTAATTTAGTTTGTGTTCAAGAAGGAAAGAATCAAACTAACACTTGGTTGTTCCTTTATTCTTGCTGCCAACAAGGAATTAAAGTAACTTTGCACAACCCTCCCTCTAAATTTGTTTGGAGAGTCATTGTTGTAACGTTCTCCTCCTCTTCCACTTGCTTCTGGTCTGTTCCATAAGCCAAATAAAAATTGTCCCAATGCAACAACGGAAAATCCGAAGCAAAATTGTGTCCCTCCCTATTTTTGACTTTTTTATGCTGCCTTCTTACCCACAATTCATAGCGTCTTCTTCCAACAGTGGCAAGTATTTAATTTGGCATTGTTTGGTTAATACTTTTTTATTCTTTATTTGGGTAAGTAAAAAAAAATTTTTTTCTTTTCTTCAAATATTTTTTTAATACTAAAGATATGAGAGACATTCAAGAGGGTTTTCGTTTAATCTATTTGATTAATTCAAAGTGTTGTTTTAACTGCATTTATAAGGAAGGAGATTATGTTAAAAATATTTGTCAATACTTCTGAGGTGGTATTTACATTGTTTGAACTGTTGACCTCCTCTTTATTGCCATGTTTACAACATTTTTTACCGTTTTATGCTCCGTCCTTTTTTGGGTGCTAGGAATTTCAAACCGAGCCCTTTATTTTGATCACTGAAGTATATCATTCTCATTCCATGCGCTATGCCACTTCCAGATGCCATGTAGTTATCTCCCTTTAACCCAACTCTCTAAGTTATCTGTTCACCACTTCAGTCAGGTATTGAACTCGCAACTATCTGCTAATCACCATAACTTCTCCCCCACCATTAAGACTACTAATTTTTTCATTTATTATAATAGATTTTCTTAACTATTTTTACCTGAGCACAGGAAGAAAACAACACCGAACAAGATAAAACACACACATCACCACCTATAGTAATCATATCTACAGAAACATGTATATGCAAAAAAGCTGAGTATCATCTACCATGTATTCAACTGTGAAATCAGAATAACATATATCATATTTGTTACATCGGGTAACAGAATTATGTGAAATAATACAAAACAACATAATAGTGTAAAAGGAGGTGTATTGACAGGAAAGAGAAGTATTTACAAGAGGTGGGGATTAGTAGAATACAGAACAAGGTAATTAGTATACAGTATCGTCGTAGAGACGTGATAGATTGACTAGTAGAACACTTCTAGTGCAATACCGGAAATACCCGACTGACTCGCTCACTCGACTTCCTTCCTCGAGGTATAATCACTACTATTTTATATAGTGTTTCGAATAGTCCATTTCTGTGGAAAGGTGGAGAGCACCCCAACAATATTTTTGTTAAGTTTCCAAGAAATTAAATTTTTGGCATTAAATGATCTATAAGATGTTGATATCCCATTAACCAAAAATATAATCTTAATTTTATAAGATTAAATAACATTAAAATATAAGTCTTCTGTTATACAACAAGTTAACTTTCTTCTATCTTATTTTGACATGTCCAATATGTGGCACACACCCTGGATAGCCTCTTGTCAGATTTGTAAAATCTAATTGCAAAAAAAATCTGAGCATACACACCTACACTTTTTCATGAGCCAATTAAAAATGCTTTTATCATGTGACAGTTGGCTTGCAAACTTTGCTGTATGCAGACATCTTTGTAAACAAATTGGATACATTTCTCATTTATTAACCAATCAGGATTTAGGTAAAAATCTAAAATCAGAGCCTATTTCAAATGTCTGAAACACATAAATAGCATGAAGTTTTGCTTTCTTACCAGAGAGAATCCAATTGTCGACTGTAGTCCATGTTCAAGAGACATGCATTTACTTACTCTCTCACTTTCTCTTTTTCACTGCAATCATAAATTCTCCTTCCCTTCTACTCATTTACTGTTGGCATCAAAGACACAGCTTCTGTCTTTTTTCTCACATAACTTTTCGCTGACTACTATCACACACTCACACATACAACAAAACAGAGACATGTCTTCTCTTATGCTAATTTATTTCACATCATTCAGTCAACTTTAAAAAATGAACTCAAAAAGACCCACACTCTCAGAAGAGAGACTTTATACACATTTTTCAACACATGTATTTTAAATCAACAAAATAATATGTCAATTTCTCTCGTTAAATAAGTTCTACATTTATTATTGCAAACAAAACCTTTATCTCTTTTTTATGCTTGTTCAACAGAATTTCTTTCAATGTCAGTGAGCTCAGTTATGTTTGACACAAGGCTATTCATGAGCATAACCAACCCGTAACGACACTTTTAAAAGCATCATATGTTTTCAGTTTAAATGCTGATCTTAGCTTCTTTTCTAAGGTCTGTCTTTCCTTTTAGACTGCTGTTTCACAAACTGGGGGCAAGTACTCTCCAAAACCTGTGTCGCATGCAACAAATTGAAAAAATCACAAAGGTAAATACCTACTCGATTTTCAGTCATGTTGGTGGACTGCAAATTATCACAAAAGGTGAGTAAGAGTTTTATCATGGATCATTTGCAGTGTAATAACCAATAATTTTTCATAATTAAAATATTTTTTAAAATGTTATCCTTAGAAAATTCTTGATTTGTACTGGTGAGCTCTCACAGTTTAAAAAAAAATTATGCATATATATTGTCAGTAAATATTTCTAAAATGCTTAAAATGTTTTGTTCATGATATTTAATGTATTTCTATAGTAAAATTACTTACAATGTATTCATAATATATATATATATATATATATATATATCCTTATTTTATCAGTAATGCTTGTATTCATTCCTGTTGCCTGACAATCCTTTTTTCTTAATTTTCAATGCATTCTGAGAGTCAAATCACTAGCATTGTATTTACATTATACATATAATAGCCCTATTCCATCAGCAATGCTTGCATTCATTCCTGACCACTGACAATCCCATTCTTCCTGATTTGCAATGCATTCTTATCGTAAAATCATTAGCAATGTATTTACATTATCCATATAATAGCCCTATTCTGTCAGTAATGCTTGCATTCATTCCTGACTACTAAAAATCCATTTCTCTCTTTTCTCTAATTTTTTCTTTTTTTTCTTTCTAGGATTTTACTTTTTCTACTAACTTTTTTTTTTACATTTTAATTTTCAATTAATTTTATTAAATGTTCTTTTCTATAATATTCTTTATTCTTCTACAGGTTGATTGAACAGTAACATCTCTTTTTGAAATACTTATAATTTATTTATTAATTATAATTTTTACAAGAAATGCATATGAGAAAAAAGCATGAGCATGAAGTTTTATTTAAAATTCAATATAGGCACCAGATTCTGCTACCTGCTCAAGTTGCCCAGGAATCGTGTCAACTTTTGTGATATGGAAGATATAACTTCTTGTATTTGCTTTTCAAGTCCTTCCAAAATCCTGATTTGGTATAGTAGACACGCTCCTTTAACCAACCCCTAAGAAAAAAGTCACCAATGTGTTAATTCAGGACTCCTGGCTGGCCATTCTTATATAAAATCAGGAGTTACTTTTCAATCACTTTGTATATATTCTTTCTTTTTCTTTCTGTAATATTTTCCTTTTCTTTTTTCTCTTTTTTTTCTTTTAATTATATAGTCTGCTTTTCTTCTATAATCACTTTATCTTATATCATTTTTCTTTTCCTAACATTTTTTTTCTTTTAATATCTTGCAACATTTTTTTTTCATAATTTTTTTCTTATTCTGAAATATTCTTTATTCTTCTACAGGTTGATTGAACAGTAACATCTCTTTTTGAAATACTTATAATTCATTTATTAACGATAATTTTTACAAGAAATGCATATGAGAAAAAAGCATGAGCATGAAGTTTTATTTAAAATTCAATATAGGCACCAGATTCTGCTACCTGCTCAAGTTGCCCAGGAATCGTGTCAACTGATTTCACCAGGAACTTTTGTGATATGGAAGATATAACTTCTTGTATTTGCTTTTCAAGTCCTTCCAAAATCCTGATTTGGTATAGTAGACACGCTCCTTTAACCAACCCCTAAGAAAAAAGTCACCAATGTGTTAATTCAGGACTCCTGGCTGGCCATTCTTATATAAAATCGGGAGTTACTTTTCAATCACTTTGTATATATTCTTTCTTTTTTATCTTTTTTCTTTTAATTATATAGTCTGCTTTTCTTCTATAATCACTTTATCTTGTATCATTTTTCTTTTCCTAACATTTTTTTTCCTTTAATATCTTGCAACATTTTTTTTTCCTTTAATATCTTGCAACATTTTTTTTCCTTTAATATCTTGCAACATTTTTTTCCTTTAATATCTTGCAACATTTTTTTTCCTTTAATATCTTGCAACATTTTTTTTCCTTTAATATCTTGCAACATTTTTTTTCCTTTAATATCTTGCAACATTTTTTTTCCTTTAATATCTTGCAACATTTTTTTTCCTTTAATATCTTGCAACATTTTTTTTCCTTTAATATCTTGCAACATTTTTTCCAACATTTTTTTTTTCATAATTTTTTGTTGTTCTCTTTTGCTGTAATTGAACAGATCATACAAAAATCACAGCAAATTTTAAAAAAGATCAGGACATGTGGTTCCTAATTCTGTGTGAAATGTGGGCTGCTAAAATTTATTCAGTTGAACAGAAGGAAAATGATGCCATATTGATAGGAGGAGAAACTGTCCTTGTTCTGATGGCTTTACAAAAGTAAATATTTGTATATTTTTTCAAATTTATATACAATGGTCTCTGTGATTATTTCGTATATCAAATCAATCTGTGAACTTGAAAAGTATTTAATCTAAACTTATATAATAAATGTAACTTTGTGTGTGTGTGTTACCTATAGACTCCAAAATGGCTGAACCGATTTTCTTGAAAACTTACACAGTTGTACTATAAGTGTCTGCAAGTGTTCTTAGCTAGGTTTTGTGTCGAGGTATCCCTGATAAATATTGATAATCAAAAAAATCAGGTTATAGAAGGAGTGGTCCGATTTTAATCAAATTTGATACACTCATAGACAAAGACATAAGAAATGATATTCAGAAGTTTCAAGGTTGCAGTTCTTACAATAGTGCAGAAAATCAATAATATATATATATATATATATATATATATATATATATAAAAGGCAAGATGTTTGTGTGTGTGTGTCTGTTTATCTGTTTGTATGTCCTTTATACAAATCCACAATTTTTATCCGATTCCCACCAAACTTCACACAAATATTCTTTAGGCTGAGTTTGAGCTCCAGGACCATGGATTAGTTTTAAAGCTTTCATCGCACCCGAGCAACGGGGTCTATACTGCTAGTATACTATATTTGGCAGCATATAAAATGCACTTTTTTACTAAAAATACCTTTTAAAATTCCCATGTCTTATATGCCATCTGTAGCTTTACAATTCGCGATAGTCTGCTGAAATTAGCTGCCTGGCAACTCCTATTAGCTTAGACTTTAGAGTAACTTTCATATGCCTATTGTCATTATTTAAAAGTCTATTATGCTGAGTAAAAGTGTTATCATTGACAATATTCATTATGTTAATTTTATCACATTTAATAATTTGTTTCACTAAAATTATATGCAATAAATTCAAAGGATATATTTGTAAAATATATTTGTTTCATTAATATTTTTCTTGCGATAACTTCTGGTGGCATTGTTATAAATACATAAACATAAACTAGGTTGCATCTTTACAAATTATTTTACTAATTACTGTTTTTTTCTTATTCTGAAATATTCTTTATTCTTCTACAGGTTGATTGAACAGTAACATCTCTTTTTGAAATACTTATAATTTATTTATTAACGATAATTTTTACAAGAAATGCATATGAGAAAAAAGCATGAGCATGAAGTTTTATTTAAAATTCAATATAGGCACCAGATTCTGCTACCTGCTCAAGTTGCCCAGGAATCATGTCAACTGATTTCACCAGGAACTTTTCTGGAAGATAGAACTTCTTGTATTTGCCCTTCAAGTTCTTCCAAAATCCTGATTTGGCATAGCAGACTTGCTCTTTTAACCAATCCCAAAGAAAAAAGTCATGAGGTGTTAATTCAGGACTCCTGGTTGGCTATTCATACATAAAAAAGGGTGTCACCATATATATATATATATATATTCTCTTAGTATGTCTGTTGTTCTATTCATTTACCCTTTGTTTATAATATTTTCATTCTTTCTCTCGGTATGTTCATTGTTCCATCTATTAACCCTTTTTTTATATACCAGCATCAAACAGTATTTCATTATGGTAACAAGTGATTTTTATCTTAATCTATAGGGTGATTGAAAAGTAACTCCCTATTTTAAAATGCTTATAATTTATTTATTGACTATAATTTTTACAAGAAATAGATATGAAAGGAAAGTGTTTAAAATTCAATATTGGCACCAGATTTTGTTACCAGCTTCTCAAGCCACTCAGGAATTGTATCAACTGATTTCACTAGAAACTCTTGTGGTATGAAAGACTTAACTTCTTGTATTTGCCCTTCAAGTTCTTCCAAAGTCCTGGTTTGGTACAGTAGACTTGCTCCTTTAACCAACCCCTAAGAAAAAAGTCAGGATATCTGGCTGGCCACTCATACTTAAAATATAGTTACTTTTCAATTGCCCTGTATATTCTGTCATTTAACATTGACTCCTTAAAAATTTGTATAATTTATTTATTAACTATCATTTTTACAAGAAATGCATATGTGAGGAAAGTGTTTAGCATGAAGTTTTATTTAAAATTCAATATAGGCACCAGATTTTGTTACCAGCTTCTCAAGCCACTCAGGAATTGAATCAACTGATTTCACTAGGGACTCTTGCGGTATGAAAGACTTAACTTCTTATATTTTCCCTTCAAGTTCTTCCAGAGTCCTGGTTTGGTATAGTAGACTTGTTCCTTTAACCAATCTCAAAATAAGTCATACACCCGTGCTTCTTATATGCTGTCAAATACGGTAAATTTAAAAAAAAAAAAGAACAAGACATGAAATCAAAGATAATATTATTGAGTGCATGAACGAGTAATGGGCACATAGAAGAATGTTCACTTTCTAACTAGGAGACCTGAATACAAATCTCATTATGGTCAGTTCATCAGAAAGGTGATTTCTTGATGTTGTCAACCTGGGGAGATAATCACAGCATGTTGGCTTTAGAAAGAGCTTCAAAACTATACCATGATTTGACCCAAGACTGTGAGGGAATTTGAGTAGGCGCAATTGTTCATCGATGGTTGTCCTAGCACAATGTTACAATTTATCATGACTGTAGGTCTGAGTATATATAATGCCACTATAATTAGTGATCACTCCAAACACCTTCGTAATCACCATTAGACTCATCCAACTCTGGTTTGAGTATATTCTCCTTGTTCAAACTGTTGATCATGTTAAATGATGTGCTATCTCCTCAGAAATGAAGGTCTGCTCCACATAATTACATTATAAACCATAGGTCAGCTCTGAGAGTTTAGAAAACACAAATATACCTGAGCAGGCATCTTCAGTGGGGATTGGCTAGCTGCCCAAAAAGACAGGCATAATCGAATACAATCAGCCAACCATTATAGTAACTGGAAAGCCATATCCAAAGAGTTGTTCAGACAAGTGAATTAATTCTTTTTGTTAATTATATACAACGTATGATGGATAAATTGTCATCTAAATTACACAAAAATGAAAATAACACTGACGTCTCATTTTAACAGATATATTTACCAAAATTACACAAAAATATCTTATAATACTAAAGAGTAAATCTATTCAATAAAGTCACTATTCACTTCAACCGGTCCTGGGTATGACGGTAAACTGCATCTGGCAGCAAGGCCTCTAATTGGGAGGTTGTGAGGAGCATGGCACCACCTCTTAATTGCTGTTGTTCCCAGGTTCACCCTGACCCGGAGTGGTAGCACCTGTTAGGGTCCCAGCTATGGGTAAATAGTTGAGACCCAAATCGGTGTCAAAATGCTATGAAAGTATTTATCAACAAAACTTTATTGAATGAAAAATGTATATAAACAAACAAAAACAATAAAACAAATAAACTAAATAAAACAAATCAAAACGATTTTCAGCATTAAATGACCTAATGAAGGTTGATATGCTGGTTAAATAAACCAACCAACCAACCATCACTTTAACCACGGCCTCCAGATGACCTCAGAATCTCCTGTGACTCTTTTGTAGGGTTTCCTTGTTTCAGTTGGTGAATGCTGCCATAATCCTAGCCTTTAGTTCATCTTTGTTATTACAAGAAGTTGGCCTCTTGCTAAACAGTACCCCACACATAATAATCAAGGGGAGTTTCAGTCTGGGGACAGATATAAGGAAGTGATGCGGTCACAGAAATTGGGTTCTGCTGCTTGTGTGGTATGATGCAGAGTTCTCTTTGCCAGACAGGGTCTTCCAGCAGCCACCCTCTTGACCCAGGGCAACACTATTTCCTCAAGGCACTTGATGTAGGCCTCTATGTTGAGTCTGAGGCCCTGTGGGAAGATGAATGGCGGTATAACATTGCTATCACTAGTGATCACTCCAAACACCTTTGTAATCACCATTTAAATTATAAAACTCTTAACTCTTCTGCACTGTCCTCAGACTGATGCCCAAACACTCTGAAATGTTTGTATTGGAACTTCTGGCATGAATGCCAAGCAGTACAGAATGCTGTTTCTGAATATCTGAAAGAATATATTGTTATGGTGCTCTTTTTCTCACAGACAGTGCCTTCTGATCCTACTATACTTGGCAGTTGACAAAATCAAAAACAACATGCATGCACAAAATTAAAAATATAAAATGGCAACAATTTACCCATCTGTTGGGATCACCTCTTTTTGGATACAAGAATTAACTTGCCTAATGTGTACATATAAACCTGCCTATACAGGGAGCAGCACTTGTTGAGTTGAATAGTTGTACAGCTGCTAGTTGGCGAGTAAGAATATAGACTCATTACCTGGATATACTTCTACACTACAAGATTGTATATATTGATTCCTACTAACGGTATTCCTGACTTGACTAACCTGTGTTCCAGTTTGTATATTTTTGTTCAATATAACTTACATTTTTTATCTCCATATCTGCTTTTTGTTATTTATTATTCTGTGTGATTTCGCAACAAGAATCCACAACACCATCGCACCCTGTAGTTGCAGCACTAAAAGCAAAACAAAGAATGAATTCAATAAACTTGATGTGCATTGAAATTATAATAGGTTTCTTTCATGCAGTTGTGCACCTTAAGATGCTTGCATAATGAATTGACTTAAATGTAGTGGTCAGAATGAAAGCAACACAACGAATGAGTTCAGTGGGGTGAACAACTCCAAAATAAAATGATAATGATTTCTCAAAATTATAGAAGGTGTCTTTGATACAAATTGTACCTCTGAAGGTGGTTGGAGAATGGATTGGCTGAAATGTAGTGGTCAGAACAAAAGCAACACAAAGAATGGATTCAAAGACCTTTTTTCTTTCTTTTTTTCAGCTCTTTATTCCAAAGTTTATTTCATGTATACATTTGAAGACTATTGTTATTATAAATGTAATTCTTTTAGCAGCCGTCGTGACATGGGAAACTTTTAGCAGCCGTCGTGACATGTGAAACTTTTAGCAGCCGTCGTGGCATGGGAAACTTTTAGCAGCCGTCGTGGCATGGAAAACTTTTAGCAGCCGTCGTGGCATGGGAAACTTTTAGCAGCCGTCGTGACATGGGAAACTTTTAGCAGCCGTCTGGCATGGGAAACTTTTAGCAGCCGTCGTGGCATGGGAAACTTTTAGCAGCCGTCGTGGCATGGGAAACTTTTAGCAGCCGTCGTGGCATGGGAAACTTTTAGCAGCCGTCGTGGCATGGGAAACTTTTAGCAGCCGTCGTGGCATGTGAAACTTTTAGCAGCCGTCGTGGCATGGGAAACTTTTAGCAGCCGTCGTGGCATGGGAAACTTTTAGCAGCCGTCGTGGCATGGGAAACTTTTAGCAGCCGTCGTGGCATGGGAAACTTTTAGCAGCCGTCGTGACATGGGAAACTTTTAGCAGCCGTAGTGGCATGGGAAACTTTTAGCAGCCGTCGTGGCATGGGAAACTTTTAGCAGCCAATATGACATTTGAAACCTTTAACAGCCAATATGACATTTGAAACCTTTAGCAACCAACAATTTTCAGCTCTTAGCAACTAGGACATTTAAAACACTTAGCAACCAACGTGATGTTTAAAAATACATTGATCATTTTAATGCTTCTCAAATATGTTTAGTTTTGTTATCATGAAAATTTTATCTTCAAAATAAACCCAACTATGTTGCTCTTTTCTTTGCAGTTGCAAATCCAGTCTCCAGTCACACTTCATTAACGTTGAGCAAGTGGCATCTAATTTGTGCTATTACTTCAAACTCAAACAAGCAGGACGTCTAAAGCTGTCAAAGTATACTACAGACGTTTTACAGAAAAAAATGAACCCTAACATTGACCATGAGAGCCAAACTGTAGTAGATATATTGTATATACCCAAAGGTATGTTATGCACCTTACATCACTTTGTCTGAATTTCTCGGATGAGAAGTTGTCATTATTTACATTTAAACTAATGTCCTCATCTTTGTTCTTGAAACTGAGTGAAATGGCTGAAACATTATGATAATAACAAAGATGAGGATATTAGTTTGAATGTAAATAATATAAAAGAGGATCATATAACATTTTTTTTACTTTTGTTTTTTAAGTGTTTTTTTGATTGTGTTAAGATCTTGTCAGGCACTCATCTAAATCTAAATCCATCTATCTATCTAAACTTATTTATAAATGGAACTTTGTCTGTGTGTGTGTGTCTGTGTGTCCCCATTACCTATAGACTCCAAAACGGCTGAACAGATTTTCTTGAAAATTTACACAGTTGTACTACAAGCATCTGCGAGTGTTCTTAGCTAGGTTTTGTGTCGAGGTACCCCCGATAAATATCGATAATCGAAAAAATCGGGTTATAGAAGGAGTGGTCCGATTTTAATCAAATTTGATACACTCATAGACAAAGACATAAGAAATGATATTCAGAAGTATCAAGGTTGCAGTTCTTACAATAGTGCAGAAAATTTGATATCGATACTAGGAAATCAAAATTTGACTTATATCCATTCATTTTTCTTTCAGTCTACAGTTTCGCTTTAACTGGAAACAACTGTTGCTTTTTAGTGTTTCGTGTCAACGTCCAAAGAATCTGAGCTCCAGGAACATGGATTAGTTTTAAAGCTTTCATTACACTTTCATTTTATTTCATTTGTTTTTCAAAAAAAAATCTCTGAAGAAGCTTGTTAAAGTGAAACAGGTTAGATTAAAGATAATACCTGTTCTTTACTTATTCTATTCACACTGTTTTGTTTTTTTTGCAGACCTAAAAGTTAAACTTTAGCCTTTTTTTTTCTTTTTCTTTTATAAAGGTGAAAGATCACAGTTATGGTGTGCTCTGGGTAATGGTGTTGTGAGGGTCTTTGATGCAAATGAGTGGGAACTAGAAAAAGAATTTATACCAACCAACCAAACAGTGGTAAGTCATTAAAATGTAGAAAATGTTTTGAAAAAAAAAAATTGTACACAACCATTTATTTTCCCTGAAACCTAATATCTTGAGTGCTAGTTGTTATTATTCATGTCTAAATTAAAAAAAAAAACTAAAAAACATTTCAAATCCTGATTTTCAAAGCATTCAGGACTTTCCCTTCTAGAAGATTACTGCAACACATTATCCCAATCCACTGTTTATCATTTTATAACTCTTCTTCCTTCAAACTTTGAATTCAAGCATTAGATTTAGTGGATCCATGGTTTTGAGTAGACCCCCTCCAGACTTTTAAACAATGAAATTGACATCTATCAACCTGAACAATCAAGTCTTATTGCTTTTCAACAAAGATTGAACTTTCATTTTAACTTAACAGGGGGAAAAATACTTTAAAGGTTCAATTTCTGCTGAGAAGCACATTTTTCGTTTCATTTTTAAAACTTCTCTGATCATGTATGTTAGTTTGAGAAAGGAGCATTTCTTTTAAGAAAGGAGATATTTGAAAGTATCCAGTGCATAAGTTAGCATTTTAGCAAGAATCAATAATTGTACTTTCAAAAACTTTTAATGAGTACATATATGTTGAGGAAAAAGTGTGAAAAGTAAAGAAAAGAAATAATCTTCAAACACAGCTCTACAAATTTAAATAATGTTATAATTGAATATAAAAGCAATCTTTGCTTGCTTCTTTTAAGTTGAAAGAAGCAAGTTACTAAGTTTGAGGGGAAATATTTTTTTTACAACACAAAAGAAATGAATTGTGTGAATTGTGTTACCCTGTCTTCAGACCTCAAATAGAACCACTATATTGAATCCATAGCAAAATCTACTGCTAAGAAGATTGGATCTCTATGTCGATCCAGGGTGTTTTTTCCACCTGAATCCATCCTGCATATATACAAGTCAACCATCCATCCGTGCATGGAGTACTGCTGCCATTTATAGTCAGGTGCCCCTGCCGTTCTCCTCACTGTTCTGGACAAGCTCCAAAGGAGAGTCTGTAATGTGATAGGTACTGATCTGGCGACTCGACTGCAGCCACTTCCCCATCGTCGAAATGTGGCCTCTCTTTGTCTCTTCTATAAATACTTTCATGGCTTCTGCTCTGATGAGCTTAAGTCACTGATGCCTCCTCAACAGGTGTTTACTCGTGCAACCAGACTGGCAACTGGGTCCCACCCATTCACAGTCAGGTTAGCCAAATGCAGACGACAGTTCTACTCCTGCAGCTTCCTCTCTCGCACTTCCCGCCTGTGGAACTCGCTCCCGTATTCTTGCTTTCCTGACGGCTGCAACCTCCAGAAATTTAAATGTAAAGTCAATACTCACCACTAACCACTGGACTCTAGCTCTCTCCCCTCCCCTGTATAACCTTCCCTTTCTCTCCACCTATGTATCTGTCATCGCACCTGCTTTCTCAGCTTTCTGTTGTTCCTTTCTAACTAGTTTGTACTCCTCACTCTTTTCTAATTAATCTTTTTACATTTACGTAACCCCCTGCACATCAGTGGCGTTTCCGCCTTGCTCGGGGTGAAATGATTAAAAAAAAAAAAAAATAAGTTAAAAAGGTGTCTGAATTCTTCATACATAAATTCATGATTTACATTATTTTATGCATGTGTAAGCATGTTCCCAGCTGCAGGAAAGCTGTCAACAGTAATGCTTGTACTGCTACTACAATTATGCTTTGTTTAGACACTAGTATATTTTTCGTACTGTAAACCGTATGAACTGGTTTATGAGAATACTTTTAAAACAAGAAATAATTTGCAAAAAGGACTTGGTAGTCAATAGTTCATTTGAGTATGTGAAAATTTTGAGTATTCAGTATCATTCAGATCCCTCAGTCAATGGATACTGAAAATTGTTTTTTTATTAGTTTACATTATGTTATCTATGAGAAAGGATTGGATTTACTAAACTCAGAGGTTTTATTGGTCAAGAAATAAATTTCCCAATTTTTAATATCTAATGAGTGTTTATCATATTCTGATGTGATCTTTCAAATTTTTTAGCAAATAAGAATGGTCATCTGCTTTTTGAAAGCTTGAATGGTATTTGAGATAACATCACTGATTGGTTAATAAATGCTAACGTGGAAATTTTGAATTTGTTATTTATGTGATCCTATTTTATGTAATGTGTGCATGATCCCACTTTTGCACAGAATTGAGATTTTAGTTATGCTACTTTAATCTATTGATTTTTTTTTTCTATACTTTTTAACGAGATTTCACACACACACACACACATACGTAGATTTATTTGGCCGGTTAATGAAATTCAAGGAATAAAATGACAACAAAATGATAAAAAATATTGTCAATACAGCTGATGATATTTAACACATCACTCAATAAGTCCTGAGTCTGACATATAGGTGGCACCACTAATAAAAAATCCATATGATTTTTATGAAGTACTAACCTTCAAATAGCACATGACAAAATTTGAGCCCAATCAAATTATTAGTTTACAAATTGCAGTTATTTAAGTGAAGCTGCTGTTGCAAATTTTCAAAACAATGGAAAAATCTGAATTTTATGTGTTGATAAAGCAATGCTTTCTGATGGGAGAAAAATACTGTTCAAGCAAAGCAATGGCTTGATAAGTGTTATTCGACCTCTACTCCATCGGAAACAATGGTTAAGAGGTAGTATGCTGACTTTAAATGTGGCTGTAGAGACACAAATTATGCTGAATGCTCAGGTTGTACTAAAAAACACCAAAAAATCCAGACACTCATTTTGACTGATCATAAATTGAATTTTGCATGAAATAGCAGAGGAGTTGAACATATCAGAAGGCAGTGTATTCGCCATTTTGCATGAACTTTTGTCAATGAGAAAGCTGTGTTCAAAGTGGGTGCTGCATTTGCTTACAATTGATCAAAAAACACAACACATTGACAATTCGGAGCATTGTTTGCAACTGTTTCAATGCAAAAAGAAGTTTTTGTATACATATGTGACAGTGAATGAAACATGGATCTACCACTTCACTCCAGAGTCAAATCAGCAGTCAGCTGAGTGGACAGCAACAGGTAAAAGCTGTCCAAAGTGACCAAAGATGCAAACACCAGCAGGCAAGGTTTTGGCCTCTGTATTTTGGATGTACAAGGTATTTTGTTCATCAATTACCTTGAGAAAAGGAAGAACCATCAATAGCGAATATTATAGAGCATTATTGGTGTATTTGAAGAAAGAAATCACCCAAAAACAGCCACAAATGAAGAAAAAGTGATCTTTCACCAAGACAACACACTGTCACAAGCAGATTAACAATGGTTAAACTATATGAATTGCACTTTGAATTGCTTCCACATCCACCCTATTCTCCAGATCTGGCCCCTAGTGACTACTGGCTGTTTGCAGACCTCAAAAGAATGCTTTAGGGAAAATGAAGAAGTGATATTGGAAACTGAGGCATATTTTGAAGCCAAAGACAAATCGTTCTACAAAAAAGGCATCAAATTGTTAGAGAAGCATTGGAATCAGGGTATTACCCTAGAAGGAGACTATGCTGATAAATAGTCGAATAAAGTTAGGCCTGGGATTTATTGACTGATGTGTTATACATTAGTGAACTTTTTGACGATACTGAAGCATGAAGAAAAAGATTTTAATGTTGTAATTTTCAGACATGCTAATGTCCTTTATCAATGAGATGAGAAATGAACAATGAACTGGGACTCACAACTCACAAGGGAATTCTGTTGTTGTTTGTTTATTTTTTCTAATGTGTTTTATTACTGTAAGAAATTTTATAGCTTGGGCCTAGTAGTTTGCCATGGTTAGGGTTGTGGAGGGTTTGTAGAAGGTTCTCCATGAAAACTGTGTTCTTTGAGTAAGCCTAAATCTCTGAAGAAGACAGACATTATACATCTGATGTTATCAATACATGCACACATTAGATTCAAACATTATTTGATTAAAAGAAATTATTTGATTAAAAAGCCAGTAGACCACTTTTATGCATAGGTATACACATACATTTGTAATGTTAAAGCTTAACGTAAACTACGAAGAATGCTAAGTGATGTAATTTATTACATAATAGACAAAAGTGAGTAAATGTTGTTGAATGTTTATTTTTTTCTAATTTAATTATCATTTATTTCTATGTATTTTATTTTGTTTAATTATCTATGTATTTATTTTAAATATTTAAAGGTCTTGAGATATAAGAAAAATTAAGACAGACACATTATTTCATGGTGAATCGGAAGTATAGGCCTATTTCAGGCGAGTCATCATCAGCTTCCGTCCTTATTTAACGAAGGATTCTACACGAATTCACCATGAAATAACGTGTATGTCTTAATTTTTCTTATATTTGCGCCATATGTATTTATATGCATATATATTTAGAGCTCTCTTAGAGAGTTATCCTACCACTATATGTAAAGGATACTCCTTTGGATTCTTCTATGCCCACACTGCATGCTGATATATGGATAGGTCTTGAAGGCTATCACAATGCATTTAGTAAAATAAAGGAAGGTAAAGAAGGCGTTGGGTATTACCTATTTATTATTCATTAATATTTCGAGATCAAAATTTCATCTTCAGAATGGTAGGAGAGCTTGTTTTCGCGTTCACAATTCATGGACAAATGCAAAAACAAGCTCCTCCTACCATTCTGAAGATGAGATTTTGATCTCGAAATATTAATGAATAATAAATAGGTAATACCCAACACCTTCTTTACCTTCCTTTATTTTACTAAACACATTGTGATAGCCTTCAAGACCTAACCATACACCTAATATACACAATGCTTCAATCAAATTACAAAACTTTCCATATATATATATATATATATATATATATATATATATATATATAATTTTGCACATGGTGTTTTTTTAAATTTGGTGATTGCACAGTATAGTAGGGTCAGTTGGGCACCATGAGAAAAAGACCACTATAATGCAATTTGCTCTGCCAGAAATTTGGAAATGGCAGAAGCTTTAATACAAACATTTCAGCGTGGTCAAGTGTCAATTTAAAGACTGTACAGAGGATTCTCAGATGGTGCTCAACCATATTCAAAATTAGTAAAATAGCATTCAATAATTGGAAGAGGTTGAAAATATTTCTTCGCTTTACAACAACTTCATTCCTCCCACCAACCCTCATGCATACACTCTCTACCAGACGCAAAACCTTGCTGAATGTGCTCGTCACCGGAGAAGTCTCATTTTATCAACTCCTTGGTCAGACTCTACACAAAATCAAAAAAAGTATGTTGTTCCATTTTAAGTTTTTTTACAATTTTGGTTTTGCTTTCTTTTTTAACTAGCAACTTTTCTAGAATAAGCACAAGAACAGAGTACAGAGAAGGTAAAATCAAAAGTCACCTACCTTTCGTTGATGTTGTCAGTTATACCACGATTGTCTAGTGTTTTCGTAAATGGTAACTAGGTTGATTATCAATCTATATTGTTTTCAAAAACACAGCAATTCACTGCTCACCAAATTGTGTATGTTGTATACTATGCTGTAAAATGAGGAACATGTATATATAAAAATATAGTCTTATATTTTTATTCTTTATTGGTGATGCATGTGTGGAGCAGGAGGGTTGCCAGAGAGAGAGTTGCGTACACAAAAGGGCCCTTGGGAGTCGATAGCCAGTCTCTCTCCCTTCAGCCCAAAATTCTAGACCTTATATAGTCTTAAACTTTCCACACATTTTTGCTTTTTTTCTGTTGTCATCTACAATCAGATATGTCTGTCAACGACCTTTGTCCTTGGTTGACTTTTATCTATGGCCTGATGTATCTGTCAACCACATTCTTGCCGGCCATAACCTTTCAAGTCAGCTATTGCTTATATTTTTTTTTGTACTTGGTCGACATCATCTATGGTCAGATATATCTGTCAATCACCCTTGTCCTTTGTTGACCTTACCTATAGCTGGATGTACCTGTCAATTACCTCTGCCATTCAAGATAATATATTACACTGTACATTCACTTACGTACTAATACACTTGGGAAAAGTATGCATTCATAAGATAAATAGCAGGCAAGATTGGGTCCTATAACCTTGGTTGGCAGCCAGTTTAAGGGAAGGAAAACTCTGAATTGAAGGCTTGGGCTCCATCAGGCTATCTTTCCCAAGGCACACCTATTCTACTGTGGCTTCAGTATATGTGGTGCTCCTACAACTACGGTGAGTTTTTTTTATAATCATATCACCCCAATCAAGGCATTTTACTGCCACTGTTTTGCACAGGGTTACATAGGAGGAAAGTTATGAGAAAGAGTGACAGGTTATAGGGGATGTCAGGAAGTGGGTAAGAGAAGGATGAGAAAACTGATGAGAGTGGAGTGGACAGAGAAAAGAGCATGAGAGAGAGGATGCAGGCTAGTGTGATAATGACTTGACATTTAAATTCTTGGAGATTGTAGCTGTTGAGGAAGCAAGTAAACGGAAGGGAATTCCACAGGTGGGAAGTGCGAGAAAAGAAGCTGCTGGAGTAGAATTTGCATTTACATTTTATTGGTTTCACAGTAAAAGGGTGTCTGACACAATAACTAGGCATATATTAAGGTGCTTTGAAAATATGTATTTTATTATAATAGATTAAAATAGAAAATGGTTAAAAAACATATTTAACAAAAGTGAAAAAGAAGAGGAAGAAATAAATAAATAAACGCTTTTTCTTTTATGAGGAAAATTGTGGAAGAGACATGGGTATCAGATTACTGTTTTAAATCCTACTACTCTTCCGGTAAATATTTGACTCAGTGATTTAATGTGAGAAAGAGATAAAGTTCAAGAAATAGAGTTCGGGAGGTGGGTTTTTAAATGACCAGGTCAAAGGCTGTCTTTTACTGTATCTTGACCACACATTAAGAATTTTCCGGCCAAAGCTTTATTAAGATAAAAAGATAAAAAAAAAATACTAAGTCCGCAAGATGTTTACACATCAAAAGAAGGAAAATTTAAGTACCTTGAAATTTTGGACTTACAGTCGCTAATGCTTATATTTTAGTTTTATTTTAGCATGGGGGTCTTTAGTCACTTCCGGATTGTTTTAAATAAATACAGGTGATTTTTCCGAGCCGATCAGTAGAGTAGAGTGAGAGAGTCAGTTAAGTCAGTCAGTCAGTTGAGTGAAGTGAACCTCCATTCGTCTTGTTTCAGTCAGTTCGGATTTGTTGATCTCATTAATTAGTTAGAGCTGTGTGTCACATTCGCCTGCCCCAACCGAAAAGGCTAGCTCTAAACGAAATAAAGCATCCTTTCAACACATCCAAGTTGTGGAAGTTCGTTCCTTATAGTTTAATCTTGTACCCCTAGCTGTTCAGCCAACATTTTCAACAAACTCCCGGCAAACATCACAGCGTGGAGAACGGCCGCCGGAGAAATTGTTCGGACCGTCCGTTGGGGTGTTACAGGTGTGACCTAGTTGCTAATCTTGTGGCTCAAGTAAATTCATATATAGGGGGCTCCAGTGAGTTAAGTCATTGGAGCAGAAGCCGTGAAAGTATTTGTAGAAGAGACACAGGGAAGCCACATTGCGCCAGTGAGAAAGTGACTGTATATGAACTGCCAAATCGGGATCAATCGCATTACAGATTCTCTGTTGGATTTTGTCAAGGACACCTAGGTGGATAACAGTTACAGGACTTGTGATCGTGTAGTAGTTCGTATTCCGTATAGCAGGTCTATAAAAAGAACTCTGCTGCATCCTATATCTCTTAGCGCATTGCTTCCATTCAACCACAGACCATCGACCACTCCTCACCATCACTCTCTATTCTGGGCCGGTTCATTGTCATCAATGCTTCCATAACATGTAGGTGTGTTAATCTTTATCTTCTGGGCAAGGTGGCCCACCTTCAGGCTGATTTTAAATTCATAGTTTTTCCTTCTGCTAGACCAGTTTCCACACAAGGCTATAGAACCCAATCTGGTCTGCTATTTATTCATAGCTGGGGGGATAAAAGATGAATTCATCTCTTTCCCAAAGGTATTAACATGTAAATGAATGTAATGAACTCTACTGGAATTTGAATTCGTCTCTCTGATTCCTCAATCCAGACCACTATCCATTACTCCACCATGCCTCCATCCAATATAAAGCAGTGTTATTATTGACAAATATCCCATTGATTTTTCTTTGACAGAGTTGTTTGTTCTCGGCTTTAAGCCATCAGATATGGGCTGGATGTGTCAACATCTTTATTATCAATACAGACCACATCAGCTGTGTGATGAAGTTAACTGCTCATAAGGATCTTGTCACTGCCATTATTCAAGCAGAAAGTAAAAGGTTGGTAGCTTCTGTTTTATGACTAAATACTGGACTATTACTTACTCCTGACAGTTCATCTTCTGTCTGAATCTCTGAGTTGAGGAATTATCATTGTTATACACTCTTTGCAAACACGTCACACTAAAAGCATCAGATTTCCTTCAGTTGCCGATTCTGTCATTTAATGTTTAAGCTTAATTACATTCTTTAGTTTTTAGTCTTTAGACCTGCCATGCTACATACACATTGCTGAATCATCCACATTTCCTCCATATTCCATTAGTAAGCTGGAAATTCTACCCGAACAGCTACTTTCTGAAAGACTCCCAAGAGGATGCTTCCTTGATCACTACAATCTTTACCTCTTCAAATTTATGTTGTGATGAAATTGGACCTAAACTCTAACTTATCTGAAGCTAAAACTCCATGATATCTTGCCTGCCCACTTGGAGTTTCCATTTGCAATTTAGTCAAATTGCATGCATAGTTCTAGCTTTTTTAAAACTATTGCTAATTTGCATTCTGTAGAAGTCAAATAACTTACCTTTCAACATGGCTGTCTCCTTTTGTCTCCCTGCAGGAATGTGCTCTATTTAAGAGTGTGGATATTGTGCTCAATATTTATGGAGCTCAATATACACACTGAAATTATCAGCCAATCAATACTTATGGAATGGACTTGCCTGTAACAGAATGGAATCTCCCAGGTTATTATTTAAACCACCTACCAATTTGTGCGTTGTGGTACAGTGGAAATCAGCTCGGAACGAGAAACCGGGGAGCTGAGTTCGAATTCTAGTTGAATCCATTGTATTAACTTACGCACAAATACCCTTGGGAAAGGTATTAATCCGTCTCTTCCTTCCAGTTATGGATTAAGTAGCAGGACAGATTGGGTTCTATAACCTTGGTCGGCAACCAGTCTACCGCAGAAAGCAATGGCAAACTACTGCGGGATAATCTTCTGCCCAGTCAGTCATGTCTCTTTGGAGACATGATCGCCCAAGCGTATATCACATATGGCTGACTGACCAATTTGCCCTGGTGGTTCTTGGTCATTCAAACCCAACTTCTATTCTAGTTGATTACTGGCTGGTTGTTCTAGAAGACTTTTACACATTCATGATTAAAAACTTGAATATAAGGTGAACCGTGCAAATGAGACAAGGAATGACACCAGGACTTTGATTTGTTCAAGATCAGGCTCTTTGCAGCTATCAATCACAAGGGTCAACCATTATATATCCTAAATATTGTGTGAACATTTAATAAAAAAATATTTAAGCATTAAATACACATCAGGAGAGAATGTGCACCGTTTCGGGGTCTTCCTCTCAACGGTTTCACTTGCATACCGCCCCCCCTCACTGATGTGAGGCCCCATTATAACAATATACATGTGTAGTTATACTTGTTCAAATGTCTAACGGCAAAATTAAATTTACGAAAAACGAAAACGGCAAACCTTGCGTTCCGAGAATGCATTCACAATCAATCCTGTCATGTTCACTGAAACACTCCACGGAATATTTCTTTTCTTTCATATCCACATAGAACTATTTTCAGTGATTTCTATTAGGCGTTTCATACTTTTGGTCCTATTACACCCTAAATACTTTCATGGTAATTGTCCAGATTTGCTATGGTACATAGACTTTATAAATTTATAAGTGCAATACTAGACTGGAATCATGTTCTTTTCAGTTTACAGTAGAATTGGTTAGATGTAGATGTAAGTTCTATGCTAACAGTTTTGCTTGCTTGTGGAACTCTCTTCCAGCTCCATATTTTCCAGCCAACTTTAATCTGCAGAAATATATAAATTCAATATAATCGCCATCTACTGTCCTCCTGATTACTCTTTTCTCTTTCTACTCACTATTAATGTTTCTGTTCCTAATTCTTCCAGACTGCAATCTAAATAAATTACTAACGATAAAACCCACTCTAAGTGAATGGATACAAGGGTACTATAATTGCCATTGCCACATGAAATGTGCGTGAGAGAACTGACAAACTGCGGGTATATATTGTAAAAGGTTTTATTTCTGTTGGGGCGCTCTCCACCTTTCCATGGAAATGGACTATTCGAATCACTATATAAAATAGTAGTGATTATACCTCGAGGAAGGAAGTCGAGTGAGCGAGTCAGTTGGGTATTTCCGGTATTGCACCAGAAGTGTTCTACTCATCATCTATCACGTCTCTACGACGATACTGTATACTAATTACCTTGTTCTGTATTCTACTAATCCTCACCTCTTGTAAATACTTCTCTTTCTTGTCAATACACCTACTTATATACTATTATGTTGTTTTGTATTATTTCACATAATTCTGTTACCCGATGTAACAATTTCCTTTACAGTACTTGTGCAGCTGTGAAAACTGCAATTAAGACAAACAAATAACATGAGCACATGAAGGAAGAATATACACAAGGATAGATAACTACAAACTTCGAAAAAAATAAGAAAATAAACAATGAATTTTACATAAATAGTTATAACAAAAACAAGGGAACTTATAAAGTGTTTAAATCAGCAAGAATCGTTTGAATCGCCAAAGCAATACAATTTTACAAATTAAGGAAGAGTCTAAAAGCAATAAAAACTTTAGAAGAATTAAATTCCATTAATTATAAAAATTGTCTAGGCTTTGCTGAAAATTGAATAGAAAAAGTGTTAATTACCTCGTTGGCACCTCATGTGGTCTATGGCAATTGAGTTGCTCCCTAACAGTACCGAACAAATGTGCTGCCACTGGAGATAACAAATTTACATCTGACCTATTAGAAGGTCTCAATCCAAAAGACTGTTAAGGGGGTTTCTATTTCTTATGCAGAGACCAAAAATCCTATATTTTAGAAAAGGCTTCCATAAAAACAGCTTATTTGTTATATTTTTACTTACTTATTCTAACTTTACTGTTTTGTCTCATACTTCTCATTTAGACCTCGTTATTGTTTTACGTTATCTTAAAATATAAGGAACTATATTTTCTGGCCACATTGTCCCAAGGGGTGACAAGGTCGCTGGTCAAGAAACGGTTCACTTTGGTGAGAAAACAAACCTGCTGATTTTTACATTGGGTTTGGTAGCAAATGGGGCCTGGCGGCAGCTACAGGTACAAAAAATCACAAATGGAGGAAGTTATCCTTTCTCGACTCTGTATTGAACATACTAAAATAACTCACCTATTCTTACTCAAAAAAAAGGAACGACCATGGTGCACAGCCATTCATGCCCCTTACACTGTAAAACACTTCATGATAGACTGCACTGACTTTTCATCTGTACAGAAAAAGTACTACAATACAAAAACAATGAAAGAAATATTTGAACACACCAAGATAGATCATTTAATGGCATATTTAAAATAAATAGGTGTATACAACAAAATTTAATTAAAATAAAAACGTGTCCAACCAATCTAATGCGTACAATCACTCTAACGTGTGCAACAACTTCAAAACAAATTAACTATATTAAAAAATGTGATCCCAAAATTAAAAAACTGACCCTCAAATGACCATAATGGTTGATGAGTCATGAAACTTAAACCAAACCAAACTAATTCTTTCATGCACTTTCATCCTTGCATTTTAGTGGCTTTATTGCCTTGCTTGGGGTGATACAGATTTAAAAGTGGTCTCAAACCAGGTACTATGAGAAAAACAATCCCCCCAACAAAAAAAAGTAATCTGACCTTTGGCATACTGGAATGTGGTAAAAGCTGGTGTTGCTGTGGGTGTGCATATGCAACTTAATAAAACTTAGATTTCTGTTTGAATTTCTGGGATGAGGTGTCATCATTGCACTATTTACATTCAGACTGTTGTCTTCGTCTTTGTTGTTGCTATCACAACATTCTGACCACAGTGCCAACCGGATGAAGGCCAAAGAGCACAATGGCCGAAACAGTGTGATTAACTAATGTTCACCCAGGCTTATGGCCACATCATGTTGAAACTCTGGTTTTCATATGATCACCAAAGTTAAGCAATGTTGAATCTGGTCAGTACTTAGATGGGTGACTGCACTTGGGAATACCAAGTGCTGTAATGGATAATGACTTGGAATTGTTAATCAGAAGACCAAGTTTCATTTTCATTTGGATTTGTTATGTTCACTTATGTGCAAATACCCTTAGAAAAGGGATGAATCCACCTCTACTCCCTCAACTATAGATTAATGAGTAAGATTTGAGTCACTAAACTTTTATTTTCTCCAAAAATAAAATAAAATTGCATACAAAATATTTAGATTTCAGAATTAAATAAGTCATCAATGTTAATATGCTACCAAACAAAAACAACCAACTAATAATGTTAACCCAGTAAAAATCCCAAGAGCCACTCAAAGTAGAGGGTCAGTGAAAGAGGTGTGTGTTATGAACATAAGAGGAGAAAGTGGGGATTACAAGGAGATTGTGGATACATAACAATTAACTCTATAGTTGAAGAGATTAAGATTGTAGTATTGAAGGAAGCATCCATGAAGGAGCCACTGGAGTGGATCTCCCATTACTGTTGCTGGTTGCTATGTAACATTTTCTTGTATGACAAAGGATTATCCTGCTCTAGCCTGCAGTCTATTCTAGCCTATAGGATCAATTGGCCCTGCAGCCTATACTATTCTAATGAATAATCCTAACCTGGGCCCTAGGTTACAGCTTATACTTGCCTAATGGATAATCCTGCTCTGGGCCCTAGGTTACAGCTTATACTTGCCTAAAGGATAATCCTACCCTGGGTCCTAGACTGCAGCCTGTACTATTCTAATGAATAATCCTAACCTGTGCCCTAGGCTGCAGCTTATACTTGCCTAAAGGATAATCCTGCTCTGGGCCCTAGGTTACAGCTTATACTTGGCTAATGGATAATCCTGCTCTGGGCCCTAGGTTACAGCTTATACTTGCCTAAAGGATAATCCTAACCTGGGACCTAGGCTGCAGCTTATACTTGCCTAAAGGATAATCCTGCTCTGGGCCCTAGGTTACAGCTTATACTTGCCTAAAGGATAATCCTACCCTGGGTCCAAGACTGCAGCCTATACTATTCTAATGAATAATCCCAACCTGGGCCCTAGGCTGCAGATTATACTTGCCTAAAGGATAATCCTGCTCTAGGCCTTAGGTTACAGCTTATACTTGCCTAAAGGATAATCCTACCCTGGGTCCTAGACTGCAGCCTATACTATTCTAATGAATAATCCTAACCTGGGCCCTAGGCTGCAGCATATACTTGCCTAAAGGATAATCCTGCTCTGGGCCCTAGGTTACAGCTTATACTTGCCTAAAGGATAATCCTACTCTGGGTCCTAGACTGCAGCCTATACTATTCTAATGAATAATCCTAACCTGGGCCCTAGGTTACAGCTTATACTTGCCTAAAGGATAATCCTGCTCTGGGCCCTAGGTTACAGCTTATACTTGCCTGAAGGATAATCCTGCTCTGGGCCCTAGGTTACAGCTTATACTTGCCTAAAGGATAATCCTACCCTGGGTCCTAGGCTGCAGCTTATACTTGCCTAAAGGATAATCCTGCCCTGGTCCCCAGGCTGCAGCTTATACTTGCCTAAAGGATAATCCTGCTCTGGGCCCTAGGTTACAGCTTATACTTGCCTAAAGGATAATCCTACCCTGGGTCCTAGACTGCAGCTTATACTTGCCTAAAGGATAATCCTGCTCTGGGCCCTAGGTTACAGCTTATACTTGCCTAAAGGATAATCCTGCTCTGGGCCCTAGGTTACAGCTTATACTTGCCTAAAGGATAATCCTGCTCTGGGCCCTAGGTTACAGCTTATACTTGCCTAAAGGATAATCCTGCTCTGGGCCCTAGGTTACAGCTTATACTTGCCTAAAGGATAATCCTGCTCTGGGCCCTAGGTTACAGCTTATACTTGCCTAAAGGATAATCCTGCTCTGGGCCCTAGGTTACAGCTTATACTTGCCTAAAGGATAATCCTGCTCTGGGCCCTAGGTTACAGCTTATACTTGCCTAAAGGATAATCCTGCTCTGGGCCCTAGGTTACAGCTTATACTTGCCTAAAGGATAATCCTACCCTGGGTCCTAGACTGCAGCCTATACTATTCTAATGAATAATCCTAACCTGGGCCCTAGGCTACAGCTTATACTTGCCTAAAGGATAATCCTGCTCTGGGCCCTAGGTTACAGCTTATACTTGCCTAAAGGATAATCCTGCTCTGGGCCCTAGGTTACAGCTTATACTTGCCTAACGGATAATCCTACCCTGGGTCCTAGACTGCAGCCTATACTATTCTAATGAATAATCCCAACCTGGGCCCTAGGTTACAGCTTATACTTGCCTAAAGGATAATCCTGCTCTGGGCCCTAGGTTACAGCTTATACTTGCCTAAAGGATAATCCTGCTCTGGGTCCTAGACTGCAGCCTATACTATTCTAATGAATAATCCTAACCTGGGCCCTAGGCTGCAGCTTATACTTGCCTAAAGGATAATCCTGCTCTGGGCCCTAGGTTACAGCTTATACTTGCCTAAAGGATAATCCTGCTCTGGGTCCTAGACTGCAGCCTATACTATTCTAATGAATAATCCTGCTCTGGGCCCTAGGCTGCAGCTTATACTTGCCTAAAGGATAATCCTGCCCTGGGCCCCAGGCTGCAGCTTATACTTGCCTAAAGGATAATCCTAACCTGGGCCCTAGGCTGCAGCTTATACTTGCCTAAAGGATAATCCTGCTCTGGGCCCTAGGTTACAGCTTATACTTGCCTAAAGGATAATCCTGCTCTGGGCCCTAGGTTACAGCTTATACTTGCCTAAAGGATAATCCTGCTCTGGGCCCTAGGTTACAGCTTATACTTGCCTAAAGGATAATCCTGCTCTGGGCCCTAGGTTACAGCTTATACTTGCCTAAAGGATAATCCTGCTCTGGGCCCTAGGTTACAGCTTATACTTGCCTAAAGGATAATCCTGCTCTGGGCCCTAGGTTACAGCTTATACTTGCCTAAAGGATAATCCTGCTCTGGGCCCTAGGTTACAGCTTATACTTGCCTAAAGGATAATCCTGCTCTGGGCCCTAGGTTACAGCTTATACTTGCCTAAAGGATAATCCTACCCTGGGTCCTAGACTGCAGCCTATACTATTCTAATGAATAATCCTAACCTGGGCCCTAGGCTACAGCTTATACTTGCCTAAAGGATAATCCTGCTCTGGGCCCTAGGTTACAGCTTATACTTGCCTAAAGGATAATCCTGCTCTGGGCCCTAGGTTACAGCTTATACTTGCCTAACGGATAATCCTACCCTGGGTCCTAGACTGCAGCCTATACTATTCTAATGAATAATCCCAACCTGGGCCCTAGGTTACAGCTTATACTTGCCTAAAGGATAATCCTGCCCTGGGTCCTAGGCTGCAGCTTATACTTGCCTAAAGGATAATCCTGCTCTGGGCTCTAGGTTACAGCTTATACTTGCCTAAAGGATAATCCTACCCTGGGTCCTAGACTGCAGCCTATACTATTCTAATGAATAATCCTAACCTGGGACCTAGGTTACAGCTTATACTTGCCTAAAGGATAATCCTGCTCTGGGCCCTAGGTTACAGCTTATACTTGCCTAAAGGATAATCCTACTCTGGGTCCTAGACTGCAGCCTATACTATTCTAATGAATAATCCTAACCTGGGCCCTAGGCTGCAGCTTATACTTGCCTAAAGGATAATCCTGCTCTGGGCCCTAGGTTACAGCTTATACTTGCCTAAAGGATAATCCTGCTCTGGGTCCTAGACTGCAGCCTATACTATTCTAATGAATAATCCTGCTCTGGGCCCTAGGCTGCAGCTTATACTTGCCTAAAGGATAATCCTGCCCTGGGCCCCAGGCTGCAGCTTATACTTGCCTAAAGGATAATCCTAACCTGGGCCCTAGGCTGCAGCTTATACTTGCCTAAAGGATAATCCTGCCCTGGGTCCTAGGCTGCAGCTTATACTTGCCTAAAGGATAATCCTGCCCTGGTCCCCAGGCTGCAGCTTATACTTGCCTAAAGGATAATCCTGCTCTGGGCCCTAGGTTACAACTTATACTTGCCTAAAGGATAATCCTACCCTGGGTCCTAGACTGCAGCCTATACTATTCTAATGAATAATCCTAACCTGTGCCCTAGGCTGCAGCTTATACTTGCCTAAAGGATAATCCTGCTCTGGGCCCTAGGTTACAGCTTATACTTGCCTAAAGGATAATCCTACCATGGGTCCTAGACTGCAGCCTATACTATTCTAATGAATAATCCTAACCTGGGCCCTAGGCTGCAGCATATACTTGCCTCAAGGATAATCCTGCCCAGGGACCCAGGCTGCAGCTTATACTTGCCTCAAGGATAATCCTGCCCTGGGCTCCAGGCTGCAGCTTATACTTGCCTCAAGGATAATCCTGCCCTGGGACCCAGGCTGCAGCTTATACTTGCCTAAAGGATAATCCTGCCCTGGGCCCCAGGCTGCAGCTTATACTTGCCTAAAGGATAATTCTGCCCTGGCCCCAGGCTGCAGCTTATACTTGCCTAAAGGATAATCCTGCCCTGGGCCCCAGGCTGCAGCCTATACTATTCTAAAGGATAATATGGTCCTGGGCATATTTCAAAAACAGAGCATCCTATGTTAAAACTTTTCATGAATTTCAGCATGAAGAGGCTGTAGCTTCTGTAGGAAATACATTATTTTGAAGTATTTATCAAGAGGCCTCAGTTATTGGAGAAAAGACAGAGCACTCAGTGTTGAATTGCTTCAAAATAGCACTGATCCAATTAATACTTGATCCCTTGAGCAAAATCTATATCTAACAAACATGTAAGTGTAAGTATGGTGTGCATTGTATGTTTGGAGATGAATATGATTCTTCACATTTCTTAACAGTTCTGTCTTTTCATAAAAACAAGAATCAAGTAAAAAAATTTTAAAAAATTGCATTTTTAATTTTTTTTATTAATTTATTTTATTTTTTATATTTTTTGTTTTGTAATATTTTTAATTATTTTGTAATTTGTTTTAAATTTTAAAATTACTTTTAAATTAATTTTTTTAATTTCAATTATTTTAAAAATTAATTTAAAAAGTTCATTTTGGTTCTATTTTTAAAATGGTTTTATTATTATTATTATTATTATTATTATTATTATTATTTGTTGCACACTTTCTTCTAATGAGTGCTGAGCCAGGGATCGAACCAGCAATCCAAAGCTCTCCCAGCTGGTTTCTTTCTACGCCTCTTCGTCTTCCTACTCCACTTTTCTCCTTCCACCTTTTCACTGTTTCTCTCTGCTTCAGCTTCTTGCCAAGAAATTGACGCCACTGACCACTGGGTGAATCGGTAGGGTTTTTATCTATGACACTCTACCCATAATCCATTTCCTCAGTCTATAAAAATTCCACTCGGGGGGGGGGGGGGGTCTCTCTTTTTTCCTTTAGAATGGGCTGAAGGTGGATTATTAAGACAGCGGTGAGTATTTTTTTTTTTTTCTTTTCTATATGATGGCGGTGCTTCTTTCCTTGGAATCCTATTACTGCCCCGCACGCCAGACACAAACGAACCCTCTTTTTTCCAGAGCCGCCGCTAGTCTCCCTTTCATGTTCACACTCCCCCCTGGTCTCAAGATCACACATGTGGCAAGGCGGACGTGGCCGCTTGTTGCGGGCACTCCTACGAAGGGGGATTGTCTGGATTTCTTCATCTGAGCTCTCAGAAGTGGCATCGGAATTATCGGCAGCAGCGTCGGGGTTCGCAGTCGGACCATCAGACTCGCGGGGCGTAAGTCGGATCCACAGTTCGTCATTGGATGATTCACCACTGCCGCTACTTATCAACGGATTCGTATTCAGGGCGGGCCGAATGTCCCTCACATGGCGTGGAGTACCATCAACCAGCACGGCCTGCTCACTGACGATGCCGGTGATTCGTCCCCTTTGAAAACTGGTAGTGCACCGGCTATTGGGAGGCTTCACCCAGACGGTGTCCCCTAATTCATACAGCCCTCTTGTTCCCCGCCGATCAGGCAGACGTGCGTCAATGCCCTTGATGCGCACTTGGTAGCGATGGATCGCATTGGCAGGTGCGCTCACAGCAGTCACAGCATCCCTCGGTGTTGATTGTGCAGCGGCGATTACCGGATCTCTCAGCTCGGAATTATCCTTCATCACGGTTCTGGCCCGGTCCACCAGGTCATTAAGGGACAACGAGGTTATGTTTGAGCTCACCCGCAGGAGCTGTTTTGCTCCGGTTGGGAGCCCCGCCAGAAATTTATATGCCAAGGCCCGCTCGGGCAGCCCACCGAACAACACCATCAACTTCGTCAGCTCGGCCAAATATACGTCCACAGTTTCACCAGGATGTAATTGTCTTGCCTCAAATTGCTCCCAGGCAGTGGCGGGGTCGATAGCAAACGCGTTGTATAGGGCTGCCTTGATCCTCTCATAATTCTGTTTTTCCTCAGCACTGAGCTGTTGATACACAGCGAAAGCCCCACCGGACAAACGCAGAGGAATCACATGTTCAATGCTTTTGACACCAGACAAGAGACAATGCAGTTCCACTTTTTCCACCCAGTCAAGTACTGGGGTCGAGCCACTGAACTCTGGAATCAATTTCAGGTCAAACCTGTCCCCCATTACGCTGAAATAGCTTGTTGCACACTTTCTTCTAATGAGTGCTGAGCCAGGGATCGAACCAGGGACTGTTGGATTTCAATCCAAAGCTCTCCCAGCTGGTTTCTTTCTACGCCTCTTCATCTTCCTACTCCACTTTCCTCCTTCCACCTTTTCACTGTTTCTCTCTGCTTCAGCTTCTTGCCAAGAAATTGACGCCACTGACCACTGGGTGAATCGGTAGGGTTTTTATCTATGACACTCTACCCATAATCCATTTCCTCAGTCTATAAAAATTCCACTCGGGGGGGGGGGGGGTCTCTCTTTTTTCCTTTAGAATGGGCTGAAGGTGGATTATTAAGACAGCGGTGAGTATTTTTTTTTTTTCTTTTCTATATGATGGCGGTGCTTCTTTCTTTGGATCCGATTACTGCCCCGCACGCCAGACACAAACAAACCCTCTTTTTTCCAGAGGCCACCGCTAGTCTCCCTTTCATGTTCACATTATTATTATTATCTAATATTTTTATTGAAAAAAACTTTTTTATCTTTAGTAGATAAGAGTTCTAAAATATTATAATGGACTTAAATTTATAATGGTTTCTTTTAATTTCAATTTTAATTCAGCCATGCCTTTTCAGCCAGTTTAGATGGGATAATCCACAAATGGGACGTCACCAGTTTGGTATTGGTCAAAACAATAAAGGTCACTATAGAGGAAGGCCTGAAGAACATCAAACTTCATGATAATTTGATCTGGTGCAGTGAGTACACATTTTCCATTCATTACGTAAAAGCATTGTGGTGCAGTGGATATTGGCTTGGAACGACAAATCGAGAAGCCGACTTGCTAGTTGAATTCCTTGCATTACTTACACACAAATACCCTTGAGAAAGGTATTAATCTGTTTCTTCCCTCCAGTTATGGGTTAAATAATAGGACAGATTGGGTTCTCTGGCCTTGGCTGGCAATCAGTCTACCACAGAAAGCAATGGCAATCTACTGTGGGATAATCTTCTGCCCAGTCAGTCATGTCTCTTTGGAGACATGATCACCCAAAGTGTATATCACATATGGCACTTAACTGACTTAAAAGCCAACAGAGGTGGCACTTAAGCTTAATAAGTCACTTTTTTGTTTGTAGAATGTATATTGTAATTAGTGGTGTGCTGAAAGGTTTTTGACCTAACTCAATACCAAAATCTGACCAACTCTGTTTGGTCACATCAAAAATTTTGGGAACTTCCTGTTAGATTGAGAACTTTTCAGCACCTCCTCATATTTGCAAATCAATAATAAAAAAGAACTATTCCGTATTTAGCCTAATTGCAACTTTTTTTTTATCCCAAGCTAGGTGGGACTGCCACTAGTGTGCAGGGGGTTGCAGTTCGAGAAAAGACTGGGTATGGTGAGTATTAAAGAAAGGATAAAAGATGAACGAGATTCAAGATGACAACTGACATTGCATTTAAATCTTTGGAGATTGTAGCTATCAGGGAAGCAACTAAACAGAAGGGAGTTCTACAGGCAGGAAATGTGAGAAAAGAAACTGTTCAAGTAAAGGTGATGGTTACATTTAACTATTTCAACAGTAAAAGGGTGGGACCTAGATGCCAATCTAGTAGTGCGCTTAAATTGATAAAATTTAGTTTCTACTGCTTCTACTAATCAGCAGGAGTGTTAAAAGATTTCTTGAATTTAGAAAAAATGTTTTCCTCCAATAAAGTATGGAAATGTTCATGATGGACAAAAAAAAAATGAGATGAATAATTGTTGCATGAAACAATGACATCTGCAAAATGATGAGTATATTTTTTATTTTCATTTTTTAAATTATATCAGAAAATGTCTAATGAAAATAGATACAAAAAAATACTGAACCTACACTACTATTATTAAGTTTTAAATTCATCAAATTAAATCATTTTAACAATATTACCCTAACAAAAATCTCACCATGATATGATATGATATTATTGCTGTTCAATTTCTGTTTGTGTAGTTGTTAACATAACGCTGCAATAATAGAACACCATAGTGAGATTTTTGTTAGGGCAAAATTGTTAAAACGATTTCACTTGATGAATAATGCAATTTTCAGTCTGTTTTGCAACTTTATATCCAGTTCAATAAGCTATTTTAAAACTTCTAAAATAAGTTTTTTTTTCTTCAAGAAGCAAACCTAAATCATTTTAAAATTTTATAATTTTAGCCCTACTGTGTTACTTACAATATTATTTCTGACAACATTCATAGAAACCATTGTTGTCATCCGACATATCACATTACTATAAATTAATTGAATGGAACCAAAAGAACTTTACCAACATAAGTGAAAATAATCTGTTTAAGTATATTTTCTTAAAACTACCAAATTATTTAAGCCTTTGATTGCCATTTGAACAAAAGATTTATTGCCGTTTAATTATTATAAATTATCATTATTTTTCTGAACAGTCTCCAAGAACTCTTTACTGATTGTTGATCTTGAGGGGGTCGCACTCAAAGCAATCGAGCCATCTTGTATGCTCAAAACAACAAAAGATGCTGAAGCAATGATTTTAGAATGTTTCCACATTGTGAAGCCCACCAAAGAGGTAAGATAATTTCATTTTAATTCCGTTTGATTATTTTTATAGCATCAGAAGGTAGTAATTCTTCTCTCATTTTATTATCTTTAATCTATTGTCTAATTAATTCATGTTTAACTCTTAACTTTGAAGTATTTGCAGCTGTTTTCTTTCTCTCAACTAAGGTACCAATGCTACACTTTTTTCTTCTTCATGTGCCGTGTCCCTTCAGGATGTAGGTGATCATGGACTTCCACTTACCCCTGTCCCTTGTCGCCCTAAATATTTTTCCTCTTGGTATCTCTCCAAGAGATATAACCCTGCTCTGCAATCCATTTGATCAAGTCTATCAAATATGTCTCTCACTACTTTTCTTTGTCTCTCTTTCCCTCTCGCTGTTCTGTGAGTATTAGATTCTCCAGACTCTCCTTCCTCATTACATGTCCCCTAGGTACAAATTTGCACGAGATACTAGATTAGCAACTAGATCCCACCCTTTTACAGTGAAATCGATAAAATGTAACCACAATTTCTACTCCCACAGTTTCTTTTCTCACGCTTCTCAACTGTGGAATTCCCTTCTACATGATTGCTTCCCCGGCGGCTACAACCTCCAGGAGTTTAAATGTAAGGTCAATAGACACCTCCTAACACACTAACTCGCATCCATTCTTTCAAACACTCTTCCCATCTACCCAACCCTCAACCTCGGTATCCTTACCCATCTATCACCCTCCTTCTGACATTTCCTATATCTAACCACTCTTTCTCTTTACCTTCCCCTATATAACCCCATGCACAATAGTGAAATGCCTTACTTGGGATGAAATTTTTTTTTTTTTAATCATATCACCCCGAGCAAGGCGGTAATGCCACTGAAGCGCAGGGGGCTACGTAAGAGTGAAAAGATTGAAAAAAAAAAAAAAAAGAAACCAAAGTGAGAAGATTGGAAAAGAGAAAGCCGGAGACCACATCCTAAACAAGGAACAAGGGATGAGCCTCTTCACCTGTTCAAAAGACGTGGGTGGAGTGTGAACCGGGCAATAGTTTAGTCTATCTACTCCAAGATTTAAAAAAAAAAAAAAAAAAAAAAAAGGAACCTGTTTCTGTTAACTTTGAGTTTTCTTTTTGTTTGCATCCTCTCCAAAATTTCATCATTGCTCACATTCTAGGTCCATGGTATCCTCAGCATCCTTCTGTAGAATTACATTTCTACTGCCTTGAACCTCTCCTTCATCCTTAAAGAGATTGTCCAACATTTGCTGTCATACAAAAGGACAGATATTACATGGCAGTCCAGCATCCTTTCCTTTGTTTCCACCTTTAATCATTGGTCCTTAATTAAGTAGTGATGTCCAGTTTGTACTTAGAGGGGGGAATTGTTCAAAATACAAGATACTGTAAGTGACCTTCTACAATCCAAAATATATATTGGCTTTAAATAACCCAAAAGGAGAATGAAATATGATGAAGTAAAAGAAAATTTTGTTATTTTCAATATTTGTGTTGCTTGTTTTAATCTCACATACATCTGTTTTGGCACTGCTAAGAAGGTTGTGTCACTATGCCAATCCAGGATGTTTTTTCCACCTGAATCCATCCTGCATATATACAAGTCAACCATCCGTCCGTGCATGGAGTACTGCTGCCATTTATGGTCAGGCACCCCTGCCGTTCTCCTCAGTGTTCTCGACAGGCTCCAAAGGAGAGTCTGTAATGTGATAGGTACTGATCTGGCAGCTCGACTGCAGCCACTTCCCCACCGTCAAAATGTGGCCTCCCTTTGTCTGTTCTATAAATACTTTCATGGCTTCTGCTTGGACGAACTTAAGTCACTGGTGCCTCCTCAACAGGTGTTTACTCGTGCAACCAGATTGGCAACTGGGTCCCACCCATTCACAGTTAGGTTAGCCAAATGCAGACGACAATTCTACTCCTACAGCTTCTTCTCTCGCACTTCCCGCCTGTGGAACTCGCTCCCATATTCTTGCTTTCCTGACGGCTACAACCTCCAGAAATTTAAATGCAATGTCAATACTCATCTATTAACCACTGGACTTTAGCTCTCTCCCCACCCCCGTATATCCTTCCCTTTCTCTCCACCTATGTATCTGTCATTGCACCTGCATTCTCAGCTTTCTATTGCTCCTTTCTAACTAGTTTGTACTCCTCACTCTTTTCTAATTAATCTTTTTATAGTTATGTAGCCCCACCACTCATCAGTGGCATTTCTGCCTTGCTAGGGGTGAAATGATTAAAAAAACAAAAAAAACAAAGGAGCATTCATGTGTGTAAGTGTATCATAATTCTAGTTTTTTTCTGCAGGATTTGGATGATAATCTATATTTGTTTAATAAGCGATAAAAAAAAAATAAATCATTGGCTTTTCATCTTTTATTAGCACTATAGGGTGTTTGAACATCCCATATTTTTTTTCCTTAATATTGGCTTCCTTCTGTCTTTCCTACAAATATTTTCATGGCAACTGCTTTGATGAGCTTTTTTCCCTAGTGTCCCACCCATATGAATTTAAACTCACCACTAATTTGGCATTTAGGTCCCATCCTTTTACCGTTGAAATAGTTAAATGTAACCCCACTTCTAATCCAACAGTTTCATTCCTTACATTTCCCACTCGTGGAACTCCATTTTGTTTACTTACCTCCCTGATAGCTACAATCTCCAAAAATTTAAATGCAATGTCAATTGTTATCTTCTATCTTCTTGAATTTCATTCCTCTTTTATCCTTTCTTCAACATTCTCTGTACCCTGTACCCTGTTTTTTCTCTCACTGTAATCCCCCTGCACACTAGTGGTGGTCACACTTTGTTTGGGGTGAAATAATTAAAAAAATAAATAAAATTTTCAAAATTAGTGAAGCAGCTTTAACACATCTGTGAAATTACTACAAGGAGTTCTGGGATTTAGTTATAATACCTGTGTGAGTTACAGTTTTAATTAGTTTACATAAAATGAAACCTATGTTTGAATATTTGAAGTTTTGAAACTTCTGGGGCCCTTTTCATTCACTTTCTCCAAATCTTTTCTTTTTCTTTTTTCATTTTATTTATCTTATCAAAACAACAAAAATTGCTAAGGATAATATATTAGGACCTTGAATAAGTTCCTGCTGATTTTTCATGAAAAGTAATGTTTTATTTACAAAGAATAGTTAAAAACAAGTCAATGAAAGTATTGTCTATCACTAGCCACTATTTTTATCCATCTTTCTGGAAGCATTTGAATTCCACATCAAAAACACAACACATCATTTAAGGCTAATCAAAAGTCAACCCATTTTTTGGCATCTTCATAAGAATGAAAGTGGTGCTCAGCCAGGCCATGTGCCATCAATCAGAACAAGTGATAATCAAATGGGGGCAATGTCTGGTCAATATGGTGGGTGGAGTAGAATTTCCACTTTAAGTGTTTTCAAGTTAGGTTTTCACCCATTTTGCAACATGTTGCTTAACATTATGTTAGATAATCACTTTGTCATGTTTATCCTCACATAGCAGCTGTTTTTTTTGGGTTTTTTTTTCAATATTCAGTTCAAAGCATCAATTTTAAGTTTTAGTGATCTCCCATTTGATGGTTTTGGTTGGTTGATCTCCCATGATGGTTTTGGTTGGTTGATCTCCCATGATGGTTTTGGTTGGTTGATCTCCCATGATGGCTTTCGGTTGGTTGATCTCCCATGATGGCTTCGGTTGGTTGATCTCCCATGATGGCTTCGGTTGGTTGATCTCCCATGATGGCTTCGGTTGGTTGGAGCAGCTCATAATAAACTACACCTAGCTGATCCCACCAAATGCAAACCAGACTTTGAACCACAGATAAGCAGCTTTGCTGCCAACGTTGATGCATGGCTGGGCTTTTTTTTTTCTTTTTTTCTTTTTTTTAATCATATTGCCCCGAGCAAGGCAGTAACGCCACTGATGTGCAGGGGGCTACATAGGAGTGAAAAGATTGGAAAAGAGATTACTCTACAATCTGTCAGGCTTAGGGTTATCGTAGTCTATCCACTTTTCATCACCAGTCATGATACAATGCAAAAAAAAACTTTCCTTTTCTGCTGTTAAAGAAGCTGTTCACACATGACATGACACCATTCACCATCTCTCAGCTTCAACTCATATGACACTTAATGTCTTTTGAATCATTCGTAATGCTTCCAAACATTTCAAAACTTGTGTAAGTAATTCCTAATGATTTTGCAAGTTCAGCTTGCACCTGACATGAGTCTTCATGAAATAATGCCTCCAATTCTTTGTTTTCAACTTTTTCAGTGCATCAGAGCGTTCTTTATCTTCAACATCAAAATCATTATTTTTGAAGCGTCTAAACCAATCTCTGCATATTGTTTCTGACAGAGCAGGATTGCCGTAAGTCTCAACGAGAATTCTGTGTGCTTCGGCAGCAGATTTCTCTTGAATAAACTAGTGCAGTAAAATTTCCTGCAAATATGCTTTCTTTGTCACAAAATTTGAAAAACAAAGTTGTTTACACTTCGGCAAAATGACATACACTTTCAAAATATGAAAAACAAAGTTGTTTACACTTCGACAAAATGACATACACTGAATTTCAAGCTTGCTTATAATACTTTCTTATAGATGAGTTACCATCTGAAACTATACGCACACAGTTCTGGGAATGCTATCAGTTGGAAAACAGCAAGAACTTATTCAAGGTCCTAATATAACAAAAATATTAAAAACTAAATAATATATCTATAATATTTTGAATGGGGTGTTTGAAAATCCAATGCTACTAATGTTGTGATAGTGCATTGTAGTACTAACGGTAGGTTAATATTCACTTTAAAACATTGGATGACAGGTTTTATGAAATCTTTCACCATTAATCTTCAACAAGTCTCATCTCCAACTCCCATCAAAGAACAAACACACACACCCACAAGAAAGAATCAATAAGTTTTTGAAAGATGGGTAAAAGATTTTTCATTATTTTTTTCTTTTTTTTTTTTCACCCCAAGCAAGGCAATAAAGCCACTAGCTTGCAGGGGATTACATCAGTGGCAATTCTGTTTTGGGGGGCCAAAAAAATGCCAAGGTCCCTCCAGAATTTTGGCTGGCCCCTCGGCCCCTCCTTATCAGCTTAAAAAATTAATGAAATTTATCAGTCTCTGATTTTGATAAGATTTTATCGTCAGCACTTTTCCTTCTGCATTTTCTTTTTCATTTAGCTTTTTAAGGATACATTCAGGGACGAGTTTGAAAGAAGAACAAACAAATTAAAACAACTTGTCTGTGCCTATTTTGGTTGATAGGGAGGCAAAGAGACTTAATAGTCATATTTTCATATCTAAAGAAACACGTTGATTAAAAAATGTCCCTAACTTGATATGTAGATACATACACTCAGTGATTCTATGTCCAAGTGAAAGAATTGGTTAGTAATTTTCTCCAATCTACTGAAGACAATTTGGCACTGAATTCCCAGATGCTGCTTAAGTTTGCTCCACTTCTCCTCAGAAAAATCTCGTCCCCTTAGTGGCCTCCCCACTTTTAGAGTTCTATAATCATCACTGAATTACAGGAATTGAAAGTGTATGACAAAGAGAAGACTGAGAAAGACGTGGATTAAGGAAAGGACAAAAAAAAAAATGAACAGTGTTCAAGAAGACAGAAGATGGTAACTGACATTTAAATTTTTGGAGATTGTTATCAGGGAAGCAAGGATACAGAAAAAGTTCCACAGGTGAGAAGACTGAGAAAAGAAACTGTTGGAGTAGAAGTAGCAGTTGCATTTAGCTATTTCGACAGTAAAACAATGGGACCTACTTGCTAATCTAGTAGTACACTTAAATTCATCTAGTTTGGACATCAGGGGGAAAAAAGCTTGTTGCCTCACCAAAATAGTTGGTTCAAAAATTGAACAAAATAGCTACAGAATGTTTTCATATGCTGACTGAAGTTTGTGGAAAGAATGCATGCCACGTGTCGTACATGAATGGCATGATATATTGTGAAGGGTCAAAAAGGATGTCATATATGATAAACATTGTGGACCCTGACACACACCAAGGATTAACTAAAACATTCAACAAATCAAATGGTCTCCATTGATAAAAAGGCTCTTAAGTATTCATCTTTTTTTCGCAGAGGGTGGCATAACAATTACTTTTATTCGCTTTTATACTGATAATCTTGGGAAAGGCATGAATCTATTTCTTCTATACATTTCCATCTATGGGTTAAACAGCAGGGTAGATTAGGCTCTTCAACCTCAGATGGTAACCAACCTAGGAGAAGAATTACTCTGAATTCAAAACAATGGTGAATGCAACTATCTTTTCCAAAAAAGGCATGGGAATTCTCCAGTGATAAAGAAAAGTTATCCCTGACCTAACATTTAAAATAGTCGAGTTATTTCATTAAGATGTATTAGGAATAACAAAATCCTTACAAGGAACAAGTTTTTTTTTCCATACACATTGTATGGTTGGAGAATGGATTGAATGAAACCTAGTGGTCAGAACAACAACAACATAAAGGAGCTCAGTAGTCTGAACAACTCTTGAAATGGTAATGGTTCTTCTTAAAATTATTGAATGTGTCTTCCATACATTTGTGTACCTGAAGATGGTTGGAGAATGAGCAAACTCAAAATTATAGACAGTATACCATGTCTTGTCTTTTTTTTGCAGATTTGGTTGGGATATTTGAACACAAACAAAATTCTTGTGCTGGACAGTGAAACTTACAAAATCAAAGATAATATCAGCTTGAAATTCAACAACACAATTCAAAATGGAATAACTGCCATAATTGAAGTCAACGATATGGTAATTTCTTAATCTCTTGTTGGTCATGTCTGTTTAGTTACGATCAGTTTGTAAAATTATAAATATGATACATTCTTTTGTATAAGTAATGATTTCTTTTTCATCAGATTAAATTTTTCAGACACAAAAATTAAGAATTGGCTTAAACACAGATAATGGATATTTTATAATGTGTGGGTGGTGTAAGCAATAGCAGCTCAAAATGAGAGCTGAGTTCAAATTCTAATTCGTTTTCTTACATTCATTTACACACAAATACTCTTTGGAAAGGTATGTATCTGTCTCCTCCCATTAACTATGGATTAAATAGTAGGAAGTGTATCTGAAAAAATCATTATTTTCAAAGAATTGTTAATGCAAAAAAATATTCTCACAATCCAAAATATATTTTGGCTTTAAATAGCCTACAGAAGGTTGATAAACAAATCAATCGCACTATGAATGGTTTGGCCAAAACATAGTCTTAATAATACCAGTTACACAAGAAATAAGTTGCCAGAATAAATTTTGGAATACTCAAAATTTTTAACAGTATAGTAAAATTAGAGTGAATTACAGTAATAAAAAAAATCTCCAGATTTAATTTAATTAGTAATTGTGGGATCTCCCATTTTTTTTAATGAAATAATGGACTCTCCTGATGTGTACATATAATCCTGCCTATACAGAGAACGGCAGTAGTTGCAAAGCTGCTACTTTGTCACTGTCAGCTCTATGTCTTCGGGCGGAGAGCACACTCTGCCTTCGGGCGGAGAGCACTAACACAGTTGTTGTTCCGCTTAAGGGTAGAATCATGACTGTGTAACGATAGATATTTTTGGCCCGGAAAACCCACATAAAAATGACCTTGTGTCACATGTTGCCTTAAGTGGGAAGGCCAACTAAATACTGTAGTTGCGAAGCTGCTACTTTGTCACTGTCAGCTCTCTGCCTTCTATAACCCGATTTTTTCGATTATTGATTTTCGATATTTATCGGGGGTACCTCAGCACAAAACCTAGCTAAGAACACTCACAGACGCTTATAGTACAACTGTGTAAATTTTCAAGAAAATCGGTTCAGCTGTTTCAGAGTGTATAGGTAACGGACACATACACACAGACAAAGTTCCATTTATAAATAAGTTTAGATTTAGATATATATAGTTTTAAGGTATGCTATATTTATGGATGAAAGTGCTCAATATCAGAGATAGAGCTCATGTAAATATAAAAGTGGACATTGAAGTCAACACCCAACAGCTACAGTCTGTTTCATACTTAATCATCAGGCTATATGTGTTGTTTTTGATCGGCTATTTATATAAGTGATGCATTTTGGGTAGTCTATTGTATTGGTCTAACGGTTATTTTGGTGGGAAGTAACGGTTATATTTTGAATTATTCTAGAGGCTATTGGGTGGAAATAATTGGATCAGAACACAGTTTTTTGACTACTATAGTGTTTAACTTTTTTATATATCATTGATTATTTTATTGTTATTACATTTACTTGTGTTTGTGTGTGTGGTTCGTTAATTTGTTTATTATTTTTAATTTATTTACTTATTTATTTTGAGTAATTATTTTTACTTATTTATTTTATTTTTATTTATTTACTTTTTCTTTATCCTTGTTTATATTTAGTTTTCAATTTTTGAGTAATGTAAAAATTTGTAGTCCATGCCTGCATTTTGAGATGAGTTCTGATCATTTATTTAATTATAGCTATTTTATCCTCCAGACACTTTACAGTTTTGGGTTTCTTTGTTCTAGGTTAATGCTGTTTTCCTAATTTTCCATTATATTTTTGATCTGATTTGGTTTCTGTTTTTAATCTCCAAGATATGTTCAGAAAGCATTGTGCTGTTTGCATATTTAGTATTTATAAACAATGTTTTGTATGAAGACAAAAACATTAGGTAAACAAAACATCTTTTACGAATTCAGACTACTGTTGTGGCCTATTAGAGCCAGGAAGAAAGACACGAAAAGAAGTAGGTTGGTTGAACCAGTGTATTAGAATAACAGAACATATATACAACATAAGAGTGTTATTAATCAGCAGATAGAAGTATCCGTCCAAAGTGTCAAGGTACACTGCGTCTCGACTGCCTGCTTTACGAAGTCACGCAGGTTAGTATTTATGAAGGGGGAAGAGTTCATTCCAATGTAGATAAAGGCATCATAACAACTACGTTACTTAAAACAGTGGTTTCTCCTACAAAGCGGAACACAAGTCCAATCCCTGCCTGAGAGCACATTTCTTGAAGGTGCAGACCAACCATCTTAATGCACACTTTAAAATAAAAAGAGCATCTATTTCAAAAATTTGAAGTGATAAAAATGTTGAACTAAAAATAAATCCATTAATCCTTTATGAATAGTTGCATAAAAAGAATAAAAAATAAAACCAATGGCTCTAGTTTCACCCTTGAATTGAAGGATCTTCAGGCCAGGTTCAATATTTCTATTACTTTACACTTGGTACTGAACATGGAGAACTTGTTTGTACTTTTTTTTAATACCTTGAAGTGAATGTCATCCAGGTTCCATATTAAGTAATAAATGCTTTTTTTGTGCAAACATCTTGTCATATTAGTACAAATTTATCCCAATGATGTCCTAAAGGATGATACTCATCACGCAAAAACTTTTTCTCCACTTTATCATACATTCTTCTCCCATATATGTATATACTAGCATGATAACCCGGCGTTGCCCGTGCAACTCAGAATATTTTAGTAGTAGAAGATGCCAATTTTTATTTTACATATTTTTTGTTTGAAACCCCCCCCCTTTTTTTTTTTGTTTCAAAATTACGGGGAAAAATATTCACATTTTTTGTTGACAAAATAAATTTTTAAAACATCAGAATAAAAATTGAATATAAAGGCTTATTTTTTTTTTTTTAACAAAAAATATTTTAGTCGCGTTTGACATGTGTGATTTGATTTCTGTGATGTAAAACGTCGGAATAGAAATAAAATATAAAAGCTCATTTTTTTTTTTTTTTATTAATAAAAAAATATTTTACTCACGTTTGACACAAGTGGTTTGATTTCTGAGACGTAATTGAGGAACCATCTTAGATCTTTTACGGAGCAAATGTAAACAATCATGTCTATTGGCCAAAAAGTGCGAAAGGGAAAATTGCTGAACTTAAACTCAAAAAATATGTGTTGACCTGGCTTCTCTGTCGATATGTGTCCCTAGAAAGTTTGAATGGCGTAGCTTAAAAAATGTAGGCATGCATAGGGAACAGTCACACACAGACTCACAGATTGCCTTGTATATATATATATATATATATATATATATATATATATATATATATGGGCAATCATGTCTCAAAAGAGACATGACTGACTGGGTAGAAGATTATCCTGCAATAGGTTGCCATTGCTTTCTGTGGTAGACTGGTTGCCAGCAAAGGCTATAGAACCCAATCTGTCCTATTATTTAACCCATAACTGGAAGGAAGAGACAGATTAATACCTTTCCCAATGGTATTCGTGCGTAAGTGAATGCCATGAATTCAACTGAAATTTGAACTCAGCTCTCCAATTTGTCATTCAAATTCCAGTTGAATTCATATAAGCTTTCCTATATGTATATGCACTTGCATTTAAAAAAAAACATCTATTGCTTTATTACATGTGACACATACATATAAACAGGCAAGCATTACTATACATACATATACTTAGATTTAAAATGAATGTCTACTGCTTTATTACGTGACACATATCTGACCAATGAAATCAAGCTCCAATCAACATTCCAGTATACTGTCTTTTTCTTTATTAAAAAATTTGAAATTTATATCTTGTAAACAAATCTTTGAAGATGCTTAATAAAGTGAAACATGTTAGAGTAAAACACTTTTCCTACTTGTTCTTTACTTATTCTATATATATATATATATATATATATATAGAATAAGTAAGGAACAAGTAAGAAAAGTGTCTTATATATTCAGAATAATTTAATTGCAAACATTATGTCTGCTTATTTTTAATAAAATCTGTTTGTACTCACAGATAATCTTTCGTGTATTATAATTGAAAGATGTGAGAAATGCACTGTAACTTTTGCAGTTGATTTTATTTTCCATTTTTCAATGTTCCCAAGTACTTTCAATCTCGTTCCAAGATGATCACCAAAACTTTACAATTCAACTCTCTGATTTCTCCTTCCAAGCTTATATCCATTGCACCACAATTCACTTATGATATACAAATCCAAATTTTGTTTTAATTTACCTTTTTATCGTTATTCATTTTTCAGCTTTGGATTGCGACTAAAGAAGGGACCATTCATATCTACAATCTCTACAGTCATCAAAAGGTGTTGGTTTTGGAAGGCCACAATGATGTTATTTATTGCCTCCATGTAACAGGAGATCGTTATATCTTCAGTGGGGCAGGCAGCGCTGATAGCAAAATTGCCATCTGGCGAGCTCACATGCTCACCCCAGTCTAATCAGAATCACAAATGCTACATCTACAGAATAAAATCACTTTCATTCATTGTATAATAAGCCATAATTGAGCTATTTTCACCAATGGGCTGTCATGTGACTCTTAGGGGCCCTTCAGACATCAGTAAATTTATCTTCTAAAAAAGGGAGATAATCACCTTCTGCATCATTCATCATAATTCAATATGAGTCCATTTTCTGGTCTCATGATCAATTTAGCAATTGGAAGAAAGATTTGAACTAGTAGAAAACTTGTGAATATCCTCACTTCAGAAGAAAATACCAAATAAGGTAAAAAGTTAACTTTAGTGACTCCTGAAGCACTGGTAGATGGTGCTCAAGTTTTTTTTACCAAAGTTCATCAATGTTAAGCCTGGTCAGTACCTAGAAGAGTGACCACTTGGGAATACCAAGCTCAGTTGTGTGGGTTACTACCTTAAGCTGATGAACAGTTTAATTAATTTATTTCCTTGACTACTTACTTATGATTCTTAAATTGCAGTCTAATTTTTCCAAGTCTTTTTTGGCACTCACATACCTTTGTTTCCTAAGTGCTCGTCTTGCTTTAACTTGATCTTGAGACAGGCTTTGCCATTGCTGTCTTTGTCATTCTGTTGATTATTCTTTTTTCTTTTGAAAGGTGTTTTCATTTCAAGTAACTGTTATATTAAACATGTAAAAGAATAAAAGAACGAAAGATATTGAACAAAAAGCAATCTATATAATATCAGAAGTAATCAATAAATCATAGATATCATTGACTGTCAAAAAATATAAAATGAGCAGATTAATTAAACGGTTTATTAGTCTCTATTTGAGATATGAATTCTGAATCTCCACTTTATTGAATCTCAGTACATTGTTTCATGGGTTTTGTTTCGTTACATCTCAGTATTAAAATTTTCTAACAATTATTGTAGTGGGAAGGGAATGAATCAAATTAAGTTAGTAAATTTATAAGTGATTACTTCCCTTGCTCGTTTTAATAATCTATGCAAATATAATATTTATCTGCTCCCAAGCAAAACAAACCGTCTAATTAATCAGTTACTTTACTCTCATGTTTCATAGGCTTAAACAAATAAGACTGCAATCTTTCATGTGAGGCACTCAGATCATCTCGCTTCAACTTAGTCTTGCATTAGGGTCTGTCTTCGCCTGTCTATGTCATTCTGTTGCTAATCTTTTCTTTCCTGAGATATATTTGCACTTCGCTGTTATGCTACACACAATATTTTTAACATAAAGAGACATTAAGCAAAAGTGATTTTTATAATATCAGGAGTAATCAATAAATCTTAAATATCATGAATGTCTAAGAAATATAAATTAATTAAACATTTTATTGACCTTTATTTTTAGATTTATGGAAGTATAGTGGTGTAAAGGCTCAGGTCGAGGAATCAGAAAGCCAAGTTTGAATTCTAGTCCGATAAGTTACATTCACTTACAAATAAATATATAAGAAATAGGAAAATTCGGTCTTATTTGTTTCAGTCTTTTATATGAGGCACTCAGATACATTTGTCTATTAAGTGATCGTCTGGCTTTAACTTATTATTGAAACAGATTTTGTCTTTGCTGTTCTGTTAATAATCTTTTTCCTCTGAGAGATATTTCCTTAACAAGAAAAGATATTAAGCAAAAAACAATTTAATATAATACCAGAAGTAATCAATGGATCATAAATAGAATTAGTCATCTAAAAAAATATAAAGTAAAAGAATATTTTACAGAAATGAGCAAAAAGAGAATGTCCTCTCTCTTTTCCCAAATGTTAACCAAGGCACATACAAACAAGATTCGTAATTATTATGTAAGCATTAAAAGGAACAAACATTTATTATGAAACAAAAAACAATATTTTGCAATATAGGCTTGCAATAAAAACTTCTTTTTGTGCACCTTATTAAAAACAAAACAGGATAACAGATCAAAAAGTATAAAAATGATCTTAAAAAAAAAGAAACTTTGAAAAATGAAAGAACCTTTGAGAAACTAATATAGACATTTTTTTTTAAATTTTGAGAAATGAATACAGTTTTTTTATTCTACCTTATTCAAAATAAGGCAGAAAAAAACTCTTTAAAAAAATCTACACCCACCCAGTGAACAGACATGAATCCAACAGAAAGAAAAAGCTTTGACAAATTCCTCTGGTATCAAGGGGACTTTTAAAAATTTATCTTTTATAGAAAGCAGTTCTATTCACAGAATGTTTGAAGATTGTAGTTATCGGGGCAGCAAGTAAATGGAAAAGAAATTCCACAGACAGGAAGTGTGAGAAAAGAAACTGTTGAAGTAGAAGTTACAGTTACGCTTAACTATTTCAGCAGTTAAAGCGTGGAACCTAGATGCTAATCTACTAGCATGTAGTCTGGGCACCATGGAAAAAAGCTTATCAAGGCAGTTGCCATGAAAATATTTGTAGAAAAGACAGAGGGAAGCCACATCATATCAATAAGAAAGTGACTGAAGTCAAGATGGCAAGCCAGGATTGATTGCATTACAGATCCTTCTTTGGATTTTGTCAAGAACCTTGAGATGAATAGCTAAAGCACTAGACCAGATACGGCAGCAGTATTCAATGGACAAGTGAATGGTAGATTTATAAATGTACAAAATAGATTCTGATAAGAAAAATTTTCTGGCATGACACAGTGACCCAACTTTTCTTGGAGTAGATGCAGCTATTGATTTGATGTAGTTGCTTCACTTCAAGATGGTTAAAAAGTAAGGCCAAGGAGGTGCAGAGTGTTGCTCTCCAGGTGTCTAACGTCAGTGATACTGATAGGTAGAAAAGTTTCTCTATGGCGGTTAAAAGAAAGCAATTTTGTTTTCCCCTCGAGGTCTTTATCATTGAGCTTTCAGGGTGAGACTTTTATGCCACTTCATCTGTTTTGGTCAAAACATTTGATTACTTTTTTCTCAACAATTACTGTGCTTTTGAGCTGAAAAGGTGTGTTACTTTCTTTGAAAATTTGATCACCTTCTGAATATTTTTGACTGGCCTTTTTCTGATATAATAATTAAAGAAGCCCTAATGGGCTTTAACTTCAAATTTATATGGACGTAAGCCCATGTTTTTTATTAAATAACAAATGAAAATAGTATATATTTTTTTAATTTTAAAGAATAAATTTGCAACAATTCATTTTGACCAAAATTTATGAGCAATTATAAAAATAAAAATGTTTTCAAAAAATTCTGATATTCTTTAAAATATACTTCCCCAAAAAATACATGTAGAAGACAAAATACACTTCTCAAAAAAATTACATGTATAGGACAAAAATAAACGATTATAATATTTATTTATTTATGAATATGGTTGGGTTTTGAAGGCTGTCACAATGCATTTAGTAAAATAAAGGAAGGTAAATAAGTTGTTGGATATCACCTATTTATTATACATTAATATTTTGAGATTAAAATCTCATCTTCAGAATGTTAGAGGGTTTGTGTTTGAGTTCGTGCCTTTCAGCAAATGGTCCTTCTTGGTTACTGCTGCTGTTGTTAACTGTAGTGTGTGTGTAAGTTTACTAGAGCATGTATGTGTGTGTGTGTGTGTGTTTATTGTAAGTGTGGTAGAGCATGTATGTATGTGTGCGTGTTTATTTGTAATTATTTTGTTTTACTGACTAAAAAGTATTTTTATAAAAGGGAATGAATTTATTAAACCAGGGATCGGCAACCTACAGCATGTATACCACATGTGGCACAGAGTTGCAAATGATATCACCAAGTCCGAACCAATAACTACTTCAACACAAAGTAGATATTTAACTGTTTCAAAACAGCTTACTTATTGGACTCCCTGTTTGTTTCACTTTCTAAGAGCACCACTATTAAGGACCCCAACTAATAGACAAGGAACCCTTTCTACAATTGTGAGTCTTTTATTAATTCTGTTTAGGGCCTAAAAGTTTTTCTTAGATCATCATCTGTTTGAAGAAAATTGCTTTTGCTCTTCCTTCAGCTTTTGGTTCAACTTATTCTTATAAGCAAATTTTTTTCTCACATGAAAGCAGTGTTAAATCTCCAATAAAGTTGCCTAACACCTGAATATTTAGAAAACTCAAAGTAAATTGGCCAACATTGAGCAATTGGCTAAGACCATGCAAGGTCAAAGCTCCCATTTATAATAAACTGTTTTTAAATTAAAAAAAAATCTTATTTCAATTAATGTGGTTTATATATTACTATATAAAATATATTGTAGAACGGGTATATTGACCTTGACTTGTATAAAAATGCATATTCTGTTGGCACACTGAATGATTTTAAAACCCTAAATTGGTACATAGTTAACAAAAGGTTGCTGACCCTTACATTAAACAGTTCATTGGTCTCTATTTTAGTTGTGAACTCTGGTTTATATTGATTCTTTTGTTTTGTTGCATCTCAATATCAAAATCTTTCTAACAATTGTCACCATTTTTTATAGCATGGTTACACTCATCATCATCATCATCATTTATCCATCACACCCGGTGCATAGGGCAGCAACATTTTGTTGCTGTTTCTGTAACAAACTGTTTTTTACAGGGCAGGGTTGTTAGCCCTGCACCCAACCCCCAAACCTGGAGGACCGGTGGACCATTCCTGGTCCTTACATTTACAGCAGCTGGTCTTCCCAAATGGTCACCCATTTAAGTACTGACCAGGCTCGATGTTGCTTAACTTCGGTAATCAGACGGGAATCGGTGTATTCAACATGATATAGCCGTAGACACGTGGTTACACTAGTTTACTAATATTAAAGGTATAACCTAAAAAAAGACATAACCCAACATTTCACTTTTAAAAACTGAAAACAGTTGTGATCAATCCAAGAGAGACAATATACAGCTTTTGTAGGCTACTTTTCATTTTTTTTTCAACAGAACATAAAATACTGACCTTAATTGGTTAACTATCAAAAAATAAAGATATTAAACATTGCAATATCTGTTTTTGTTTGTTTCTTTTTTTTTTTTTTTAATTATCTACCGAATTTCCAAAAAATTAAACAGTGATGCAATAATCCCCCGCCTTTGCCTGTGTAAAAGTAGCTATGCTATATGGCACAGTGTCTATGATGATGATGAACACTTATTTTTTATCATTTTTCTCCAAGCAATAATAAGGGTGCAGGGTGTTACAGGAAAGGAAAGAGAATGTGATGTTAATGAGGAAAAGGACAATAGATAAACAGGATTCAGGAAGACAGCAGTTGACAATTGATTTTGCATTTAAATTTTTTAAGCTTGTAGTTGGCAGGGAAGCAAGAAATTGGAAGGGATTTCCACGGATAAGAATTGCTAGAAAATAAACTATTAGAATATAACATAGGGTTGGAGCCAGCTAGTTCAACAGTAAAACGGAGACGTAGTTGCCAGTCTAGAGGCACACTTAAACTTCGTGCAGGGGAGACACCAAGGAAGAAAGCTCATCAGAACAACTTCTATGAAAATATTGAAAAAAACAGAGAAGCCATATCATGTTCATAAGAAAATGAGTGAATTTGAGATGCCTGGTCAGGATCAATTACATTACAAACCCCTCTTTGAATTTTATCAACAATCTCAAAATTATATGTGTATATCTATTTGTGCATATTCTGTAACTATCTAAGGCTTTCCATAACTGAAGTGGGCTTGGCTGCAAGAAATTTAGAAAATACAACATATTTCATACATGCTCAATGGGGTCTAAACCTGGTGGACCTGAAAGTCAGTCATGAATTTGCAAATCAGATAAGTGCGCCTGAAACCAATTTTGTGCCACCCAAAAATAATATCACTTTGCATTAATTTGTTAGAACTGGAGTGATTGAAACACAAAGAAAAGTAAACAATAAGGAGACCAAAATTTCACCATCTCTCAAATAGATGCATATTCAGAATTGCTAGGTCGTGAATTGCTAGTCTATTCAGAAATTTTTCTGGATACAATAAGAACATGATGGTTTAGCGAATGAAGCAGAAACCAGATTGGTTCCCAACCAAAATATAAGATCCTCGTACAATGAAAAGCCAAGTGATAGTTTCAAAGCAGATCTCTTGATATGTGTATAAGATTGAAAGTCAACCTAAATTAGAATTGAATTAACTTGATCAATGATTTATTTTATTTTTTATACTTATATGCATTTTTGTTTTTAATATAATTTGAAGAAAACAAGCATAATGTTGAAATATTGTTAAAAAAACTATGTCTTTTGTAATGAGTGCAAAATAATAATTCCCTTCACCTACTCACTTCAGAAGATTGAAAGGAATTTGTGAGCCTATGGGAAAGTTTCTTTGGACCAATGAAAACCTTGCCTTCACAGAAATTCACTGGTGAGCTGAAAAGGAGGAAATACATTTTTGAGCCTATCTAAAATTGCTTTTGGACCAATGAAAACTTTGTCTTCACAGAAATTAGTTGTTGAGCTGATATATATATATATTAGATAAATAAAATGATAAAAAACATGGTTTCCTGAGAGAAGCAGAAAACAGGTTCAGATGTTCCTAACTTATTTACAAGAAGTCTCACCTTTTTTTTCTGACCACGAATAGCAGTATACGGCATACATGTCTTTGTATTTTTTGTAATAATCTTTGAAAGTTACTTCGTCTGTATTGCATGTGAAAGTCTCGATCGAGCTCCAAACTGTATGCTCTGGAAAAGAATCATGAATATTTTTCTCTTCCCTTTTCTTAGTTACATCCAGAATTTTCTTTTGAAATTCCATTTGCATCTGTAACATATTTTGTTGAAATTTTAACTACTTGTCAAAAATTTCCTCCTGAATTTGCTTCTGGAATGTACTTTACTGTTCTAGAATTTTTGCTTGCAGTTCTGTCTGGAATTTTAAAATATTCCTGGAATAAACCCTTAAATTCCTCCATTTTTATGCAAGAAGTTTATACCACGTCTTATGTTGTTGAGTGGGGGTTCAGACGAATTCGTAATTCGTGACCTATTGAGCAACTGTATATTTAGAATACAACAATATATATTTATTATTTTTTTTATATGTGTTTGAATTTCATTGCCCCAAAATTGTCTTTTTTAACTTCTCCACACTTTTTGAAGTATTCTGACCAAAAACTTTGTTGCTTTGTGACTTCAAGATCTTGTTGTCAAAGTATTCGTAACTTTGCAATTTTCTTCAGCCAACTGTCGTGTTGGTAATCTTTATTTGCCAAATTTTTGGGGGAGAAAAGATTTTCTCTTTTACTCCACGTGTTCTTGCAAAATTTTTGTCATTGCTGATTTTGTTGTGGTGGCTTTTGCCTTGAGAAAAAACAAGTTTTCTCTCCTCTTCCGAGTGAATTCGTAGATTTTCGTCTCTATGTTGTGGAGTAGTTTTCACACTGAAGCTTATAATTGTGCTATGTTGGTTGCTAATCAACTTAACACACCAAATATATTCATGGCGTGGCCACTTTTTCAAATAGTCAATAAACAATGTTTTCTGTATCTTGTGGTGGATAAGAAATTAAGAATTGAAAGCATTTTGGAAAAACCCAACTAAATATACAAAGTAAAATTGCACACCTGCAAAAGTGGATTAGAACTAAAAACATTTTGGAAAAACCCAAACCATGGCAAATTTCACAAGTCAGTGTGAAAAGCAAAATTCCGGATCCTGATTGGATATGAAATAGAAAAATGAAGATGACGTCAGTCAAAACGTTTTTCAATCCTAAAGGAGAAAATGTCTGATTTAACTACTTAAGGACAATCTGTGACCGGTCAAGTCAGTCAGATGGGAGCAGTGAGAAAGACAAAACTAAAATGTAACTTCAACTTCAAATCGACTTGGACATAAGGTCACATCGCACCTTGTTCTCTTTCTCCTTCTTTCTCATGTGCTGATTCATTTTACTTCTTTTTCTCCATCCAAAGACATTCCTACCAAACAAATGCTCCTACATACATACGCATAAACTCTTTCAACAAATTACTACTATAAACATTTGTACCAACTCTTGATACCTTTAACTTTCTCATAGAACTTTAACTAATACTTATTCTTGTTATTCTATCCTTTTAATAAATTTCTATTTTAACATACAAAGTGTATATTTTTATTCTTAGACTATTTCCCTATTCTACACTAATTCACAAATTCCAACCTGCAACCAACCTTCTGATGAAAACCTTCTGATAATTCTGGATAAAACTTGTAAGCTGTAGGGAATTCAGTTATGTTATGACACAAGGTTAAATCAAAGAAACATTAACCATCCCTCTATGGCTTCAATCTAAAAAAACTGAAGCCATCACCTTCCCTGCAAATGAAACAGCCTTGGCCATTTTTTGGAGCCAGTAGGAAAGAGTTTCCCCTGCAGGGATTGTCTCTTTGTCTATGGCTTAAAGTAGTAAAACCAACACTCATCTTTAGTTAGAATATGTTCAAGGAAACCTGCAGGATCTGCCTCAAACAATGTCAGATTTTTCTATGACATGATCAGCCTAGCATACTCCCCATCATGTTACTCATATTTAAGTTGTATTCCATTCATGCTAGCTGTATTTTACTTGCTTTGTTATATTGATTACCGACATAACCATTTTTGTTTAGACAAACAACATTTGTAAGAAAACATTTTTTTTGTTTTTTATACTTATATGCAATTTTTAAACATAATTAGAGGGGGAAAAACATACTGTTAAAATATTGTAAAACATTGTTAAAAAGCTATGTCTTTTATAATGTGTGCAGAATAATGACTCCGTTCACCCACTCACTTCAGATTTAGATGATTGAGGAAAAAAGAAAAGGAATTTGTGAGCCTATGTGAAATTTTCTTTGGACCAATGAAAACCTTGCCTTCACAGAAATTGACTAGTGAGCTGAAAAGAAGGAGGAAAGAAATTTTTGATTCTATGTGAAATTACTTTGGAACAATGAAAACTTTGCCTTCAAATAAAATGAAAAAAATTAAATATTAACCTGTAGCAGTCTCTAGGTAATTATATTTCATGACAGCTAAAAATAGAAATTACTCTTTCAAGAAAAAACCAGGTCCATAATTTTTCAAGAGAATTTTTTTTTTACCGCTAGAATCTGTGGGATACTGGAATAAGAGTTCTCTTATTTACCAGACAGATCAGTAGGACTTTTGATTCCCAATACAACAGATGTGAAAATTTGACTCCTACAAAACAAAGAAAAACCAGAAAAATCATTACCGTTTATGCAGTTTAATCATCAAAGGAATTTGAGACTGATACATTACATACGTTGTGCTACAGTGGATAACAGTTTGGAATAAGAAATCAGAGAGCAGACAAATTCCAGTTGAATTCATTGAGCACAAATACCCTTGGGAAGTTATTAATCTCTTCTTCTGCTAGCTATGGGTTGAATAGCAGGACAGATTGGATTCTATTACCTTGGATGGCAACTAGTCTAGAAAGAAATGGCAACCTACTGCAGGAAAGAAAATTTTCAACCTAGTCAGTCATGGATTGAAAGAGACCTGATCGCCCAATTGTGTATCATGTAAGGCATTTAACTGACTGATCTGGATAAAAAATTGAATATCAGGACAGATTGGGTTCTATAGCCTTGGTTGGCAACCGGTCTACCTCAGAAAGAAATGTTAACCTACTGCAGGAAAATTTTTTGCCTAGTCAGTCATGGATCAAGAGAGACCTGATCACCCAAGTGTGAATGGCACTTAACTGACATTCAATATCTTGCTGTGTTTTCTGTTACATGTTTTCCCTCACAAAATATTTTCAGCATTAACACCAAAGATACCTCTGCTACAATTTAGACTTAGATGATTAAAGTAACTTGTTACACTTTTTCTTTTATAACTAAACCAAAAAAAAAAACACATTCATAATAGTAGTCAGTCATTTAAGTGCCATACGTGATACATACTTGGGCAATCATTTCTTAAAAGAGACATGACCGACTGAGCAGAAGATTATCCTGCAGTAGGCTGCCATTACATTCTGTGGTAGACTGGTTGCCAACCAAAGCTATAGAACCGAATCTGTCCTGTTATTTAACCAATAACTGGAGGGAAGAGACGGATATAGCAAATTTTGCAGTATATACACTGGCAATTTCTTCAAACCTTTTTTTGTATAAATTCTATTATTTTTGAGAAATAATATTGCGTATAAGACTAAAATTAATGTCCGTGTCGGTTTTGGAAGCCAGAAATAACGAAGGTAGGATTAATTTAATTCTTTCAAACCAAAGCTTGAAAATAACTTGGTTGAACTTTTAAGGTAGTAATATCAAACTGCAAAAACTGACATTTGCAACTTTTTTGTCTTTCAATTGAAGAGTTCCACATAAGCGGTGTGCTTAAAATCTAATTCTTCGTCACTTGAGAATTTATTTATTAAAACAATATGAAGCTTTGTGCGGAAAATAATAGTTTTCGAATGGAAACTTTGTGGAAATTTAAAACTACAGAAAAATTTAACGTTCTTAAAGTTGCTACTTTATTCAAGCAAGTATTTAATATATTTTTTTAGCAGACAAAGAAATGAACTAACATAACAATAACATTCATAACAATGTAATTCATGTTCTTCATGTGTTTTTTAATTTCAAAAGCCGACTCGACAAGAAATATGTTTGAAAAATATTTGACTAGTTTGAGCTATTTTATCTTAAACTACCGGCACGGTCATCGATTTTAATTTTATTGAATTGAAAATAAAATACTTTAGAAGCATAAACTTTTTTAACCATAGTCAAAAAACCATGGTTAGCATGAAATAATGACAAACAAAAAACAAACATCTTTTTATCTCAATATCAATTTCTTTGTTGAAATAAAAATAAATTATTTATCTCACCGAGATGCCACTAAACATTTTTTTGTTAAAATTGTCCGAATTTCGTAAAAAACGTTTTTGCATTTGGGATTAGTTTTTCAATTTTCTTTCTTCCTATTTTCTGTTATTTTGTTTCGTTATCGATATATTTTTAGTTCAGGTTGTTTCATTTACGACGATTTTTAAAAGCAACAAAAATTCAATGATAAAAAATAGTCAAACGGCAAACCTTAAACATTTTTTTTTAATTTATTTTTAATTTAGGCCGGTTAATTTTTTTCATAACACTGTTTGACAAAAAAAAAAAAATAACTAAATGTCCCTGCCATTTATTTATTTATTCTTTGGTTGGAGATGTAACAAAAAACCAAATTACTAAGGAAGAGCTCTCGATTCATTACAATTTTTCTTTTTTAATTAAATTTTATGAAAGATAATGGTAGGGGGTGCGGAATTTGCTATGTAAAGAACAAAACTTTCTCTCTCAGCCAATGTTCAAACGACGTAACTTCTTTTTAATTTAAAAAAAATCATAATCTGGAGTGCTTAAATCGAGATGAGCTTCAGATTAATTTTTTAAAAAATCACGTGGTATTTAGTTGTTTAATGAATATATTTATTTTGTTGACTTATACAAGGGGATCAATTTATTGCATATTCAAACTTTGGTTGATTTTGTTTTTTAGCTGCATATCAACCTCTTCTAGGTACGTACAAAATATCGCTAAAAAACAGCATAGTATGAATAAAAAAGTTCATAAACTTAATAAACTAACTTTTTCCATCAAAATATTTATATTTTTCTTAAGAGGAAAGATCAAAGCAATTTTTCATTATTTTTAAAATTTTTTGAATCTCTGCTAACATTTTGGAAATTTTGATAGAAAATGTTGTTTTATTTGAGTTAGCGGCTAAAAAAAAAATTACGCCTTTATTACAATAGGTTACGTGGTAATGCTGATACAACCCACTTTTTTCACGGTAACAAACACATTAATTTCAAAATTCTCGCAAAAATCAAATAATAGTCAGATTTGAATGAAACTTTCAGTACTCATTCATAAATGAATGAAATTATTTTTGAAATTATTATTTTTTTAAATTTCTTGGTGAAAATATTTTTTTTTAACTCTGTTACCCCCCCCCCTCTACGTAAATCCATGAAATTTTAATAAATTTTAATATCTGTATAAATTTTTTTTATTAGTTAAATGCAGGACTCATTGGGGCATATAAATCATCTATGTTTTTTATTCTAAAGTGGACAACCTGGCCGAAAATCTGCTCCGAAGAGTAAAATAAAAATGCAATAAATCTCTGATATAATTTAATTTGATAAACTTTTAATTGCTAGAATAAATAATAATTATTAAGGACATTATACTCTGAAGAAAAAAAACTTTTTTCGTTTACTAATAAAATTTTGAAATAATTGGTTTTATTTTTTTATTTTTTATTATAATAATTCATAAAAGTGTTAAAAATATTTTAAAAACCTTTTATTAAAACGTTGTTTAATTTCCTCTTACTTAAGAATTGATTATCACATTGCCTATCGAAAATTGAAAAGTTTAATAAAAACCATTCACCAATTTTACTTTTAAAATAATTAAAAATAATTAAATTTTGGAAATTTTTATTAAGTACGGTGTTCCATACGGATCGAAACAAGTTTCCGTAGAGGTCGTATTGTTTTTAGAAGTTAACAAGTCTTTGGATGAATTCCCCTTACATCGAAAACTAAACAAACCAAACTTTGATTCTAATTTCATTCTTTTTTTATTAAATTAAAATTATTCTAAAAGAAATTTAATTTTTTCAGAAAGCATATTAATAATGTAAGATAAATATGTAATATCTAAACATAAAAATATTTAATATTTCAGAAAAATATTAATAAATAACAGTTCGGTTATTTTAATTTAATTCTTTCTTTTAAAAGAAATTTAAATTTTTATTCATTCAGAAAGCATATTTTTATTTATTCAGAAAGCATATTTTTATTTATTCAGAAAGCACATGTTATTTTTATTTATTCAGAAAGCATATTTTATTTTTATTTATTCAGAAAGCATATTTTATTTTTATTTATTCAGAAAGCATATTTTATTTTTATTTATTCAGAAAGCATAGTCTGGCTATAAATCTAAACTAAAATTCTATAAAATGTTATACTTGCTGAAAATATTATATTAAATTTTTAATTTTACTATTTAGTTAAAAAACAAAAAAAAAATTTAAATTTCCAAATATTACGTTTTAAGCTACACGATTTTTTTGTCACTTACGGCCGCCATCCAAACGTCATTCACACCTGCTACTTGTCAACACGTAATTTATCGCCTAGATAAGCGCTGACAAGAGGGCTACTGTTTTTAAAGAGTGATTTATTTCGTAAATATCAAGTCAGTAAGCACTTAATACTTGTTTGAAATCAGATAAAGGAAGGTTTCAATTATAAAAATCAACTTAAATAACGTGTCAAGGAGGTACTTTTTTTTTTTGCAAGATTTTTAAATCAGAAATTTAGCTACTGTTTACATAATCTGTCGATTCGTCAATAATGGCGGTAAATTTTTAAAAAAATTTTTTTGCAGTGAAATTTTTGATTCCGAGCAATATAATTTCGGTTTGAACTAAACCAGGGTATTTTGCTTATGGTAATTAGTAAATTTAATCTCTTGGCTTTCAATTAAAGGTAAAATTAAAGCTTCAAGAAAACGTTTTTATTTTTAAAAATTAAATTTAAATTGAGGTATCGAAAATCGGCAGTGATTTTTTGTACATACCTATCTTAGACTCTTTTAGTCTTTATCATAAAGACTTTATGAGTTATACCGTTACTGCCGAAATGTAAATATTTTGATTGAATTGAATGTATTTTTTTGTATGCCTTCATCTACATATCGGAATTTTTTTTTGCTATGTTTGCTGATGGAGTAGAATTTGCATTTACAATTTATTAGTTTCACAGTAAAAGGGTGGGACCTAGTTGCTAATCTTGTGGCTCGAGGAAATTTGTATATAGGGGGTACCAGTGGGCTAAGTTCATCGAAGCAAAAACCGTGAAAGTATTTGTAGAAGAGACACAGGGAAGCCACACTGCGTTGGTGAAAAAGTGACTGTATCCTCGCTGCTAAGTCGGGATCGATCACATTATAGATTCTCCGTTGGATTTTGTCAAGGACACCTAAGTGCATAGCAAGAGCACTGGACCAGATATGGCAGCAATACTCAATGCACGGGCAGATGGTAGACTTGTATATGTGCAGGATTGTTTGGGACGGATCTCAATCTTCCTTGACCATAGTTTGTGGTGCCACGGATCCTGTTTTAGCAAATCGTCGATAAACAGCAGCAAGGGTTGGATGATTCAGTTGCCTTCGATCTAGAAACGCAATCTGATACAGACATGCAGCCTCAAGTCCAGTACCATTTATGTGGTTGTATGTAAAAACCATATTTGCCTGCTCACAGTATGAATATCCTGCCATTATTAAAATAGAACACTTCTCAGTTAACTTAGTGCTACACACGTTAAATGTTGAAGACAGACTAGCGACAAATGTACACAAATGACAAATGTAACCTAGTCGACATAGCAGCACAGCGCCATTTATTGTAAATTTTCCTTTAAACTTAATAACTCAAAGTATTTGCAAATATATGTTCATATGAGCATTTGCCTTGTTTTGGTGTGAGAAATTCTGTGTGTGTGTATACATGAGGTGTTATGGTTAAAGTTTTTAAATAATTTTTCATGTGCTTTTATAATTTTTCTTTTCTGGATGTAAATTATGTGAAAGTTTTACAAATGTTTTATTTCTCCAAGTGCATATATTCGGTTAAAAGTAAAATAAAATTCTTCCTTGATAATGGCTAAAAGGATAGCCTAAAATATTTAGAGAAAGAAAATATTTCATCAATTTTTTGCATAATTTATATCCTGAAAAGAAAAAATCCTAAGATCACATAAAAAATTATATAAAAATCTTCACCATAATCATTTTTAATGAAACTTGCATAAAAGAGATTGCTGCCTAAATACACACACTCTTTCTCTGGGCACCTGGGGTTGTCTAATGGTTAGCAAACTTGTCATGCAGAATCATTACACTTGAGTAGTGAGTTTGATTCTCACTTACTGTCCCATACTTTTGGCCTTCTGCCACATCTCAGCTACGCTTAGAAAAATCACCACACACACACACATCTCTCTCTCTCTCTCTCTATATATATCTATATATATATATAGAGAGAGAGAGAGAGATTTGGGGTCTGACGAGCCACAAGGTCAGCAGCGGCGAAATACGTATTGCCCATGAAATTGTAGAATATCTCAAATTTTTTCTAAATTATATTTCTCTGTTAAATTAAATAAATAAATTTAACATTGAGTTTGTCTCTATCAGAATTTACCTGACTAATATACCAAGTATTCTATGTTTTATGTATATATATATATATATATATATATATATATATATCAGTCAGTTAAGTGCCATACGTGATACACGCTTGGGCGATCATGTCTCGAAAGAGACATGACTGACTGGGCAGAAGATTATCCCGCAGTAGGTTGCCATTACTTTCTGCGGTAGACTGGTTGACAACCAAGGCTATAGAACCCAACCTGTCCTGCTATTTAACCCATAACTGGAAGGAAGAGACGGATTAATACCTTTCCCAAGGGTATTTGCGCATAATACAATGGATTCAATTAGAATTCGAACTCGGCTCCCCGGTTTCTCGTTCCGAGCCAATATCCACTGTACCACAACGCACATATTACTAGTTTAATGAAAAAGAACTGACAAGCTATATTTGTTTGATTTTTATATTATGTTTATTTATTACATTTTCCAAATTTTGGATAATTTGTTGAGTATTGTGTTTGGAGTTGTAGATAAACTGTCCTAAGTTCATATTTTGTTATTTTTGCAGTCATTATCAAGAACCAATGTGGTATGTGTGTGATAGTTAGAATTCCTTTGTTTGTATCCTAATGTTTTTGGGGAATTTGAACATTCAAAATGGATTAAATGATATTTAAATTGATATTCATTTATACTTTTAGTCAAACAGGGCTAAGGGTCATTGTTGGAGGCGAAGATGGAATTATCCGAATTTATGATTTATTTACAACATCAGGCGATGTCAAACCACAGGTCAGTACAATTTAATCTTTAAAAAAAATTATATTTGAGCAAAATTGTTGACATCATATTCATATGTTGAACATTACATGAGTAATTTCTTTGCTCGTCTTGGTCAATATGCACCTTCCAAAATTATAGATGACACCTGACCTTCATCAGGACAAAACCTCCATATCGTCTTAATTCTTCTTTTTGTCATTCACTGAGATGAGCAAACAACTCGATTAAGATTTCTAAAATTGAACCAAACATTTTGTCTTCTTCCAGCACAAGTCTCTACTGATTTTATTGACAGTTGTGGAGGGCCATGATCACCTACGTTAATTCTACTGATTTTATTTACATGTTTTTAAAACGTCATATTATTTTCACTTCATTTCTGTTTCAGAACAAGGATAGCAAAAAGGCAAACACTGCTAAGAGCTATGGCAGTTGTGGAGAGCCATGATCACCTACATTAATTCTATGTTAAATGATCCAACAAGGGTTGATGTGTCATTAAATTAAATTTCATATGGACTATTGTCCTCATCATTTTTGTTACTTTTTAATGTTTTTATTTTTTATAATCATATCACCCCAAGCAAGGCAGGACTGCCAATGGTGTACAGGGGGATACAGTGAGAGAAAAAATAAACAGGGTACAGGAAATGCTGAAGAAAGGATAAGAGATGGATAGGATTTAGGGTGGTGGATGAGATTTAAGGAAGGTAGAAGATGGTAATTGATGTTGCATTTAAACTTTTGGAGATTGTAGCTATCAGGGAAGCAAGTCTATGGAAAGGAGTTCCACAGGAGGGAAGTGGCAAGAAAGAAAACAGTTGGGAGTAGAAGTGGCTGTTACATTTAACCATTTCAGCAGTAAAAGGGGTGGGACCTAGATGCCAATCTAGTAGCAAGAGTAAATTCAAGTGGTCGGAACACCAGAGAAAGAAGCTCATCAGAGCAGAAGCTGTGAAAATATTTGTAGAAATTACAGACCGAAGGTAGGAAAGTTTCTTTATGGTAGTTAAAGGAGAGAAGCTTCATTTTGGAAGCATTAAAATTTACGAGGCATTTTCTACCCCATTCCGTCACAGATTGGAGGTCATTTTCAAGAGCAGCAATGAGATTTACTTTGTCAGTCTGGGCAGATTTCTTATTAGTTTCAACTGTTGTGCTCTCCAGCTTTCATTATAACAATAAAGATGAGGATATTAGTCCAACTGGAAATAATGTAAATAATGATAACTCCTAGTCCCAGAAATTCAAACAAAAATTCTCAATCTATTCAAAAATATCCAGATGCTTTCTTAGATCATTAATTAAAAATATCTTGGAGCAAATGAATCCTATAGGTCTTACAGAGGACGATCTTCCTTATCACATCATAGACTGGTGCTGCAGAGTCATAAAGAACTGTACCAAATAATAGAAAACAAAACACTTGAGGATTTTCAATTAAATGAATCCTGTAGGTCTTACAGAGGACAATCTTCCTTATCCTCTCATGGACCGGTGTAGCAGAATCACAAACAACTGTACCAAATAACAGAAACTACAACACTTGAGGACTTTCAATTAAATGAATCCTATAGGTCTTACAGAGGACGATCTTCCTTATCACATCATGGACTGGTGCTGCAGAGTCATAAAGAACTGTATCAAATAACGGAAACCTCATCACTTGAGGACTTTCAACAGCTGCAACAAGTAAAAGGGATGTTTGATTTTCTAAATGCTGGTTAGATGTGGCACAAGACTGAAAGTATGGGGTACCCAGTGAGGATTGAACTCACTATTCAGCTGTTATAGGTTCTAGTGAGACAAGCTTATTAACCAACTAAAATGACTAGCACATGTAACACAAAGAGAAAATAATAACATAATAATGATGTTGACTTTCCACACAACTTCAAACAAAAGGTTAGGAAGGAAACTGTCATCAATACTGGAAAGAGTGATAACAGTGAATTTAAGAAACCTAATATCCTAAAAATATTACAATTACCATTAACGATGAGAACAGATAATACACTTAGTATGTAATTGTCGTCTCCATTCTGGCAGAATGTGATCGATTGATTTGTTTCTTATGGTTAACCAACCTTTTGTAGATTATTTGAAGCTGAAACATTTTAAATAGATATTTTTTCTTAAATCACATAAAAATAGTACATATAACTTGAAGATAGACATCATCAGGATGCTGATGTTCCACACTACCTCAAACAAAAGGTGAGAAAGAAAATCCTCCATCAGTAATGGAAAGAGCAATAACAGTTAGTGGGCTTAATAAACCTATTTTTCTGCAAATATTATTAAATTTAACCAAAAATAGTACTGAGTGCTAAGTCAATAAATACTGAATGTTTCCTTATAAGGAAACGGTTAATATTATCATTAACATTATAGATGAGGAGGCCAGGGAGTAAAGAAAAGCATTAATCAAGTAGCACTGGCTGTTTGATTTAAAAATGCTGAATGTTTCCTTATAAGGAAATGGATAATATTACAATTACCGTTAGAGATGGGAGGAGAACAGATACCACACTTGGTATTTACTTGCTGCGCCATGCTGGAAGGGGCACAAGGTCAGTTTAATGTCAGTCAGTCAGTTTAGTGCCATATGTGACACACGCTTTGGGCAATCATGTCTCCAAATAGACATGACTGACTGGGCAGAATATTATCCCGCAGTAGGTGGCCATTGCTTTCTGGTTGCCAGCCATGGCTATAGAACCCAATCTGTCCTATTATTTGACTCATAGCTAGGAGGAGAAAAGATGTATTATATTATTACTTAGTAATTAGTGGGGGATCAGTTATTACTTCATAACAATAGAAAACCGATACCCCATTTTATGACCAGTAGAAGCCTTATCATGATTCCAACTATTATATTCAGTCAGTCAGTTTAGTGCCATACATGAAACACGCTTGGGCGATCATGTCTCTCGCGAGACATGACTGACTGGGCAGAATATTATCCCGCAGTAGGTTGCCATTGCTTTCTGTGGTAGACTGGTTGCCAGCCAAGGCTATAGAACCTAATCTGTCTTGTTATTTAACCCATAACTGGAGCGAAGTGACGGATTAATACCTTTCCCAAGGTTATTTGTGTGTAAGTGAATGCAACAAATTCAACTGAAATTCGAACTCGGCACCCCGATCTCTCATTCTGAGTTGATATCCACTGCACCACAACGCACCGTTTAATGTAAGGTGCCTAAAAGCATGCACCTGGGCCAGGTCACAACATAGCCCAGCTTCAGCAACAGATCCTTCTTTAGTATAATAAGGAAGGTAATGTTGCAGGCAGCTGTTCCCCGAAACTGGGCAACTTTCAGTAATTTTTTTCAGTTGCTCTCTCCCTAAAGGCAAAGACAGAACCACAACTAAAAGATAAAATGTAATTTGTTCACCTGAAGACAGATACTACACTTTGATCTTAGCCTGAAAAAAAAAAAAGTAACTCGCGTAGCACTGACTGCTTGGTTAATGAATGCCAAATGTTTCCTTATAAGGAAATGGCTGATATTACCATTTAATTTTATAGCATTAGAGTTTGTAATACGGCAAAAAAAGGCTTCATTTTTAACGGACTCTATGAGAATATGTGCAAATTAACCCTAACCATCATATAATTTAAATTATATAAGCTAAAGTAATAAAAGGATGTGTGCTGTGGTGCAGTAGATATTGACTCAGAACGAGAAATCGGAGAGCCAAGTTCGAATTCCAGTTGAACTTGTTGCATTCACCTACGCAAAAAAGGTATTAATCCATTTCTTCTCCTATGGGCTAAATAGTAGGACAAATTGGGTTCTATAGCCTTGGTTGGCAACCAGTCTACTATAGAAAGTAATGGCAACCTACTATGGGAAAATCTTCACCCAACAATGTATCATGTATGGCCCTTAACTGACTGAATGGAAGATAATTAGTTAACGGGAGGTCATCTGAAAATTTTTCTTCTCTTTTAATTAGGGTTTTAGATATTATACTTTGTGGGTAAAAATGTATGATGAAGTGAAAGAAAGTATTCTTGTGACCTGTTTTGTCCTTTTGGATTTCACCCAGACTAAATTTGTTATGTTGGTGTGACCACAAATGCACTTCAAATTAAAAATATTTTTGTGTTATGGGTTATGGGTTATGGGTATATAATCTAGCCAATTTCTTTTAGATTCTCTTTCTTTTTATTTCCATCACTTTTGTTGTTAGATATCTCACACTGTGATAATAGATCTCCGAGGATGGGTGAAATGTTGTAAGAGCCTGGGTGAAAATTTCTAAACATTTGTTTTTTGACAATCCTCTCTTCCTTTCTATTATAATAAAGACCATTATGTATTCATTTGTGTGTGTGTGTGTGTGTGTATATATATAAATTGAAGATACAGAACTTTATAATAGATATGCAATTGTAAAGCTGAATATTATTTTTTTTTTTTTGTGTGTGTGTGTGTGTATGTGTGTCATATCACGTTGAATACACCAGTTCTCGCTCGATCACCGAAGTTAAGCAACATTGAGCCTGGTCAGTACTAGATGGGTGACCGTTTGGGAATACCAGGTGCTGTAAGCAATTATTGACGGATGTGTGTTGTGGTGCAGTGGATATCGGCCTCGAAATAAGGAATCAGTGAGCCGAGTTCGATTTCCAGTCAAAACACTCTGCATTCACTTACACACTGGTACCCTTGGGTAAGGTATTAATCCGTCCCTTCCCTCTAGTTATGGGTTAAATATCTGAGGTCAGCTGTTCATGCGATCCGTGGCAAACTTCTGCACCGATTGTTTGTTATCAGCAGTTCCAAAAAGTGTGGATGCCTTCACTACTCTAAACAATTCTTTGTGTGGCAGTCTAACTGAGGTTAGACACTCATATGTCGAAATCGACGGGAGAGTCCATAATATATATATATATATATATATATATATATATATATATAATATCGAGAGGAAAACTCAACATGTAATTGAACAGTTATAAATCCTGACTTTATTTTGACAGTTGTAAAAAAAATTGTAATAAGCAGATTGTAATTTTTGACAACTGCCAAAATATATTCTGGATTTATAAGCGTTTAATTATGTGTTGAGTTTCCCTTTCAATATTATATATTCCTCTGGATAATATCTATTGAGCTCTCTATTTTTATCTATTTAATATTTTATATTAGATAAAATCTTTTGGATTATTCTCTCTATTTTTACAGGTTTGCCATTCTTTCATATATATATATATATATATATATTTTTATTCCCCTCCTGTCATGCTTTTAATTGAAGAAACAGCTTATAATCGTCTCAAATATTTTGCCATCATTTTTGACGACATGGGTACACTAGTTTGGGCATAAAAAAAAATGCTGTTCTTTCTTTTTCATCATGCATGCTCATTTTTTAGAAAATCTTTGCTACCTTGTTATATTATAACCAAAAACAACTGGGGAGTGTTCTGACAGAGGATGGAAAGTGTGATACCGACATTCGAAGATGCATTGGTATGGCCAAGGACGCACTTCAAAAGCTAAACAGTACTGAGAGACAGGAAAATCTCATTGGAAACAAAGAAAACAGTGCTGGATTGCTGTGTAATATCTGTCCTTCTGTATGGCAGTGAATGTTAGACGATCTATTGAAGGATGAAGGAGAGGCTTGAAGCAACATAAATGTGGTTCTAATGAAAGATGCTGAGGATTCCATGGACCAAGCATGTGAGCAACGACAAAGTGTTAGAGAGGATGCTAACAAAAAGAAACTTATACTTGACATCAGGAATAGACAGATGAGGTTTCTGGGACATGTAATGAGGAAAGAGGGTTTGAAGAATCTGATACTCACAGGATGGATAGTGGGTCAGAGAGACAAAGGAAAGCAGTTTGAGATATATTTGATAAGCTTGAACAAATAGATGATGGTGTGGGGTTTGGGAGAGACACCAAGAAAAAAAATATTAAGAGCAACAAGGGACAAGAGCAGATGGAAGTTCATGGTTACCTACACTACTGGCCATAATTATTAGGCCCCCACCAGTTTAAAAAAAAATGATGTATTTCATACTATTTTTTAGGATTTATTGCCAAGTGGATAATTCTAAATGAAAATAGAATGGTTCTTTTGTTATTATTACTTTGCAAAATTTTACAAGGCAAATAGCGACAATTTACCCATCGCACCCTGTAGATATATATATATATATATATATATATATATATATATATATATATACACACACACTACCGGCCATAATTATTAGGCCCCCACCAATTTAAAAAAAAAAATGATGTATTTCATACTCTTTTTAGGATTTATTGCCAAGTGGATAATTCTAAATGAAAATAGAATGGTTCTTTTGTTATTATTACTTTGCAAAATTTTCCAAGGGAGCTCGGAAGCCTTTGCTTCGGCCAGCCAATAAGAAGAATGGGGAAGGGAGCACAAAAACTGGACACCAGAACAGTTCATTTGATGCACATCTTATTGTGCAGTATTAACAAAGAACAATTCAATTTTCGTTTCAACTTACCCACTTGGCAACAAATACTAAAAATAGTTTGAAATACATTTCTTTTAAAAAAACTGTTGGCCAAATAATTATGGCCGGTAGTGGATGTCTTGAAGGGACATGGCACATAAAGAAAATCTTTTACCTAAAAAAATATTGTTGATTTGGTATTGAATGATCCAAAAGAAAATGTAATAATCGTAGCAACTGACACTTATTTTTTTCTGCTTTCCTTTCAGGCATTGCTTGAGACCAAAAGTGGCCCAATTCAAAGCCTAGGTGTCCATGATGTCACGAAATTCTACGATCAAGATCTCATTGTTGCTGATTCTTGGGGAATGCTGACAATCTTCTGCAACCACCAAATTATCAGTCGCCAAAAATTATCTGACAGTTCTCTTAATCACTTACAAATATGCAGTGATCGATGTGAGTAGACAATTTGCCTTTCTTGAATTGTTATTAGCAAAGATAGTTTAGTCTACAACAGTTTGAACAATGTAAATAGTGTAAATGCTTGCCATATTTACAATGTTTTGGCCTTCTTCGGGTGGTTGGAATTTCAAACTGAACCCTTTATTTCGTCTTCTGATGTTCCATATGTCTCTCGATCAGTTATCTCCCTTTAACCCAACATTTTGTTCTGGTATTGAACTTACAACTCTTTGGGTTCAGTTTTTCAGTTTAGTGCCATACGTGATACACACTTTGGGCGATCATGTCTCTTTTAAGACATGACTGACTGGGCAGAAGATTATCCCACAGTAGGTTACCATTGCTTTCTGTGGTAGACTGGTTGCCAGTCAAGGCTATAAAACCCAATATGTCCTGTTATTTGACTCATAGCTAGAGGGAGATGTATTATATTATTACGTAGTAATTAGTGGGGGATCAATTTATTACGTCATAACAATAGAAAACCGATCCCTCACTTTATGACCAGTAGAAGCCTTAATCATGATTCCAACTAATATATTCAGTCAGTCAAGTGTCATACGTGATATATGCTTTGTGCGATCATGTCTCTTTTGAGACATGACTGACTGGGCAGAAGATTATCTCGCAGTAGGTTGCCATTGCTTTCTACTGTAGACTGGTTGCCAGCCAAGGCTAAAGAACCCAATCTGTCCTATTATTTAACCCATAAATGGAGGGAAGATATGGATTAATACCTTTCCCAAGGGTATTTGTGCATAAGTGAATGCAACGAATTCAACTGGAATTCGAACTCGGCTCCCCAAATTGTCGTTCCGAGTCGATATCCACTGCAACAAAGTATAGTATCCAGCACAATTGATGCCATTTTAATTACAATTTTCAGTGCCCGATTTTCTTACCTAAATAATATATTTTTCAGTTCCTATTAATCTTAACTCAAAGTATGAAGTTTGAAAAAAATATTTTAAATAAAGATTTATATTTAATATTTTTTTTATATTTTCAAATTGGGTCTGATATATCCATGGTTAGTGATGTAACTTTTATTGACGGTTAGTGTTCCAGGGTTAATTACTAGAGTATGATTGATGGTAGCTAATTAGCTTAAAGTTTACAGTGAAGAATATCCCTATCCTTACAGGGAATGTTGCCTAGTTCACTCCTTGAACATACCAACAACAACAGGAGATTGTTGATACATAGTGCAACTGCTTATAATTACCAGCAGTATAGTCCGGCATTGCTCAGGTGTAATGAAAGCTTTAAAACTAATCCATGGTCCTGGAGCTCAGACTCAGCCTAAAGAATATTTGTGTGAAGTTTAGTGAGAATCGAATAAAAATTGTGGATTTGTATAAAGAACATACAAACAGATAAACAGACACACACGCAAACATCTTGTCTTTTATATATATATATATATATATATATATATATATATATATATTATTGATTTTCTGCACTATTGTAAGAACTGCAACCTTGAAACTTCTGAATATTGTTTCTTATGTCTTTGTCTATGAGTGTATCAAATTTGATTAAAATCGGACAACTCCTTCTATAACCCGATTTTTTCGATTATCGATATTTATCGGGGGATACCTTGACACAAAACCTAGCTAAGAACACTTGCAGGCGCTTATAGTACAACTGTGTAAATTTTCAAGAAAATCGGTTCAGCCTTTTCGGAGTCTATAGGTAACGGACACACACACACACACAAAGTTCCAATGATAAATAAGTTTAGATTTAGATAGATAGATTTAGATTTACCTCAGTCTTATCTTGGTCTGCTCTTTTCTATGTTCTGAATGTCAAGTTAGTTCTTAGCTATCTGTTTTTACCTGTCTGTTTTTATATGTGTTTTTGTGGCCACAACCTTATCTGTCAATTATTATTTGCCTGCCTGGCTCTGTTCTTACCTGTCAGTTTTTATCTATTTGTCTTTTTGACTACCTAACTCTGTTCCTATCGGTCGTTATTTATTTCAAGAATGTTATGATTGTTGTGTTGTAAAATGTAAATTTGATTTTGACTTCCATTGTAAAAGTAAATCTTTTTTGTTTTTTTGTTCAGCTGGAAGCAAATCGATTGTGAGCAGTGATGATTCAGGACTTGTGTGTGGCAGTAAAGTATCTGAGGAACTTTGGAAGATTAATCTTAACAACAGAACAACCATCAAGGTGAGCAGAGAAAAACACTTTCTTTTCAATTTTACTATTGATTTTCTGTGACTGTATCATCAAGAAAGCAAGCAAAGTTTTTCTTTGTCGCAAATCATTTCACTACTGATTTTCTATATGAAGATATCTTTAGGAATTGTTCTTTTTCATTGGCCTTGTTTTTAGTCCTGTTGGATGTCTAGCCACACCGCTTTTCCAGGAAAGCCTATTGACGGAAGCCAGTTTAGTCAGTGGTGACCCAGTCATGCAGCAGCACTATCTTACATAATGCCTGTCACACTCTTTGAGTAACCTCACAATAAATATCAGTCAGTTAAGTACCATACGTGAATGCCATACATGATACACATTTGGGTGATCATGTTTCGAAAGAGACATGACTGACTGGGAAGATTCATGCAGTAGGTTGCCATTACTTTCTGCGGTAGACTGGTCACCAACCGAGGCTATAGAACCCAATCTATTCTGCTATTTAAATCAGTTAAATGCCATACATGATACACATTTGGGCGATCATGTCTCGAAAGAGACAAGACTGACTGGGAAGAAGATTTTCTCGTAGTTGGTTGCCATTACATTCTGCAGTAGACTGGTCACCACACAAGGCTATAGAACCCAATCTGTTCTGCTATTTAACCCATAGCTGGAAGGAGAAGAGACATTAATACTTTTCCCAAGGGTATTTGCACGTAAGGAAATACAACAAATTCAACTGGAATTCGAACTTGACTGTCCGATATCTTGTTCCAAGCACAATAAATATAGACATCTTTAAAGACACTAAGAAGCAAATATATATTTGTATTTAACACAGACACACACAATGATTAACTGTAAATGGTGGGAAGTCAGTATTTTTCTGCTATCAAATACGATCATCAAAAATTCTTGTTTTCTCATCAGTATTTCTACTTTTCTTGTTGGCTTATGGCCATATCACATTGAAACACTGGTTTCCATAGGACCACTGAAGTTATAAAATTTCTAGTCTGACCAGTACTTAAATGGTTGACCACTTGGATATGCCAAATCCTGTGAGCTTGGATATGTGGGAGGTATAACTCACAGCTATGTCATATTGAAACACTAGTTCTTCTTTCATCACCGATGTTAAGCAACATCAAGCCTGGTCAATGCATAGATGGGTGATCACATGGTAATACTAGATGATATAAGTTTTGATATGTGTTTAGTATGGCTTATGAATATGTCATATTGAAACACTAGTTCTTCTTTCATCACCGATATTAAGCAACATCAAGCCTGGTCAATGCATAGATGGGTGATCACATGGTAATACTAGATGATATAAGTTTTGATATGTGTTTAGTATGGCTTATGAATATGTCATATTGAAACACTAGTTCTTCTTTCATCACCGATATTAAGCAACATCTAGCCTGGTCAATGCATAGATGGGTGATCACATGGTAATACCAGATGATATAAGTTTTGATATGTGTTTAGTATGGCTTATGAATATGTCATATTGAAACACTAGTTCTTCTTTCATCACCGATATTAAGCAACATCAAGCCTGGTCAATGCATAGATGGGTGATCACATGGTAATACTAGATGATATAAGTTTTGATATGTGTTTAGTATGGCTTATGAATATGTCATATTGAAACACTAGTTCTTCTTTCATCACCGATATTAAGCAACATCAAGCCTGGTCAATGCATAGATGGGTGATCACATGGTAATACTAGATGATATAAGTTTTGATATGTGTTTAGTATGGCTTATGAATATGTCATATTGAAACACTAGTTCTTCTTTCATCACCGATATTAAGCAACATCAAGCCTGGTCAATGCATAGATGGGTGATCACATGGTAATACTAGATGATATAAGTTTTGATATGTGTTTAGTATGGCTTATGAATATGTCATATTGAAACACTAGTTCTCATATGATCACCAAATTTAAGTACCTAGATGAATGACTTCTTGGGAATACCAAGTGCTATATGCTTGGATGTGTGGGTAGGGTAATGGATAATGGCTCGGAATTGAAAATCAGAGATCTCTGTTTGAATTCCAATTGGGTTCGTTATATTCACTTGTGTATAAATACCTTCTTCTCCTTCCAGCTATGGGTTAATTAGTTGGATCAGTAAATTATTATCTCAAAAATATTCTTACAATCTGAAAATATTTTCTGGCTTTAAATAACTTTTCGTATTAGATTGGCGGCAAGGTCTCATCATTTTACAGTTGAAATGTGTAACCCTAAGTTCATTGATAACAGTTTCTTCTATCACACTTCTCACTTGTGGAAATCTCTTCTGACTTCTCGCTTCACAGTCAATCGTTATCTTAATTCTTGTTCTTTTATTGTTCTCTCTCCTTAATAATGTTTTTCTCATTCTTTCACACTCAGTAACCCTTAAAGGCAATGTCCATCATTATCTTCTGTCTTCTTAATTCTTGTTCTTTTATTGTTCTCTCTCCTTAATAATGTTTTTCTCATTCTTTCACACTCAGTAACCCTTAAAGGCAATGTCCATCATTATCTTCTGTCTTCTTAATTCTTGTTCTTTTATTGTTCTCTCCTTAATAATGTTTTTCTCATTCTTTCACACTCAGTAACCCTTAAAGGCAATGTCCATCATTATCTTCTGTCTTCTTAATTCTTGTTCTTTTATTGTTCTCTCCTTAATAATGTTTTTCTCATTCTTTCACACTCAGTAACCCTTAAAGGCAATGTCAATCGTTATCTTCTGTCTTCTTAATTTTGTTCTTTTATTGTTCTCTCTCTCCTTAATAATGTTTTTCTCATTCTTTCACACTCAGTAACCCTTAAAGGCAATGTCCATCATTATCTTCTGTCTTCTTAATTCTTGTTCTTTTATTGTTCTCTCCTTAATAATGTTTTTCATTCTTTCACACTCAGTAACCCTAAAGGCAATGTCAATCGTTATTCTCTGTCTTCTTAATTCTTGTTTTATTGTTCTTAATAATGTTTTTCTCATTCTTCACACTCAGTAACCCTTAAAGGCAATGTCCATCATTATCTTCTGTCTTCTTAATTCTTGTTCTTTTATTGTTCTCTCCTTAATAATGTTTTTCTCATTCTTTCACACTCAGTAACCCTTAAAGGCAATGTCCATCATTATCTTCTGTCTTCTTAATTCTTGTTCTTTTATTGTTCTCTCCTTAATAATGTTTTTCTCATTCTTTCACACTCAGTAACCCTTAAAGGGCAATGTCCATCATTATCTTCTGTCTTCTTAATTCTTGTTCTTTTATTGTTCTCTCTCCTTAATAATGTTTTTCATTCTTTCACACTCCAGTAACCCTTAAAGGCAATGTCAATCGTTATCTTCTGTCTTCTTAATTCTTGTTCTTTTATTGTTCTCTCTCCTTAATAATGTTTTTCTCATTCTTCTCACACTCAGTAACCCTTAAAGGCAATGTCCATCATTATCTTCTGTCTTCTTAATTCTTGTTCTTTATTGTTCTCTCTCCTTAATAATGTTTTTCTCATTCTTTCACACTCAGTAACCTCTTAAAGGCAATGTCAACGTTCTCTGTCTTCTTAATTCTTGTTCTTTTATTGTTCTCTCCTTAATAATGTTTTTCTCATTCTTTCACACTCAGTAACCCTTAAAGGCAATGTCCATCATTATCTTCTGTCTTCTTAATTCTTGTTCTTTTATTGTTCTCTCTCCTTAATAATGTTTTTCTCATTCTTTCACACTCAGTAACCCTTTAAAGGCAATGTCCATCATTATCTTCTGTCTTCTTAATTCTTGTTCTTTTATTGTTCTCTCTCCTTAATAATGTTTTTCTCATTCTTTCACACTCAGTAACCCTTAAAGGCAATGTCCATCATTACTTGTCTTCTTAATTCTTGTTCTTTTATTGTTCTCTCTCTCCTTAATAATGTTTTTCTCATTCTTTCACACTCAGTAACCCTTAAAGGCAATGTCCATCGTTATCTTTCTGTCTCTTTAATTCTTGTTCTTTTATTGTTCTCTCTCCTTAATAATGTTTTTCTTTTTCTCATTCTTTCACACTCAGTAACTTTAAAGGCAATGTCCATCATTATCTTCTGTCTTCTTAATTCTTGTTCTTTTATTGTTCTCTCTCCTTAATAATGTGTTTTTCTCATTCTTTCACACTCAGTAACCCTTAAAGGCAATGTCCATCGTTATCTTCTGTCTTCTTAATTCTTGTTCTTTTATTGTTCTCTCTCCTTAATAATGTTTTTCTTTTTCTCATTCTTTCACACTCAGTAACCCTTAAAGGCAATGTCCATCATTATCTTCTGTCTTCTTAATTCTTGTTCTTTATTGTTCTCTCTCCTTAATAATGTTTTTCTCATTCTTTCACACTCAGTAACCCTTAAAGGCAATGTCCATCATTATTCTCTGTCTTCTTAATTCTTGTTCTTTTATTGTTCTCTCTCCTTAGTTATGTTTTCTTCTTCACATATTATTATAAGTTCTGTGCTAACAGTTTCTTCTTTCGCTTGTGGAAACTCTCTTCGGACTTCTTGCTTCTCTTCAAAAATTCAAATGAAATGATCACTTGTTAATTTCTGTCTTTGTAATTCTTGTTCTTTTATTGTCTTCTCTCCTTAATAGTATTTTTTTCTCGTATTCTCTAGCACTCAGTAACCTTTTATGCTTTAGTGGCTTTATTACCTAGCTTTGTGTGAAATGATTAAAAAAAATTGATAAACCAATCTACTTTTCCTGTTTTTTAGGAACCAAGTGAGCAGATTATTGTGAAAAGTTTATTGAGTGTGGATATTTGCGATCAGTTTAGCCATACGTCCAATTATGTTCTTGTAGCAGACAACAGTGAACATCTTCACATTTTGCATGAGGGATCCATCATAAATGTATTGAAAACCCCTGGAGTCGTGGTTGCTGTAAGTACGTTTTTTTTAATTTTATGAAATTTGGTGTCATTAAACAGGGAACTTTTTAATTGGGGAGAGGTTGTATTTGAAATCATCTGTTTTGCTCTTTCATATCATATCATCAAATAACATTATCCTGAATAACCTCTCTTCTAGATCCTTTTGTATAAATGCCGGTGTCCCCAGGACTCAACCTGTTATCTATGTTGATGACACAACTATTTACTCCTGTCTTGATAGTAAGTCTGATCATTTAGATAAGGTTAAATTGGCAGCTGATCTCAAAAATGACCAACCGTCTGTTGTTAGATGGGGCAAAGAATGGCTTGTTAATTTGTATGCCTTCAAAATAAAACTGCTTTGTATTAATCATCTGTGAGATACCTTTCTGCATTCCATCAACATGGCTGATGCTAACCTCCAAGAGATGGAATCAGTGTGCCTTCTAGGACTAACATTCTGGGTCGACATGAAGTGGAAAGACTATTGCTAGGTCAGCTGCTCATTGTGTCGAGATAGGTTCTGGAGAGGAAAAATTGTCTATCTTACATATCTATAAGTCTACTATTCGTACATGCTTTGAATATTTCTGCCATATATGATCTAGTTCTTCTGCTATATATTTAGAGATTCTTGGTAAAATCCCTCCATAAAAAGATCAGCAATATTATTGGTCCTGCCCTGGCTTCTCAGCTTCAGTCACTTTACCATTGCCAAAAAGCTGCTTCCCTGAGCCTTTTCTATAAATAACCTTCACAGTACCTAGACTTTATGAATTTAAGCACAGTGCTAGATTGGCAACAAGGCCTCATAAACTTTCAGTTGAGTTGGGTAGATGTTAACCATAACCTCTATGCTAACAGTTTCTTTTTTTTTTGCATTCTTCTGGTGCCATGCTTTCCAGATAACTTTGATCTTTAAAAATTCAAATGCAATTTTAATCATTATCTCCTGTCTTCCAGATTATTATTTTTTGTTCGTGTGCCTTAATGTTTCTGTTTTCTAATTATTTCACATTCAATAATCCCTTGTGTCTTAGTGGCTTTACTTCTTTGCATGGAGTGAATTTGATAAAAAATAAAAATTAATGTTAAGTGATTTGTGCTTTATCTCTAAGTATTTTGGAAGTAAAAATTGGCAAGCAGAGTTTAAATTCTGACTATGTAAATTATACTGGGAAATATATAAAAAAAGTTTTTGCCAGTTTATAACAAACCTAATGTCATCTGCATCTTTTCATAGATAGTTTGGTAAATTTTTGATTTGTTCCCCGAAGGCCTTTACCCCTTCAAATCTTTCCAAAACATCCTTAATTCTATGCAAATGTAAATGCTGAACTCAAATCGATGATTGTTTATTGAAGAAACTTACCTTTTTTCAAGCTAACAACCAGAAAAATATCGAACTTCCAGTCACTGTTTATCTCACCCTGTAACCACACTTCAAAAATGTTATTCACTGCAGAATGACTTCACGCATAGTTTGCCAATTTTTCGGCCTTTTTACTTCATTTTTGCAATTACTACGCGAAAATTGAGTTCTGAAATCAAACAAATCGTGGAGTAATTGCTCAAAGGAAGTAAATAGGCCGAAATAAGTATCCTCCGCCTGAAGTCATTCAGCGGTAAATCAGATATGAGAACGGTGGTAAGGGGTGAGATATAGTCCAATTTTTTTTTTTTTCTGGTCGATAACATGAAAAATGGTAGGTTTCTTCAATAAACAATTATCGATTTGAGTTCAGCATATACATTTGCACAGAATTAAGGATGTCAGGGAACAAATAAAAGATTTACTGATATTTTGAATAATTTCCAAATCAACAGGCAATCAAATCAGTTTTTCTCAGAAAAATCTGGAAAAACTCACTGTTGTTTCTTGATCAAAATTATTGGTAAATCCTAAATATTAGATCTGTATCTTTTAACAGTTTTAAAATCAGGGCATCTTGAAATTTCACTGCATTTTTTTTTTTGTTTTGCTAATTATAAGGCTTTTAACAAAATTCTGACATTCATGGCTCCAAAGATATTGCATGTACAGATTTGAAATTTGGTGACAATAGTTAATGTTTATGGCAGATTACAAAACTATAAAAGGGTTAGTAGTGTCTTATGTATTTTCATTTTTATAAGGGTCTGAAAATTGCTAAAATGCAAAAAAAATGTTGTCCATTTTAAGGGCTTCTTATTTACAAAGTATGTAATATAAAGCATTTAAATTAGTTTTCCTGTTATGACTTAATAGATTATTTTCTATGCAGTAACCATATTCATTCCAATTATAGAAATACCAGTGTTATTATTTGAAAATTGCTGGATTTGTTTAAAATCTTAAAATTGCCTATTTTCATGACATCAGTCAGTCAGTTAAGTGCCATACATGAAATACACTTTGGGCAATCATGTCTCAAAAGAGACATGACTGACTGGGCAGAAGATTATCCTGCAGTAGGTTGCCATTGCTTTCTGTGGTAAACTGGTTGCCAGCCAAGGCTATAGAACCCAATATGTCCTATTATTTAACCCACAACTGGAGGGAAGAGCAGATTAGTACCTTTCCGAAGGGTATTTGTGTGTAAGTGAAAGCAAGGAATTCAAATAGAATTTGAACTCGGCAACTCGCTTTGTCGTTCCGAGTCAATATCCATTGCACCACAACACACATCCTAAATATATATATATATATATATATTAGTCATCCACATACAAGCCTGTTTTTGCTGTATCACAGCTCATCAGTGTGACTAAACACACACATCCACTTGCTTCTGGCTGGGGTCAAAATTCGACCGATTTGGTGTCAGTCGGAGTTGCTACCCTCTAAGCCATAGGCGCATTCATGCCATCAATAGACTGATTAACTCCCTGTAGTTCTAGTATTACAAACTAAACAAAGTAAGTGGAGGAAAGAAAGGAAAAAGAAATAGACTATTAACTGGATGATAATTGTGGAAATTCACAGGAAGACAGAGTGAAAAGGAAAAACAAAATGTGCTGTAAAATTGTTTCAAAATAATAAAAATGAAATCCTGAAGTCCCAAAGAGAATTTAATGAGACGGAATTTGGTAAGGTTAAACAAGTCCAACACTACTTGTCCTTCCTGCCATTAAGAAAGAGACAATGCATCATCAAAGACGTCTGTCATGGAAAATAGAAAAAGCATACGTTGTCAATAACGAACATATGTGGTCACTGAAATAACATTTACAATTCTTCTGGACAAAGAGCCATAAAAAACATCTGGTTTTAATCAGCCATGTAGAAGAAAAATATTCCTACAAAAAAAAAAAATAGGACGAAAAGTGCGTCCTTGTTGGCCTAAATCCCATTCAGATAGTTTAGATGCTACAGGGTCTTAAAAATGGTTTTTCTGATGGTCTACAAAATTTTTAGCTGAATAAAGAAACTAAACCGAAAACATTAAACTTAGGATTCTAGTAAATTAATTTTAAATACCTCAGTGAAACTTCAAGATGCTCTGATTTTAAAGCTATCAATGATACAGATCTAATATATGAGATTTATCATTGAATCTAATTAAGGAATACCTGTGAATTTTGATTTTTTCCAGATTTCTCAAGAGGGTCACCTGTGAATGATTGAAGATGGAATGTACCCATCTATACTCTGAATAATTTTCAACTGCATCTATATTCTGTATTTATAATCTAGCTGAGTGTGACCTTCAGGACAGCAAATAAATTCCTTCACCTTGTTTTTTTTTTTCTTTTATATGCAGATGTGTAAAGGTTGGTTTATGAATACCACGGCCATTGGCTATCAAGCACCAACTAACAGAGAAGGAGTTCCTACTGCAAGCGTTCAAGAGAACACACAAGTTTTGCTAGGGACAGAAAGCGGAGCCATTTATTTGCTGCATGACTTTACGGTAAGAAAATACATGATCTTGACACATTCAAAGGGATCCATATAAATGGTACTGGTCATGGCTAGATCAGCTGTTTCCGTGCAAGAAACATTTGGCTTTCACTGGCTGAAAAGTTAGCATTAATGTCAGTTGAAATTTATAAAATCTTTTTCTTAAGAGTTTTTCAGGAAATGGGATTCTCACGTCCATCAACCTGTCATTTATTCCAGTACTGATAGTGATATCCTTGTGAATCTTTTCTTTAAGGGAAAATGGAAAGTTAGCAATGGTTTTCAGAGGAATATAGAAAGAATGGCAGAATTGTAATGTTAATAATGAAAATAGCCGTTTCCATGCAGGAAACTTTAGCATTCAATGACTGAACAGCTATTAAACCTGAAATATCAGAATGTGTTATAATTCTGTATTCTGCAATGGTATGTTTTTGTTGAAAGACACATAGCATTTAAAGAAATAGTAAGGTTACAATTAACAAAGTCCATCAGTGCCACAGCTTATAAATCACAGGAAATAGATGAGTTCAGTTCACTATCTTCTATAAATAAAACTAGCAGTATAGCCCGGCGTTGCTCGGGTGTAATGAAAGCTTTAAAACTAATCCACGGTCCTGGAGCTCAGATTCTTTGGACGTTAACACGAAAGACTAAAAAGCAATAGCTGTTTCCAGTTAAAACGAAACCGTAGACTGAAAGAAAAATGAATGGATGTAAGTCAAATTTTGATTTCCTGGTATCGATATCAAATTTTCTGCACTATTCTAAGAACTGCAACCTTGAAACTTCTGAATATCTTATGTCTTTGTCTATGAGTGTATCAAATTTGATTAAAATCGGACCACTCCTTCTATAACCCGATTTTTTCGATTATCAATTTTCGATATTTATCGGGGGTACCTTGACACAAAACCTAGCTAAGAACACTCACAGATGCTTATAGTACAACTGTGTAAATTTTCAAGAACAACGGTTCAGCCATTTCGGAGTCTATAGGTAACGGACACACGCACAGACAAAGTTCCATTTATAAATAAGTTTAGATTCTGTGACTTCTGTTAGAGGGTGTGATAGACAGACTAAAATAGTTATACATTGACTAGTTGAAACCAAATTTTGGGAAAAAGTGTGAACAAGGAATGGGGTACAAATTACAGTTGGTTTTACTAGTGTTCATAGCTTAGCACAATAAATTTTAATTAATATTTTGGGAAAAATTAAGTTTTATTATTTAATAAAATGCAATATTGTTTTTTGAATATCTTTTCTTTAAATTTGGCAAATTTTTATTTGTTCCTCGATGGCCTTTATCCCTTCAAATCTTTTGAAAACATCCTTATTTCCGTGCAAATGTATATGCTGAACTCAAATCGATAATTGTTTATTGAAGAAACCTACCGTTATTCATGTTATCAACCAGAAAAAAAAACCTGACTACATCTCACCCCTTACCATCGTTCTCATATCTGATTCACCGCTGAATGACTTCAGACGTAGGATACTTATTTCGGCCTATATACTTCCTTTCTGCAATTACTATGCAATTTGTTTTGTTTCTGAACTCAATTTCCGTGTAGTAATTGAACAAAGGAAGTAACTAGGCCAAAAAATCGGATTTAAGGATGTTTTGGAAAGGTTTGACGGGGGAAAGGCCTAAAGGGAACAAATCAAAAATTTACCTTAGGTTTTTATTTATAAAAAAGTCCAGTTTGCCATGTGTTTGTGAGAAATATAAAGAAATTACAAGACCAAACATTTCAAAAAGTTAGAATTTGGCTTCAGAAAGAAGCATTTATGCATGGTCAGTTGTATGTTGCATGCTCAAGAGTAAGAAATCCTAAGAATTTATTCTTTGCTGTTAAAAAGGGAAAAAAGAAATTTTCTTAAAAAAATATTGTTTCCCATGAAGTCCTATAAAATTCAGTTAAATAAATTATTAAACCACAAAGTAGGAATTTTGTTAAGGTTTTTTTTTTTTTTTTTTAAATACTTTATTCAAATTTCATTGATTGGTTTCGGAAATTGAATGATGCTTAAAATTTGTAAGTCATGACAAAAAAAATGTTAGTAATAACTTCAGCAATACTAAACACTGTGAGGATTTCAACAGGTGTCAGTATGTTGCCAAAAAATTCTAGTATAACAAAAAACGTCAAATGAGATTGCTCAGATGAAAAATCTACCCCATCGATTATATAAAGAATTCAGTTAAAAATTTTGTGAGGGTTACCTGGAGCTGCAGACACTTGAAGAAGGCCAGAGAGCACACCAACCAAAATATTATGATAAAGAAAATAACATGTCGTCTTTGTTATTATCTTTCAGATTTCAGCAGACGAATATGCTCGTGTTCCTCAGATTATTGTCAGCCTAAATCCCATTCATTTACCAGAATATGAGACTGATCTTGTCATTTGTGCTGGATATTTTAATTCATTGGACGTCTTCCATGAAGGCAGGGTGAGTTCATATGTTATCTCAATATACAACTAGGGCATTTTTCATTTCAGTAATTAAGAAATGTTGAGGTGCAATGGATGTTAGCTAAGAATGAGAAATTGAAGAGCCGAGTTCAAATTCTAGTTGAATTCATTGCATTCACTTACTTTTCCCCAAGGTTATTTGTGCATATAGATCTGTCTCTTTTCCTCTCACTATAGGTTAAATAGCAGGTCAGGTTGAGTTCTATATCCTTGGTTGCAACCAGTCTAATGCAGAAAAAAATGGAAACCTCTTGGGGGTGGTGGGGGATCTTCTGCCGAGTTAGTCAAGAATCGAAAAAGACATGATTGCCAAAGTGCGTATCACATATGACATTTAACAGTCACCTTCAATGATTTCAAGAAGAATTATTACCATTCAACTCATACTTTCAGTCAATCAGTTGAGTGCCATACGTGATACACGCTTTGGGTGGAAGATTATCCTGCAGTAGGTTGCCATTGCTTTCTGCAGTAGACTGGTTGCCATCCAAGGCTATAAAATCCAATTTGTTCTATTATTTAACCCATAACTGGAGGGAAGAGACATTAATACATTTCCCAAGGGTATTTGCACGTAAGTGAACGAGGGATTCAAACTTGGCTCCCTGATTTGTTGTTCCAAGTCAATATCCACTGCACCACAATTTACCTTGCCTTTATTCTGACCACTGCATGTTGATAGGCTAAAAAATATTTTAAAATTCTAGCCTCATCTACAAAAAATGATTTCCCTTGAAAAATGTTTTGCCTGTATTTTATTAGTAGACCATTGTATTTAACTAATGCCATATATTTCTTATGTTTTTGAAGGGCTGATTTTTCAATAAAGTATAAAAAAATCTTTTGTTGTCATCATTTAATAATGGCCTACAAAGATGAGAGAATTATCTGAATGTAAATAACTTGACCTTGTAAGTCAATTTTTTTTTCCCCTGATATCATTGTAAAAATTTATTTTCTTTTATCAGAAAATTGGCAGTTTGCCTTCTCCTGATTGGAGCAGCACCGTGGACACTGCGGACATTGATGGTGATGGCGTGATGGAGGTTATTTTTGGATGCATGGACAACACGATTCAGGCTGTCAAAATATCAGTCACATGAAAGCTAAACGTTATTAACTGCAATTCAAAGAAATTTTTTTATTTTGGAATAAATAATAAATCTGTTTTATCTTCTGTTAATGTTTTTTTTTTTTTTTTAAATAATGTCACATACGAAGGAAAGAATACAAAAAAATTTTAAGAGATTCAGGATTTTAGTCTTGTGACAGTTGTCCTAGCGGAGCCTTCGTGGCCTGTTGTCCCTTGTGTCAGGATTGATCCTACTCTGAGAACAAGTCGTCAGCTCACAGTCGTCGGTTATTGATGGCGCTGACACAGCAGCTGGTTCTTGGGTTGACTTCAACTGTAATCTCTCTTACCCACATTGTGATTCTGATTTTAAGTGAGTTAAGCTGAATTATCACTGGGGTATCTCCGCCAAGCTAAACCAAGTTGGATACGCGTGCACAATTGTGTAATAAAGCGGCACCAATTTTAGAAATAAAGTTTGTCTTCTTCTCATCCCATTCCTAATAATTGATGAGGGAATGAAAATTTCGACCAGTTTCTCTAACTCAGGCTACATTTGTTAATCAGGTAACTGGTAAATTCAAAACACTACTGCTTGTAATTTGTGAAAATGTCCGTCAGCATTTTTATTATAATTATCATCAGTTGGGCATAAAGTTTTCGTCTGGGTTTTTCTCTTCCTCAGCAGATAACTTTGGTTATTATTATTATTTCAAACTTGGGTTGGAAACTTCAAACTTTGACTGCAAAATTCCTTCACCTCCAGTCAGGAGCTCTATGGTTGGTGACAGTTTACGACGACTCAAACTGGCTTCATCTCACTCCTTGCTGGGAACTGCCAAGAACTCATGAAAACTTTACGGTTAGCGGCAGGCTGCAAGAACTTTACGGTTGTCAAGAGTGGCACAGCGACTGGAACTGACTTCATCTCACTACGTCTTTTGGCAGGAACTGTGGGTGGTGGTGGTAACTTGAGCTCACTTCATCTCTGTGCAGTGCTGAAACTGCGGGCTCTCATATTTATGCGAATCCCTTTTAACTGGTGTGGTGAGGATGCATAAGGGTGTCATGCAAATCATAACATTCAACCAGTCCTCCTCCTCTATTTTGCATATCCAATCATGGACTGTTCTCCTTCTCCACTTTGGGCGAAGTTATTACATGACGTCAGCCTCTCTCAGGGAAATTTTAAATAGTTATTTTCCCTGTAATTAATAATTATCCTTTTTCTTCTCTCAACAGATTAACTTAACCTTTGCTCCCATCGCCAAATTCCTATTTGGAGAAATATGAATAAAAATCCCTTTCCTTAAACCATTTTGTTTATACTTTTCAATAAGGGGAGCCTGACATTCCAACCTCCTAATCATGCAGGTGTGTATCGGCTGTATTCCGCCGGGAATAGAGAAAATAAAATTTTTTTCCTCAATTGTTTTTCCCTTTATGTTTCACGGGTATGTTACACTTATTTCAACTTGGTGGTTTTGAGAAATGACTTCTAATTATATCGGCTATATTTCGCTGAAGATTTAGGAAAAAAAAAAAATTTTTTCCTGAATTGTTTCTACCAGCAACAATAGAGGTTCTGTTGTACTTATTTCAACATGATCAAGTGACACTTAACCTCCATTCATGTCAGCTATCCTTTGCCGAATTCTATCTGGGAAAATATGAATCTTAAAAAAAAAAAAAACTAAACTAAACTAAATTTCCTTTCTTTTAATCATTCTTCATTTATGCATTGTTAGTAATGTCTCCTCTCTTTCAACAAGGTAGGTTTGACACTTGACTCACTGGATATCAACAATCATATGGTAAGAGATAGATAAATATCTTTCTCAAGGGTATTTGTGTGTAAATTAATGTGAGGAATTCAAATTCCAGTTGAATTCCTCTCATTCATTTTTGTGCAAATACCCTTGGGAAATGTATTAATCTGTCTCTTCCCTCCTGTTATGGGTTAAATAATAGGACAGATTGCATTCTATTGCCTTGGCTGGCAACCACTCTACCACAGAAAGCAATGGCAACCTACTGTGGGACAATCTCCTGCCCAGTCAGTCATGTCTCTTTCAAGACATGATCACCCAAAGCATGTATCATGTATAGCATTTTAGGTACCATAGAGGAAAGTAATATTTATTTTGTTTTAATACAAAAAAGTGGCACAAGGCCAAGAGCAGGGATGGAGAAAGCTGGTCTTCAATCTCTTATCTTAAATTTAGCTAGCCACAACCACTGACCCAAACTATAATATTCTTTGCACTAAAACAACACATTTTTACCATAGCCATAATAATACCTCAAAATCTCTATGTAGTACTTACTAGTTCACGTATGTACAATTTGTCCATGGGGGGGGGAATAAGTTTTACAATGATATCCTAATGTCTAGTTATAGCAAATATACTTTATATAAAAGAAACTGAATAAAATAGTGTTAGTAATAAACCCACCCCCCTAATTCTTAATAGTGGCAGAAAACTGGACAAAATTAATGCCAGACAAGGTAATTAATAACAATGATTTGACCAAACACTCACTCACTCAACTACACACTTATCCAGACACAAAAACAAATATAAAATACACACTCAAAAAGTGCCTTGTATCTACCAGATAAATGACAGCTCAGTCACTCAACAAGCAAAGGGAGCAGAAATAAAAGAAGCTGATGAGCAAATAGTTGGTAGTCAGTTGGAATGTATGAATTAGTGTAGAAGAGTGGAATAATAAAATATACATTTTGAATGTTAAAATAGAAATTTATTAAAAGGAAAGAATAACATGAGTTGTAGAAGTTAATGTTCAATTAGAAACATTATTAAGAAGTTATGAGTAGAGTTCGTACAAAATGTTCATAGTAGTAATTGTTGAAAGAGATGAGAAAGAGGACAATGTTGAAAGTTATATTTTAGATGTTTATCTCGCAGCTCCCATCTCTGACTGACTGACACGTTTCGCACTTACTTGCAAAGTCTTTTTGGTCTTGCAAGTCGCTCCCATTCATAAAAAATCATTTTAACACCTACTTGCGAAATCTGGTCAATTCTTTTTCTATTTGGGAAAATCAGGATTTCACACGTCATTGTGAATTTTTGTAAAAGTGAAGAAGAAGGTTGATTTTAATTAATTTCTTATCCGCTACAAGCCAAGCGTACATTCTCTAGCTAAGTTACATAGATGGAAGAAACTAAGAATAAAACAGGCCTAAACTACCCTAATTTGGGCAGAGTTACCAATGTTCACTACCCTAATTTGGGCAGAGTTACCAATGTTCACTACCCTAATTTGGGCAGAGTTACCAATGTTCAAGACGGAGTTCCCAAAATCATGATGCCTAACCGGCATCAAAATGCCCCTCCAAGTCAGCTCCTTTCTCTCGACAGTTGTGCAAGACTAACCGACTTTTTGCCAAATTCTGATGAAGGGAGTCATCTTTCCATCATAATCTTGACTTTAAGCTGATGCTTATAGTAGAAGGTCAGTTGAAAAGAGCTAAACTTATCCGCATAGAATTCCTTCTGTCACATCATCCACATCGCAACTCTCATAATGCCTAAACACAAATGAATAGCGCTCGGCCTATGTCAATGGGGGTACCACACTGTCACAAACAGAACTGACCTCAAGAAGAATGATCCATGCAGTATGCTAACCATGATATCTTCAATAAACTTGACCATGACCCTGCAGCAGAAAAAAGGTGTGACCCAGGGTCTCCACTGATTCACAACTGCAAACACAGTTTGGTGGAAAAATCTCCAAACTTTCATGTCACCAGCCAGAGGAACGATGCTTCATTATGGGTGAGGCATTTTAACTAGGGCACCAAGGCTATATGGAGTGAGCCTCCTGCTTCGTAAGACCAAGCTTGCCTATCAGATCAAAAGAGACTTGCCTATCACATTGAAGAGACTCCCTAAATGTGACACAATACCTTACAGAACAAGGCCTGAATGTCGCCCATAAGAGATGATTGAGAGCAATCTGACATTCACAATAGAAGAAGCACTCACCTCAGGAGAAACAGAGGGGAGCTCCCCTTGTCAAATGAGTGCACATTTCTCGGGCAAGGGAAGTTCTTATAGGTAATTTCCTTCCAAAATTTTCCCTCACCAGCCAGTTGCAGACACATTTGATCTAGGAACATGATGCAATACATGTATTGACAAATCTCAATACTAGACATAGTCAGACCGCCTTCAGAAGGGTAGAAGTAACAGATCTCCCAAAGTACCTTATCCCATTAGCATGGAATACAGGAGTTGAAGTACAGAGAGTCGGTAAAGGGGAGTCAGGTAGATGTGCGAGGCACATAATCTGCCCTCCCCTTTAAGGAAAGATTCTTCAGAGACCAGAAATTTGAACTTTTGAACAATTCATTTCCGAGGGTCCATCCATCACTCACAAAAAAGAACATGAGAGCAATACAACATTCATGATAAAAGGAGCACTTGCCTCAGGGTAAACAGCAGGCATCCTTGGATGAGTGCACACTTCTCAGGAATGGAAAGTTCTTACAAGCGCCTTCCTTCCAAAATTTGCCATTCTTATCCAACTGCAAGCATACAATCTAGGTAAAAGATGCAAAGTGTATGTTAATGAATCTTAACCCTAGGCACACCCAGACTGCCTTCAGAAGGGTGGAGATAAAAGATTTCTCGACATATCTTGGGAGCCTTGCCTCCCCACAAGAGGGATGCCAAGAGCCTTACCAACCCCAACAGATTGGAAGACCAAAGTGGGTGTACAGAGGATCGATAAAGGAGAATTGGGTAGATGTGCAAAACACTCTCTTCCACTCTCCCTTTCAAGGAAAGATTCCTCTGGGACCACAGACAAACTGTGACCTCAGCCTTCTCCCGCAACTGTGACCAATTCATTTCCAAAAGGAGATTGGGATACATACCAGATGCCAAGTATCTTGACCAGCCTATCTATTCAGAGGAAAGTTCCAAGAAAAGAAACTTCTTTTCATGTGTCCAGCTGAAAGCCAACAGACTTGTCCAAATTGATCTAGGCCCCTGTCACTGTCTCACACCCTCTGATCTCTTTGCCAACTTTCTCTTTCTCAGCTTTGCCCACCGTAAAAACTGAAACGTCAGCATAGGCAGAAAAACATGGCTGAGGTGGTAGCACCAGGTAGGTAAATTCCGCTTAGTACCAGATGCATCTTTAATTTGCAAAGGAAAGTTTTCAATGCAAGAATGTAGAGCAAAAGTGAAAGCAGACAACTTTGATGAATGGAGTGAGACAACAGGAAAGGTTCTTATCTTACTTCCTTCACTTCTACAAGTGCACTGAGAGGAAACATACAAAAGTTGCATCCAGGTGTGAAAGTACGCCCCAAAACTAGCTGCAGCAAGAACAGCTTCCAAAAATCGATCAAATGCCTTAGACTGATTTAAATTGATCAGTGCAGCCTCACTGTCAACTTGCTCAATAATCAAATGATGATTGTTCTGAATAGTCCTGCTCTTCAGAGCACAAATCTGCTCAAAGCCAACCAGACTAGAGAGGACAACTTGCAAACTAGCTAAGATTTTCAACTCTATATTTAACTTTGTCAAAGGCAAAAAGTTGCCTATTCCATCCCCACTGTTTTTGCTTTTGCATAGTAACTAAATCACACTCCTGGTGAAATGTTAAAATATACCATATATACTCGCAGATAAGTCGCACCTTTTTTACCAAAATTTTCTTAAAAAAAAAAAAATAGGGGTGTGACCTCTCTACTCGACATGCCTGTAAATTCGGCAGTAATTTTTCAGTAACTGTCATTGTGGTAACACTTAGATCTAGATCCAAGTACCAGAATGCATATGCTAAGCATTGGAAAGCTGTTCTCTGTGCAAATCATATACGAAAAGATCCTACCGATTCACAGCTTTATACTGATCGGATGCTGTTAGAAATATATACATTTATTAGAATAAAATTGCATAATATTTTCATTTCCAATCCTTGTACGTTTGATGCTGTTTACATTTTGAATTACGACCTTGCTTTATATCATGTATCAAGCATGCATATTTGGATATATTTTTACACATGGTGTAGTTGTGATTTTTTAAATGAAAGTAAATATTTTATAATATTTATTTTCATCAATGGACAGTGTAATTTCACAGATTCCAGTGCAACCTATCTGCGAGTCAAACTTAAATACCCAATTTTTTGCCTCAAACTAAGGGTGCAACCTATCCACTGGTTCAACCTATCCACGAATATATATACAGTAGACCCCCTGCTTCATCCAGTTTTGTAAATTAGTTCCAGCAGAGGAACAAGAATGATCATCTGTTTTTCAAACATATACACCACTGGAGGTATTAATTTTAAGACTGTATTTGCCTCCTCTCTCATCCACCACATCTACCATGTACCCATGTCTGATTGTATCACCGAGAGTGCCCTCTTCGTCTTTTGGAAGTTTACCATATTTTCTCTACTTTCTTCCCATTCATTTGTCACATCTTTAGCAGACATCTCAGTTCTTTCACTTTCTGACCTTGTGAAAGGGTTTTCTCGGCTGGTTCTTGGGATATGCCGCAGACATATTTTGCCAAGTTATTACAGAAGTTTTATTTTCTGATGATGGACTATGAAACCTTTTATATTTATGTGGGGAGGGCGAAGAAGTTTGTATGAGTGTAGATTTGGGTATTGGGACGAGGGTAGTTTAGAAAGGTGATGTGATGATGTCTTTCTGGTGGAAGTCTTATCTCCACCCTTCTGAAGGCGGTCTGGGTGTGCCTAGGGTTGAGATTCATTAACATACATTTTTCAATACCCTAACAGTGGCCCAAAGTAATAAATATCGAAATATGAGGTCTGATCGAGAAGTATCGGGACTGATGTCATAAGAAAACAGAGCAATACAGTATTTACTCTACTTCAAAGTAGTCCCCTTCTGAAACTACACACGTTTTTTATCATTGATGGAAGCATTCCTGGAACTTCTTTTAAATGGAAAGCACCTGCTTCATCAATGCCTTGAAATCTTCTTTCTTTCAAGTAGGATTTGTTTTTTGAAAAAGAAAAGTTGCAAGCAAATGACTAAATCTGGGGAATATGGTGGTTGTTGAAACTAGGGAATGATGGGGGTGTTGGGAACAGTTTTTGTCAATGGTGGAGAGACAACTGATTTTTAAAAAGTTGAAGAAGACGGAATAGATGAAGTGAATTCTGTTACCCCCAGTGGCAAAGACTACACTTTGTGCTTTGCCTGAATGTCCATCTTTACTTGTTTTGCTCATATTTCGTGGATAGGTCTCTTATTGATATTTTGGCTGAGACATTGCCCTTGGAACAGGTAGAGGTAGTGTGCCTTTCTGGGGACTGAGGTCCTGCTGTCTGGTCATTCCCCCTGACCCTACCAATGGCTAGCCATTACCCCTTTTCCTTCTCAACAACCACACAAGTGGTACGCAAAGGTTTTTTGCAAATGTGAGCCTTAAAAGAGAGACTCAAATGATAGTTTAACTACACTGGTCCTAGTTGCTGGTATGCTCATTACAGGTGAGATGGATTTCACAGACTTGGTCTGAGAGGGATTTCAGTCGGTTTGGGCCAAAACTCCAGCACATCCAGGAAGTTGAGGATAGAGCTGCAGTATGACAATATTTAATATGCCATACAGACGAAAAAAGGTTTAGAGAAAACAAATTTATTTATCAAACAAAAAAGGGGTTAAAGAACACAATGTTTTTTTTGTTGGAAAGGGATTTGTTTTCCCAAGATTGCGAACTGGTTAAAAAAAGAAATGAAATAAAATCGCACAATATGATTGTTACTATCCAGAAAAACACAGCTGGCCCATTGGAGGTCAAATGTAAAAACTGCCTTGTTGAAAGAAATGAAACAGAACTAACATTGCATAGACGAAAATAATTAAAAAGATTTTGTTTCATATTTCCCCAGGTGGAATTTTACGAAACACAGCTGACATGATTAGGGAGCAAAAGTTAAAATGATCTTGTTGAGAGAAGAGAAAAACCAATTTTTATTTGCTGGGAAAATTATTCTAAATTTCCCTGAGAGAGATTGATGTCATGTACAACATTATAGTAAATTGATCCTCCATTTTGGAACCACTCGCTGGTATGACATCACCACCACCTGTCAATTTGTTGATTATCAATTTTTTTTTTTTTTTTTTTTTTTTCAGTGCAATCTTATCAATTAAACCCTAAACTTTCGGACTGACAAAAAAATTTGTAAAAATTTCAACATTTAAACAATTTCAGGCAAGGGGCTCATTTTTTCATACAACCTTATAGTAAATTGATCCTCCATTTTGGAACTACTCTGAATTTTAGTGTGGGGGGCTCATTTTTTCATACAACCTTATAGTAAATTGATCCTGTGCAATTAACTTTTTGATTGCGCATATTCAAAAACTGAATCCTTTGCAAAATTTTTGAATAAAGCCATTCTTGGAGTTTCCGAGGAAGATGTCATCGTAAGAACTAAAGAAAGCTTGAAAAAGACAAAAACAAGAGCAACAACTTGTCCCAAAAAAAACAAAACAAAAAACAAAGCGAGCCCAATGTGAGTGGTTCCAAAATGGAGGGTCAATTTACTATAACACTGTATGAGAAAGTGAGCCCCACCTAAAATCATTTAAATATTGAAATTTTTTCCAATTTTTTTTGATAATCGGAAATTTTATATAATAATCAATAAGACTGCGCTGAAAAAAAGTAAAAAAAAAATGAAAAACAACAAATTTAAAGGTGATGGTAGTCTCCTTCAGGTCTGCCAAATTTTATACAATAATTGCGGTGTCAAGAGAATAACCATAATTGTTTGTTTTATAATTTTCTTTACAAAATGCTAAATAATAAATTTCACAATGTATTTGTTTCACATATTTTTATAATCTTTAAAAAAATATAGTCGAAGGAGTCAAAAGTGTCTACAGTAATAGGGGTGTCAAGGGAATAACATTGCCTGTGTTACTTTACTCTTACTTCTATTATAATTCATTGCAATTCTCAAACCACCTCCCCCCCCCAATCATTGCATTGTTAGACTTGAACTTCTTTCTTATTATAAATGTTAGATTGAATGGACACATGCTTGGATAGACATTTTTCTCTCCCACCCCTTAACAGTAAAATTAATATCTACTGGCCTAGACATAGAAAGCCTTACAAATTGTTTCAAAAAGCTTGTTTTAGGTACAAAAAAGAAAGTTAGCAGTTAGTGTTGTAAAATCCCAGTAAGAAATGTGTAGATCTCAAATAGGATAATTGAACCTTGCTTTGCTGTAATGGCTTGTCATAGCTTAATGGTAAAACACACCCGGCATTTAGAATTCTACATACTGAAAAACTCCTAAGGAATATCTAGCTTTTAAAGTTTCGCTGTTTGTGATCAAAATCTTATTGTCTGTGTAACTTCCCACATTAATTGCAACAATGTGATCACATATTATGGCAAAATATACATAGAGAGGGTTGAACATTGAGAAGCAGATATTTATGGAGGGGGTTGAATATTGAATGGTGGTTTTACAGAGTAAAAAGGGTAAATATGGGTTGCACTCCTGTCAAGAGGAACTTTATTACGAGGCCAATAAACATTAATTTCACTACTTAAAAAAAAGAAAAAAATACCTGTAATTAAATATGTTTATAGTAACAAAAAATAACAGTAAATTAAAAAAAAATCAACTGCTCAAAAATTAATTTGAGCTTCTGCAGCCATATACCGGCAGATAGGATTCTTTGAAAGTAAGAGGTCTGAGTTCAAATCCTACCAAAGGTTTATTGTTTTTTTTTTTTTGTTTTTTTTTACTAATATTCAAGACTCAAGAGCCACATAAGGTAGTGGGCTACTGTTAAAATGTTTATGGTGAATGGGATATGATTGAAAGAGAAGGTGGTAGGAAGTGAAGATTATGAGGATAAATAACAACTGACCTTTGACTTGAAGAGGTTATCATTGGAGAGATCAGGAAAGCACAAATGCAGGAATCCGTTCCATGTGTCAATTCTTGAAAAAAATCTGAGTAGAACTTACTTTTGGAACACAAAAGAAATGATGATTCAACTCTGTGGAAGTAGCAAGGCGTCTCTGACCTGCAAAGATCTGAACTGGTGGAACTAAGGAATGGAGCGCTAATTTAAACGTTTGTCATGGAAATAGCAATAGAATATTGATTGGTTTGCAGCGTTGTGTCAGTGGGGAAAGAGGCTGCAGAGTGGAGAGTAAGTTGTCACCCTCGCCCCCATAGGCCTACATGAAATGATTTTGAACGCTATCAAGGTCAAAAAGTAAAAGTTGAATAGATTCAATCCAGATATGGCAGCAATAGTCCATTTTTGGATTCATCTAAATTGCAAAGATAAAACCTGGCAGAAAGAGTTAGGTACTTTCTGGCACATTACAATGATCTTCCCAGCATCTTTAGCAATGGATCAAATTCTCAGCGGACCTGATGTAAGGCTACCATCACTTTTAAATTTGTTGTTTTTCATTTTTTTTAAACTTTTTTCATCACAGTCTTATCGATTATTACATAAAGTTTCCGATTATCAAAAATAAAAAATTTGGAAAAATTTCAACATTTAAACAAATTTAGGTGGGGGACTCAGTTTTTCATACAACATTATAGTAAATTGATCCTCCATTTTGGAACCACTCGCATTGGAGTCACTTTGTTTTGGCTTCTTTGGGACAATTTGTTGCTCTTGTTTTTGTCTTTTTCAAGTTTTCTTCAGGTCTTACAATGACATCTTCCTTGGAAACTCCAAGAATGGCTTTATTCAAAAATTTCTCAAAAGATACAGTAGTTGAATATGCGCAATCAAAAAGTTAATTGCACAGGATCAATTTACTATAAGGTTGCATTAAAAACTGGGCACCCCCCACCCAACTAAAATTGTTGAAATATTGAAATTTTTGCAAATGTTTTTGTCAATCGAAAAGTTTAGGGTTCAATTGATAAGATTGCACTGAAAAAAGTAAAAAAAAAAATTGATAATCAACAAATTTACAGGTGGTGGTAATGTCGTACTGGCAAGTGGTTCCAGAATGGAGGATTGATTTACTATAATGTTGTATGAAAAACTGAGCCCCAATCTAAAATTGTTTAAATAATTAGATTTTTCAAAATTTTTTTTGATAATCGGAAAGTTTAGGGTGAAATTAATAAGATTGCACTGAAAAAAAAAAAAAAAAAAATGAAAAAACAACAAATTTAAAGGTGGTGGTAGTCTCCTTCAGGTCCACCCCAATTTTTTTTTTTAATAATCATTCCCCCCCCCCCCCAAGCATAGCAGGACTGCCACTGGTGCACATAGGGTTACAGTGAGAAAAAAAAAAAACAAGGTACAAGTGATGTTGAAGAACAATAAAAGATGGATAGGTGGGAATCAAGTAGATAGAAGATGGCAATTGATATTGCATTTAAACTTTTGGAGATTGTAGCTATTGGGATGTTGAAGAAAAGATAGATGAGAATCAAGTAGATAGAAGATGGCAATTGATATTGCATTTAAACTTTTGGAGATTGTAGCTATTGGGATGTTGAAGAAAAGATAGATGAGAATCAAGTAGATAGAAGATGGCAATTGATATTGCATTTAAACTTTTGGAGATTGTAGCTATTGGGATGTTGAAGAAAAGATAGATGAGAATCAAGTAGATAGAAGATGGCAATTGACATTGCATTTAAACTTTTGGAGATTGTAGCTATTGGGATGTTGAAGAAAAGATAGATGAGAATCAAGTAGATAGAAGATGGCAATTGACATTGCATTTAAACTTTTGGAGATTGTAGCTATTGGGATGTTGAAGAAAAGATAGATGAGAATCAAGTAGATAGAAGATGGCAATTGACATTGCATTTAAACTTTTGGAGATTGTAGCTATTGGGATGTTGAAGAAAAGATAGATGAGAATCAAGTAGATAGAAGATGGCAATTGATATTGCATTTAAACTTTTGGAGATTGTAGCTATTGGGATGTTGAAGAAAAGATAGATGAGAATCAAGTAGATAGAAGATGGCAATTAACGTTGCATTTAAACTTTTGGAGATTGTAGCTATTGGGATGTTGAAGAAAAGATAGATGAGAATCAAGGAGATAGAAGATGGCAATTAACGTTGCATTTAAACTTTTGGAGATTGTAGCTATTGGGATGTTGAAGAAAAGATAGATGAGAATCAAGTAGATAGAAGATGGCAATTGATATTGCATTTAAACTTTTGGAGATTGTAGCTATTGGGATGTTGAAGAAAAGATAGATGAGAATCAAGTAGATAGAAGATGGCAATTAACGTTGCATTTAAACTTTTGGAGATTGTAGCTATTGGGATGTTGAAGAAAAGATAGATGAGAATCAAGTAGATAGAAGATGGCAATTGATATTGCATTTAAACTTTTGGAGATTGTAGCTATTGGGATGTTGAAGAAAAGATAGATGAGAATCAAGTAGATAGAAGATGGCAATTAACGTTGCATTTAAACTTTTGGAGATTGTAGCTATTGGGATGTTGAAGAAAAGATAGATGAGAATCAAGTAGATAGAAGATGGCAATTGATATTGCATTTAAACTTTTGGAGATTGTAGCTATTGGGATGTTGAAGAAAAGATAGATGAGAATCAAGTAGATAGAAGATGGCAATTAACGTTGCATTTAAACTTTTGGAGATTATAGCTATCAGGGAAGCAAGCAAACAGAAGGGAGTTTCACAAACAGGAAGTGTGAGAAAAAAACTGTTGGAGGAGAAGTAGTCGTTATATTTAACTAGCTTGATGGTAAAAGGGTACGACCTAGATGTCAGTCTTGTAGCCCGTGTAAATACATGTGGTCGAGGAACTAGGGAAAAGACAGAATTCCTCTTGAGGTGTGGTATGGCGCTTCATTATCTGAGAATTTTGACTGGCAAAAATACAAGACCTAATTGATGATAATGAAACGATGTACAAGATACTGGCAAAAATAAATGTTTAATTTTGTTTTACTCTTACTGGTGTTCACTAAATGCAAGGCTCAAGAGCCATTCAAGGTATAGGGTAGAATGTAAAAGAAATTAGGAAGTAAGGATTATGCGGATATGGGGGATAGGTAGCAACTGACCTTTGATTCAAAGAGGTTAAGAATGTAATAAGGTTTTAATTGATGCACTATGCACATTAAAAAAAAAGTCAACTTGAATGGCCATACAACTTCCAACCACAAAACCCATATAGTATTTTAAGCTCTACCAGGGCTGGAAAGTGATGATTTAGCATCTCCATCCCAGATATGGCAGCAATATTCTATTTTGGGGACTAATCTGACTCTTGTAAAGACAAAGTATGGCAGAAAGAGTTAGGTACAACATTAAGCGACAAAATAATTGAAACATTTTTCTCAGCATCTTTAGCCATAGACCCAATATGAATTTCAGTTGTGATCTGGAATGAACTTGCCACCCAACAGATTTTCAAAGCAGAGAACTTCATTAAGAGTGTTCATTTGTTCATCATGACTGGAGAAATTCCCTGGAGCTGATCAGTGATGATGAAATGATCTGAAAATTGCAAGCCCGTTTACCCACCACCTCAGCTATTAGAAGAGATCAGCTGCAAGGCTCTGGTCATGTTGATTTAAAATAAAAATAAATTAAAAAAAAAAAAAAAAAAATCACCAGAATTTTTTTGTAACACATTGATGCATGTTGAAATCCCCACAACATTTAGTATTGTTGAAGTTATACTAACATCTTTTGTCGACATTTACAAACTTCAATTCTGCAAACCAATCAATGAAATTTGAATAAGCTGATTTGTTTTCAAAAATACATTGACAAAAAACCCTATTTTGTGGTTTAATAATTTTTTTAATAGAACTTCATGGTAAAGAATATAATATATTTAAGGAAATTTGTTTTTAAGAGCAAAGAATAAATTCTTGGGATTTCTTACTCTTGAGCATGCAACATACAACAGGCCATATGTAAATATTTCTTTCAGGTAACAAATTCTCACTTTTTGAAGCATTTGGCCATGTGATTTGTTTATAGTTCCTGCAAACACAGGGCGAACTGGAAACTAGATTCTTAAATATTTAATAAAAATGCAATGTTGATTTTTGCGTTAATATATGTTATTTTCATCATTAAATTGTTTTTAAAATAGTTTGAGTATTTTGTATGTTAAATAATATAGCTTAACTTTTCTAAAAGATTAATGAAATTTTATTGTACTAATCTATGTACACTAGCAAAATCAACTGTACTTTTTGGCTCCTTACGATTCTCCTCAAAATTCAGTTTTGATCAGTCAATTATGTTAGAAAATGTAATAGAGGGTTTAATGAAAGTCACAGAATTTTATATATAGATTTAATAAAAAGAATTAAAGATGACCTCTAACTTATCTCAAATCTCATTTTCATTAATGATTGTAGAACAAAGGTCTGAGAATTGCAGTAAAAAGCAACAGAAAGAGATGAGGAAAAAGTCAACCTATTTAATCAATATAAAATTATCTAAATCTAAACTTATTTATAAATGGAACTTTGTCTGTGTGTATGTGTATGTCCATTACCTATAGACTCCGAAACAGCTGAACCGATTTTCTGGAAAATTTACACAGTTGTACTATAAGCATCTGCGAGTGTTCTTAGCTAGGTTTTGTGTCGAGGTACCCCCCGATAAATATCGAAAATTGATAATTGAAAAAGATCGGGTTATAGAAGGAGTGGTCCGATTTTAATCAAATTTGATACACTCATAGACAAAGACATAAGAAACGATATTCAGGAGTTTCAAGGTTGCAGTTCTTACAATAGTGCAGAAAATCGATAATATATATATATATATATATATATATATATATATAAAAGGCAAGATGTTTGTGTGTGTGTCTATTTATCTGCCTGTATGTCTGCATTTTTTTCAGCCCTTTTATTTTAGTTTTTGTTTTCGGTTTGGCTCTAAGTACGTATAATTGTAGTTCTTAGTTTCAGCCATGATACCATTTACTCAGAGGACTTATTTAGCCTTCAAAATTCAGTTTACGATGAAAAAAACTTATTTGATATCAATACCAGGAAATCAAAATTTAACTTACATCCATTCATTTTTCTTTCAGTCTACGGTTTCGCTTTAACTGGAAAGAACTATTGCTTTTTAGTGTTTCGTGCCAACATCTAAAGAGTCTGAGCTCCAGGACCATGGATTAGTTTTAAAGCTTTCATTACACCTGAGCAACGCCGGGCTATACTGCTAGTCAATAATAATTAAGATATAAATTATCTTTTTAATAGTTAAGTCTTTGAACCATTCATATAAGTTATACATAGAGCTTTCATTGCAGTTGTCACACATTTTGACTGTAATGACACATGTTGGTATTAGAGAGTGTAGAGAATGCAGAGGATAGGCCAGGATGGTTAAAATACCTTGTGAGTGCAGCATTCTGACATTGAGGGATTGTCTTCGTCTAAGTTTTGGATAGAAGATCAAAACAATAAAAAGTCGGTTTGTGGGGCAGAGGAATTTCAAAATGTTGATACACTTCCCACACCCAGGTTCAATAGACAGGCTAAGATTGCACGTAGATGGACACTAAGCCAACAAGCGACAATTCAACGCCTAGAAGTTTTTCCTCCCACTCTCCTTAAGTTGATGCTACCACATCTGTTAGTCATCAAAACCAAAAGAAACCATATTTGACTGATATGAAGTGGTGCTGGTATCTAAAGCCAGTGATGACATGGAACACAACAATGGTATTATTAGTCAAATCTTCTTGCTAATAACCCATCATTCTGTCATGCTAAAAATATCAGTCTGGTAAAATATCATTTGTCATGAAAGTTGGTACAAAGCAGAGGTGCATATTCATCTATGCAAAAATAAAATAAAAATAAAATAAAATAAAAAATTGCACCCATTTATGAATGTTTATGGAAACCAAATAATGAATGTGAACACAGATGGTAGGTAATGTGTTTCAGCAGTGGCAACAGCGGTGTAACAAGCCACACTTGTGGTGGCTGTGAACTCATTAAATGAAGAGTAGCTGGAAACTGCATAACGTTACTTTCGAAGTATTCCTTGTATATTCATCAAACAATCTGATGCAATTGATGCAACGGGTCATACAAGATGACAGCTTGGATACGACTGATTAATTTATTAGATGCAACAAATGTAACAAAAAAATCATCAACCAAATCATTTAAAATTACTTTTTCTTTAACACCTTCCTTGATAGAGGTCAATTAAGAAAATTAGAGTTCAAACTCCAACTTTATAATAGCCAATTTGGGCAATAATACATTTTTCTGGCTTGATTTATGACGTCAACTGAAGTCTTGACATTGTTTTCACACTAAAACCATCACTGCTAATAGACTCATTGTTAGTGCACACAGATGAAATAGTGTCAGAAACCGCTAAGCATGAAAACTCATGGTTGGCTGTTTTTGTTATAATGTCGACTATGAGTTATCTTATGGCTTATAGTAAATGTTAAAACAAAAAAAGTAAAATTCTATATAAATTGGGGTAATTTCTTTTTATAGGTAAAAAAACAACATTTTTCTTCTCTGAAATTGTATATCACATTTGACTAGAAAAAAATATAACTAATTTATTAGATGCATCTAATCCAATGAAAATACCTTAACCAATTCATTTAAAATTACTTTTTCTTAAAAAAAAGAAATTGAATATAAATTTGAGCTAATTTATTCCTTTATAATCAAGATAACAATTTCCCTTATTTGCAATTTTATATACGCTAAGGTCATGTTCATTACAGAAAGAAAAAAAATCACTTGACTAAAAAAGAAAAGATAGGATCAACTTATTACATGTAGTTAATTCAATGACAAGATATTAACCAATTCATTTAATGTCCCCTTTCTTTAAATAAATTAAAAAAAATGGCTCAGATGTAAGAGATCAAACTGCTAATAAACTTTATTAGATGCATCTAATCCAATGAAAATACCTTAACCAATTCATTTAAAATTACTTTTCCTTAAAAAAAAACTGAATATAAACTTTAGCTAATTTATTCCTTTATAATTAAGATAACAATTAAATAACAAGAAAGAAAAAAAAAATCACTTAACTAAAAAAGAAAAGATAGGATCAACTTATTACATGCAGTTAATTCAATGACAAGATATTAATCAATTCATTTAATATCACCTTTCTTTAAATGAATTGAAATAAAACCTCAGATGTAAGAGATCAAACTGCTAATAAACTTTCTTCTTTGCATATAAACTTTCTTTGTATATTACATTTGACTAGAAAAGACACGACTAATTTATTAGATGCATGAATCCAACAAAAATACATTAACCAATGCATTGAAAATCACTTTTGTTAAAAAAAAAAAAAAAAAAAAAAAAAAAAAATCAGATCTAAAATATAAAAATGACATACAATATTTGGCTAATTTCTTCACTATAAAAAAAATTCATTTCCTATGAATTTTATGTGGTAAGATCACTTAAAAAAATAATAACTAAATAAATTACATTTGATGAGAAAAGATTTTTAAACATTTTAAAACGAAAAGAATAACCGGTCGGTCTTTAAAATGCATGAAATATGATAACAGACGTTCAAGGAATAGCATTTGACAATTGTTAATGTGTTGATATTTTTAATAATGAAAGATGAATAATTTTTTCTGAGTAGACATGAGAATGGATTCAATCCATTCTCCGTTTACCCCAGATTCAATGATAAGGTTAAAAAAAAAAAACAGTTGTTGTGACATCTACATACAGCAATAATTTAATTGTCAGCACATGCTTATCACACACAGAGACACACACACACACACACACACACACACACACTTACTTTCTTGTTTAATTTCAGTAACAAGGTCCACATTTTTTCTTGTTTCTTCGTTTTGATTTGTTTGCTTCATTTTTTTTTTTTTTTTTGGTTACTTTCCATGTCATTCTTTTCATGTCAACATCCGGGCAAAGACGAGCTGATAATGGAAATTTTTTGGTTTTAGTTTTGAGACAACAATTTTCCATAGGCACAAGCAGGACAACACAAATTCTGACAAATCATTAAAATTGGTCCCCAGTGTTGGTTTGTTCATCTCTCGTTTGACAGCATCCTCCCTCCTCCAACTCTTACCACTCCCTTCTCCCAATTTGGTGGGCAGATTTTTGGTTTGATTTGAGGTTTTTTTTTTATCAACTTAAAAGAAAACTGACAGCAGAGTAGTTAACGAATTGACGGTGGATGTTTTAATTGTAATTGTTCTCTAAGTAATTCCAATCGATGCCAGCAAAGAAAGGATGAGCTTTGATGTCTTCAGCACCATTTATTCCACTGCCAAGACGTTCTCTTGGATTGTAACACAACAGCTGAAGAAGAAAAAAAGTATTGAGATTTTTCGTTTCAACAGTAGGATATTGAGAATACCATAGTCAGAGCATGTGCACAACAAGGAAGTTTTAAAGAAAAATGGAAACAGAAAGGACAAACTTACAATCTGAAAGAGACAGTTGAATTTTCTTGGAAAGCGAATAAGGAAAGAGTACTTGGAGAATATGACACTCACAAGACATTGAAGGCAAGAAAAACTCACAAACTTGTGTATATAGATGGTAGAACAGAGAGTGAGAAAAAGAATAAAGGGACAAACATTGCTTAAAGCTACAACGAATAGGAAGTTGTAGAGATCCATGATCGTTGATGTTCTAAACAGACATGCTACATAGAAGAAAAACCTTAGAAGAGCAAAAAGGTTACAATTTCAGGGTATCCAATAACAAACTCACTTGAGTACTTCTTCTATGTGCCTTGTCCCTTCAGGACGTAGGCGATCATGGCTTTCCATGTTTCCCTATCTCTGGTGGCTCTGAGCACGCCTTCTCCTGTTACACCGTGTAATCCTCGTTCCGTCATCAACCCGATTAGGTCCTTCAAATATGTTATTTGTTGCTTTCCCCTGTCTCTTTTTCCCTCTATCTGGCCTGTTAGTGTCAGATTCTCCAAGCCTTCCTTCCTCATTGCATGTCCCAGGAACTTCAGCTGTCTCTTCCTGAGGCTCAGTATTAATTTCTTTTTTGTTTCCATCATTTCCAAGATTTCATCATTGCTTACATATAATTTGAAACATTATTTGGCTAATTGCTAGTCCCTAGAATTTTTAAAAATCACTTCACCCCAAGCAAGGCAATAATATTACTAGTACACAAGGGTTACTGAGTAGAAGAGACTGAAAAGACATTTAAAGAACAGATTTCAGGAAGACAGATTATGATTCCCATTGCTTTTTTTTTTTTTTTTATATATCATTTCATCCCAAGCAAGGTAATAAATTCTCTTGAAAGCTGGGATGGGGTTAACCAAGGGTCTGGGTTCAGTTGTTTTCTACCATTAGCATAAACCCTTTTCTAAAATTCCATATTCTCAAAATGGTTTTCCAGCCCTCTTTTAAGAGTGGTCAGAGAAATCGAGCCACACCCTCAACTCCAACTATGATCACTCCATATAGGTGATGCTAATCTCTTTTCCTTCACCCACTTTCTAAGCATATAACTTTAGCCAACTCCAAGGGCCAAAACATTACCCAGTGTGACACGATAACTAGACATATATGTATTTTATTATAATAGATTAAAATAGATAGATTAGAATAGAAAATAGTTTAAAAACATATCTAACAAAAGTGAAAAAGAAGAGGAAAAAAATAAATAAACGCTTTTTTCTTTTATGAGGAAAATTGTCCTCCGGTAAATGTTTGACTCAGTGATTTAATGAGATAAGTTCAGCAGGGGGGTTTTCGATGACCCGGTCAAAGGCTGTCCTTTACTGTATCTTGACCACACATTAAGCCTTTTCCAGCGGAAGCCTTATTAAGATAAAAAAAAAGATAACTGAAATTTCAGACTTACAGTCACCGGTGTTTGTCACCGGTGGTCTAAAGCGTTTCCGGTCAATTTTAAATAAATTCAGGTATTTTTTCCGAGTCAGTTAAGTTAAGACGAGTTAAGTTAAGTTGAGAGCCCCGCCGGGCGTGTGCTTGAAGGAAGATTCTCCGTTCGTCTTGTTTCGTTCAGTTCGGATTTGTTGATCTCCATTAATTAGAGTTAGAGCTGTGTGTCACATTCGCCTGCCCCAACCGACAAGGCTAACTCTAAACGAATAAAGCATCCTTTTCAACTCATCCAAGTTCTGGAAGTTCGTTCCTTATAGTCAATCTTGTACCCCCAGCTGTTCGGCCGACATTTTCAACAAACTCCCGGCAAAATCACAGCATGGAGAACGGCCGCCGGAGAAAATTGTTCGGACGGTCCAGTGGGGTGTTACACCCAGTCACAAATCCAAACCCTCAAATTGCACGAGTGAAAAAAAAGATTTTCAGTCATTAATCTTTCTTTAGCAGTTTATCACATGTCTGGTTGTGTCTTGATCAACTAGACTGACTGTTGGGATGGTCAATCCACTGCTAGTAACTAATTTTTCTTTATCACTTGTGTCTAAAGAAATCAGAATTAATGTCAGGTATAAAAATTTTAGACAAGCGTCACAGAAATTAAAATTCACAAAACAACCAGGCTAATCTATTTTTGGAGGGACACTTTTCTTATGCGTGGCTTATTCAAACCAGATGTTTCTTTTTCCTAGCTATTTTGATCAGAGCAATCATTAAATGTGATTTCAGTGACCACCCAGATTTTTTTTAATCAAACAACATTTTACTTTTTAAAATTTTGTTTTTTTATTTGACATCTTTGAAGGTAAATCAGTAGTCTCTTCTCATCAGCAGGAAATCAGGAAGAACAGGTAGTCTTTGTTTTGCTCAATCTTACTGAATTCCGTCTAGTTAAATTTGGGTTTCGATTCTCCATGGAACCACTCTAGAGTTCACTAACTACTTTGACATGATTTTTTTTTTAATACATTTTGTTTTTAAAATTTTTCAACTTTTCAATTCATCTTCTTGGAAATTTCAACAATTATCCTCCAGATACTAGAGTTTTTCATCTTCCTTCCTTATTTGCCTGTGTAAATTTTCAAGAAAATCGGTTCAGCCATTTCGGAGTCTATAGGTCACAGACACAGACACACAGACAGACAAATTTCCATTTATGTTTTGAACACACATGCTACATAGAAAAAAAAATTAGAAAGGCAAAAAGATTACAATTTCAGGGTATCCAATAACAAACTCACTTGAGTACTTCAGAGAGCCCAGTATCATATCTCGGCATATCAACTACTTATGGGTCATTTAATATCAAAATTTAATTTTCTTGGGAGTTCTGAAGTAATAAAAATATGTTATTCTGCTTTCACAATTAAATACATGGCAGATCATAGGTTCCCAACATTTTGCTGAGATTACCCCAAAATACAATTTCACTATTATCCATTACCCCAATGAACAAATACCCATAATATAAAAAAGAAGTAATTATATTTTCATACATCAAAAGCAGACAAAGTTAATGGAAATTATTCAATACAATAGTACCAGTCTATAATAATCAGAGGTATAGTCGCCGTAAGCTAGCAGTAATTCTTAATGTGAGTGTTGAGTTTGTATTGCCTGTGCCAGTTTATTTATTCTTGGCTTTGTGACTGAAAGGGCTATTTGGAGAGTCATTTGTCACATTGAGTCTGCTATGTTTCTTGGTCTTCATTCCAAGGAGAGTAGAAAAATCTTGTTCACATAGATCAGTCAGTTAAGTGCTATACGTGATACACACTTGGGCGATCATGTCTTGAAAGAGACATGACTGACTGGGCAGAACATTATCCCGCAGTAGGTTGCCATTGCTTTCTGCGGTAGACTGGTTGCCGACCAAGGCTATAGAATCCAACCTGTCCTGCTATTTAACCCATAACTGGAAGGAAGAGATGGATTAATACCTTTCCCAAGTGTATTTGCACATAAGTGAATACAATGGATTCAACTGGAATTCGAACTCGGCTCCCCAGTTTCTCGTTCCGAGCCGATATCCACTGTACTACAACGCACATCACATAGATAAGTGGTTGAATTCTAGCCAGCATGGCTCTGTTGAGGTAACTCAAAGTTCAATACATTGTCTTCACACACACAGACAATTCTATAGATATTTTGCAAGTCTTTTATGCTTGAGTGCATTCATGCTGCTGACATATGTATGTGTATGTATATATACATACACACACATTATAATTAGTACAGAATATTTTAAGGGATTGGATATATTGATGATACTTTGGTGACAACAATTACCAAAATTTGACCATGATCACAGTTCTATGATCTGGTGTCTAAAAAGTGGAGAAATTTTGATTTCTTTTCCATAAGGCTTGAAAGAAAGATACTTTAAGAGAGATTGGGGTAGGGGGAATTCTTCCTTGAAATAATTTGGCACAGTGTGAAATTATAAGCTGATTGCCTCTTCCCAAACCAAATATCCATTACCCGCAAAATAAGGGCTCATTACCCCACTGGGGTAATTTACACCAGGGTTGGGAACCATTGTGGTAAATGATACTCAGCTTTTGTGCATATACATGTCTGCATAGACATAATTACAAGAGGCAGTGATATGTATGTGTTTTATGCTGTGGTTATATTTTGGAATACTGATTTCTTTAAGATATTGTACGATATTATATGGATTAATGTTACGAAATAGTTCTTTGTGTATGAATTGTCTATGGATTACTTAATGCCAAAATCTAAATATTTTGAATGCAGTTGTATGAGTTTAACAACAAATAAAATGTATTGCTGATCAATTTGCTTTAAAAATGTATTGTTGGTCATTTTTCTTATCTATCTAATCTAAATTTATTTATAAATGGAATTTTGTCTGTATGTTTGTTACCTATAGACTCCGAAACGGCTGAACCGATTTTCTTGAAAATTTACACAGTTGTACTATAAGCGTCTGCGAGTGTTCTTAGCTAGGTTTCGTGTCGAGGTCAGTCAGTCAGTTAAGTGCTATACATGATACACGCTTGGGTGATCATGTCTCGAAAGAGACATGACTGACCGGGCAGAAGATTATCCCGCAGTAGGTTGCCATTGCTTTCTCCGGTAGACTGGTTGCCGACCAAGGCTATAGAACCCAATCTGTTCTGCTATTTAACCCATAACTGGAGGGAAGAGACGGATTAATACCTTTCCCAAGGGTATTTGCGCATAAGTGAATACAATGGATTCAACTGTGTCGAGGTACCCCCGATAAATATTGAAAATCGATAATTGAAAAAATCGAGTTATAGAAGGAGTGATCAGATTTTAATCAAATTTGATACACTTATAGACAAAGACATAAGAAACGATATTCAGAAGTTTCAAGGTTGCAGTTCTTATAATAGTGCAGAAAATCGATAATATATATAAAAGGCAAAATGTTTGTGTGTGTGTCTGTTGTTTTCTTCTGCAAAGGGGGGTAAATAGGTTCAAATATTGCACATTATACTTTAATAAGTTTTCTTGAACATTCATGTCAGTAGACAAAAATAGTGTTTTAAAAAAGAAACAGAACATCTACTCAAATATTGGTATCCACTAAAAATAATGATTAATAAAATTACATATACAAGATGTTGCAATGATTTGACTATAGCAGTGCAGTGAAAATAGCACTTAGAGAAAAGTGGCTCTAGATATCTTTGAAGACATTTGACAGGATTTGGCATGCTGGCCTTCTGCGCAAGCTCCAGGGATACGGTATTGCTGGATGACTGTTTGATTTCATCCAATTGCTCCTATCAAATCATGAGATGGAGGTACTTTTGAACGAGCAAACTTGCAGATCCTTTCACATGAACACGGATGTCCTTCAAGGCTTTATTCTAGGTCCTGCACAGTTTCTGATCTTCAATGGTCTTCCTCATGTCGTCAATTCCCAAGACGGCATCTATGCAGATGATGTCAACATTTACTCATGTCTCAATAAGAAATCTGCTAAGGTTGACAAAGTAAACCTGGCTGCTGCTCTTGAAACGGACATCCAAATCAGTAGTTAACTGGGGCAGGAAATGGCATGAAAATTTTAATGCGTCCATAATACTGCTCCACTTAAGCCAGCATATTCAGACTTTTTCTCTTCGCCATTGGCATGGCTAATGCTAGTTTCCTGGAGAGCAACACACTGCATCTCCTTGGCCTCACTTTTTAAACCAACCTGAAGTAAAATGCCTACATCAAATCTATAGCTGCATCTACTGCTAGGAAAGTTTGGTCTCTGTGTTGTGCCAGAAAGTTTTTTTTCTCATAATTCATCTTGTACATTTATAAATCTACCATTCATCCATGCATTGAATACCATTGCCAGATCTGGTAGGGTGCTCCACTTATTCCTCTTAAGGTTCTTGACAAAATCCAAAGAAGGATCTGCAATGTAACTGATTTTGACTTGGCTTCTCAACTTATGTCACTTTCTCACTAACGTGATACAACTTCCTTTTCTACAAATATTTTCATGGCTACTGCTCTGATGGACTTTTTTTTCTTTGGTGCTTTGACTACAAGAGTTTAGGCATGCTACTAAATTGGCATCTAAATCCCACCCTTTTATTGTTCAAATAGTTAAATGTAATCGCCACTTCTACTTCAGTAGTTTTTTTTCTCTCGCATTTCTCACCTGTGGAATTCCCTTCTGTTTACTTGCTTCTCTGATAGCTACAACTTTCAAAAATTTAAATGCAATGTCAATTGCCATCTACTCTTTTGAATCTTGTCCATCTTTTTCTCAATACTCTTGTACCCAGTCTTATTTTTCTCATTTTAACTACTTGATTTGCGCAGTACACCTTTTCCCTGTTAAATTAACTTTTTGCCCAGTTGCATGATTAAATTTACTTTATTTATAAAACTTTGTTGATTTTGAATTTATATTACATGGTTTTAACAATGCATTTACTTGTAAAACTGTAAGATGTCTGTCAGTTCTTCGTCTGAATATTCTAATAGTACTGCTTCAAATATCTGTAAGAGGTGGTGGGGAAATCATATGAAAATTGATCCCATTGCCAAAGAATGAGTGAGGATGGCTGCCAAGGATGGTGGTGACTGGAAGGGACTGGTGAAGAACAATGGGACAAATGAGAAAATCGCAAAGGGGTTTTACTTGCAGTGAATCTGAGTAACCCAAGTGTAGATGTGAGTTTCAGCACAAGAAAGTCCAGGCAGAACATGAAGAGAATTTACTGGAAAAATTGTCAGAAAATCCTGCAGCCACCCTAAAGTCCCTAAAGCAAAATATGACGAACGAGTTCAATCTCAATGTGGGTACAAGTACCATTGACAGACTCTTGGGCTCAAAACTGATTATTGTCATGAAGGCTATCTACCAGCCAGATACCATGAATAAGGACCAGAAAAAAGAGAAATAGAGGATTTATGTGACAAGACTTTTGGAACTACAAGGAGTCGGAAAGACACTGCTTTTCCAGGACAAGACTAATCTCAATTTATTTTGTAAACATTCCCTAGCTCATGCACCCAGGGGTTTTTGGAGCAGTGCTTCCCTTTACATCGTCAAAGAGATCAAACATCCACATTCTGGGTTTGATAGGTCAGACAAGTTTAGTGGCCTGGAACAGGAGAAGGGGTTTGGCGAAGAAGGATACATATGGAGAATGATTGTTGGCGTCACTACCACGGCATCATTATGGCAAACACAGTTGTGATTACTGATAATGCACCAGCACATTTTGAAGCCAAGCAGTACATTGGGGGTGCTGCCAATCTTGTGGGTGTCGTGATGCCATATGTGAAACACACTTGGGCGATCATGTCTCGAAAGAGACATGACTGACTGGGCAGAAGATTATCCCGCAGTAGATTGCCATTGCTTTCTGCAGTAGATTGGTTGCCAGCCAAGGCTATAGAACCCAATCTGTCCTGCCATTTAACCCATAACTGGAGAGAAGTGATGGATTAATACCTTTCCCAAGGGTATTTGTGCATAAGTGAATGCAATGGATTCAACTGGAATTCGAACTTGGCTACCCGATTTCTCGTTCCAAGCCAATACATGTGATATTACACTTGGCCCCCTACCTACAGACCCATTGAGCTATTGTGGTCATCCGTGAAGGTGCATAAAAAAAAAAACCAGCACTACGCATCAACATTTGAACAGATGGTGCAGCAGTGTATATTGAAGGTGGAGCACAGAGTGAGATATGTCGAAAGTTCAGTAGATGATTTTTTTTTTCTTTTTTAATCATATCATGCTGAGCAAGGCGGTAATGCCACTGATGTGCAGGGGGCTACATAAGAGTAAAAAGATTAAGTAGAAGAGAGTGAAGAGGAAGACGAACCAGTTAGAAAGGAGCAAGAGAAAAATGGGAATACAGGTGTGATGACAGTTGCAAAGGTGGAGAGAAAGGAAAGGATATACGGGGTGGTGAAAGAACTAGAGTCAAGTGGTTAAGAGATGAGTATTACATTGCATTTAAATTCCTGGAGGCTGTAGCCATCAGGAAAGCAAGAATATGGAAGCAAGTTCCACAGGTGGGAAGTGCGAGAGAAGAAGCTGCAGGAGTAGAATTGTCGTCTGCATTTGGTTAATCTAACTGTAAATGGGTGGGACCTAGTTGCCAATCTGGTTGCATGAGTAAGCACCTGTTGAGGAGGCACCAGTTACTTAAGTTCGTTGGAGCAGAAGCCATGAAAGTATTTATAGAACAGACAAAGGGAAGCCACATCTCGTCGGTGGGGAAGTGGCTGTAGTCAAGCTGCCAAGTTGGTACCTATCACATTACTGATTCTCCTTTGGAGCCTGTTGAGAACACTGAGATGAACAGCAGAGGCACCTGACCATATATGGCAGCAGTATTCCATGCATGGATGAATGGTTGATTTGTATATATGTATATATTGTAAATGATGCAATTCTGATGGTTATCATGCCCAAGTGCCTAGTGCAGTACTACTAGGGCTGCCTCACTGGTGATGATCTCCAAGTTAGAGTGTATCCCATGATTTGTAAATTTCTCTGTTTTTATAATAAACTAGCAGTATAGCTCGGCGTTGCTCAGGTGTAATGAAAGCTTTAAAGCTAATCCATGGTCCTGGAGCTCAGACTCTTTGGACACTGGTATGAAAGACTAAAAAGCAATAGTTGTTTCCAGTTAAAGCAAAATCATAGACTGAAAGAAAAATGAATGGATGTAAGTCAAATTTTGATTTCCTGGTATCGATATCAAATAAGTTTTTTTCATTGTAAACTGAATTTTGAAGGCTAAATAAGTCCTCCAAGTAAATGGTATCATGGCTGAGACTAAGAACTACAATTATACCTACTTAGAGCCAAACTGAAAGCAAAAACTAAAATAAAAGGGTTGAAAATCTGATTTTGATCAGACCCGGTATGTATTATCGATTTTCTGCACTACTGTAAGAACTGCAACCTTGAAACTTTTGAATATTGTTTCTTATGTCTTTGTCTATGAGTGTATCAAATTTGATTAAAATCGGACCGCTTCTTCTATAACCCGATTTTTTCGATTTTCAATATTCATCGGGGGTACCTCAACACAAAACCTAGCTAAGAACACTCACAGACGCTTTTAGTACAACTGTGTAAATTTGAGAAAATCGGTTCAGCCATTTCGGAGTCTAGCGGTAACGGACGGGGACACACACACACACACACACACACAGTTCCATTTATAAATAAGTTTAGATTTAGAATGATTGTATTTTTTATAATTTGACTGATTTGAAGATTAAGAAGGAAAAAGGTGAAGTATAACTATATAATTTTATTATAGCAAAAAAAAATGTTTCAAATAATTTTATCATAGAAAAACCTGAAAATTACAAGAATTGCTAGTATCAAGAATTAATGCAATCATTTTTTGTCATAAAAATATATATTTTGTTTAAATTGTAGAAAAAAATTCCATAGTCTAAGGAGTAGACGTAAAAAATACATTTCCTTACAGAACAAACAGAAAGAGAAAAAATAAAACTTTATATACTTCTTCCAAAATTCCTTGTGCTTCCTTTGATATATGAGTGGGGATCAATAGCTGGGTATGAGATGTGATTCCTCCAGGATGACTTGATGAAAGGCGCTTCAAAGAAGAAGAAATAAGCAATTAAATCAATATATATATATATATATACACACACACACACACACACACACACACACACAGTACTGTGTAAAAGTATTAAATCAATATATATATATATATATATATATACACACACACACACAGTACTGTGTAAAAGTATTAGGACAAGAATTATTTTATCTTTTATGAACCATCAAAATAAAAATTAAACTAATAAAGCGCAGTGTCTATCCATCAGTCGGTTTTTTTTTATCTCAGCAAATAATAAGTAGTAATCTATCTTCAATTAGTCTTTTTGTGGATATGTAAGCTTAAGAACCTCTAAGTTTTACTGATTTTTGGTTAAGTTCCAACCTTCTCAGGTCCCTCATTCATCTCATTTCATACGTTTCAATCCTTACCTTGTTCACAATATATCAACGGCCACTCATTTTTCCCCAAATTTTCTATCTTCCACTCTCAAATAGACCCTGCAACGAGTTGTTGTCATCGGCATCCACCTGCATCAGAATCATCATCCTCTCTCCCTATACACTTTCTTTGCTTGGAGGCGGTGACAGAGATGGCTGTGAATGTCCAGTCTACTCCTGAAGAGTCACAGGAGTGTCTGACAGTACATCACAGATCCTTTTCATAGTGATAGTTGAACTCGAAAATCTTGGTGAAAGGTTAGTCCTATGTCAGGAAGGACAATTAACAGCAATGGTTTCTCAGGTCAATGAGTCAATTTTTGCCTGTGTTAGAGATGCCTCAAAATCATCATCCAGCAGTCACATGTACTAATAAATATTGATCCCATAAATTCACTTTGTTATACAGAGAAGCCTTGTTGATTGTATTTAATCAAACATTATATATATATAGTCAAAACCCCAATAATTGCCCACTACAAAATAGGTAAATCATAAATTTAATTGTGTACCAATGTAATATAACATTAGTTGAAAACCCAACTGTTAATAAAGTCTACATTGGATCTACAAAGAACCCTTTTAAGCAACGATGGTATATACACTTAACTTCCTTAAAAAACAACATGGATCGAAACCAAACATCCCTTTCTGCATATTTTTGGAAGTTAAATGACACAAATAAAACACCCAAAGTAAAATGGAAAATTCTGGAAAAACTAGAATCTGTAAGTCATTCAACAACATCTGCCCTTTGTGCCTGGGTGAAAAGATGCATATTCAACGGTTCCCTAACAATGGTGAACTATTGAGTTGTTGGGATGAATTAACAGTTTTATGTAAACATCAAAAATATTTTTTGTTAAAATTTAATTCATCAAAAAAGAAAATTCAACTTGCGGTTAAAAATTATTTACCTATTTTAAGTATTATGTAGTCTCACTAGATACCTTACTCAAACAAAATAATCTTCTACAAAATTTAATTAATAACTATTTTTCATTCACAAAATAAAAAAATGAATATTATATTAATAAAAAAAAAACATACAATACTAAAATGTTGCTCTAAACACAATATAACTAAGAATACTACAATCATTCAACCCAGATTCTTACCTAAACTTCCTATCCCATGTACTCATGGATAGTAGTCAAATAAAAATTGTCTTCCATTTAAAAAAATCTAAGGTCCCACTATATAGCTTACCCAGACAAAATTAAAAAGTGACCTGTCCAGAGCTTAGCCATCTTGCCCACTCTCCTAACCCAAATGTGTATTTCTATGATTACAAACTGCTGATGGACTAGCTTAGACACACTAAATTCCATTCCCTACAACTACCACTTACATATCACATTCTCAAAAATAAATTGTTTTCACCATTTATTTTCAGTTCCACATTTCACCCAAAGTGGAGCGGTTCTGCCCTGAAACATGAAGATTTTTGTGTAGTGATACTATGCTTTTATAAACCATTGTAACAACTATTACAATATAAAGCTCTGCTCTGTATTGAGCCCTCTTTATAAAAGTAAATGGTTGAACAGTGGGTTTAAATCTATATGTTATTTCACTTTCTTACAATATATATATATATATATATATATATATATATATATATAAAAAGAAGTAGTTTTTTGGTTAGTTCCAGAAAAAGTTATCAAATTAATAAAATAATATACCAAAGAAATAGTACTGAATGTGGTCAAGCTTAAAACTAATTAAATATCTTATCTAATGCTTTATATATGTTTTCCATTGTCCATTTATCTAATTGCTTGTCCAGAGAGAATAGACTTATCTACAGGGTGCAGTGGATGAAATACCATCTAAATGACACAAAAATGAAAATAATGCTGACATCTCGTTTTAACAAATATGTTAGGCTGTTACAAAAATAATGGTCGCTCGAAGTGTTGTATTTTGAAAAGCCATTTTAATGTAGTATTCATGGTATATATTAAATGAATTTTGGTATACATAATAATTAATGTGTGCTCTTTAATAATTTTTAACTTATTTCCAGAAAATATTCTTGAAGCATAGAAGCCCTTAATAACAAATGTAACAAGACATGATCTTGTTTACTTTTCTTGCACGAGTTCAAACTTCGGAAACGTGCCTCCCAAACTTCTGCCAATATCAATGGAGGATGAGGAGATGCATCCACAAGTGATCGGACAGTACGAAGGAGGTTTTACAAAATCCTGTACTGGTGACAAGAACCTTGAAAATGAATAAAGTAGCTTACGGTCATGCAGTCTTGACAACGGACAATTGCAAGCATTGGAGTAGATAGATCTATCTATCGCCCGGTTCACACTCCACTCACATCTATTGAACAGGTGTAGAGGCTCATCCCTTGTTCCCTGTTTAGGATGTGGTTTCCGGCTTTCTCTTTTCAAATCTTCTCACTTTGTTGTTTTGTTTTTTTTTTGTTTTTTTTTTTCAATTGGAGTAGATAGATCTATCTATCGCCCGGTTCACACATCACCCATGTCTATTGAACAGGTTAAGAGGCTCATCCCTTGTTCCCTGTTTAGGATGTGGTTTCCGGCTTTCTCTTTTCCAATCTTTTCACTATTACATAGCCCCCTGCACATCAGTGGTGATACCGCCTTGCTCGGGGTGATACAATTAAAAAAAACAAAAAAAAAGTTGTTGAGCAAAACCGACATCAAGGTGTCAGAGAAACGTCTCAGACAATTGATGCCAGCACTGCAAGAGTCTCATGCCATTTGCAGAGTATTGGCAAGGTGAAAAGGTTTGATAAATGGGTTCCTTATGATCTCAATGAAAATCAAAAACTTTGGCATTTTGAAGTATGCTTTTTTCTGCATAACACCAATGATCCCTTTCTTGACCGAATAATCACTTGTGATGAAAAGTGGATCCTTTATGATAGCCGAAAACGATCGGGTCACTGGCTTGGTTGTGATGAGTCCCTCAAACATTTCCCAAAGCCAAAGTTGCATCAGCAAAAGATTATGGTGTCTATCTGTTAGTGTTATCCAACTACAACCGCAATTGGTGTTATCCACTACAACTTTCTGGAAGCCAATCAGAGCATTAATACAGAGCTTTACTGTAATCAACGTGCCAAAATGCATGCACACCTGCAAAAAAAATGAGACCTGCATTTCTGCTCCATAATAATGCATAGCCACATGTTGCAAGAATGACGTTGCAAAAACTCACAGACTTGGGATACGAGCATTTACCACATCCTCCATATTCTCCCTATCTTTCACCCACTGATTATCATTTTTTAAGCACGAAAGCCCTTTTTAAAATGGTAAAACATTTAGGTTCAAACCAGAGGTGGAATTAGCTTTCAAAGATTTTGTTGCATCATGGTCAATACCTTTTTATCAACAAGAAATAAATAATCTCGTTGGTTTGAAATTTCACAATATAGATCTTCTTCAAAAATGTGACAAAGAAGAATATAGACAACAGAACCAAACACTTACCTTTCCAGAAAGTAATTCATACAACAAGGCACCAAAACTCCACCAATCACAGACTTCAGTATAACTGGATATGGTTCGAAGCTCTGCAATTCCACATCAGATAAATTTAATCTTAACAAGTATACATCAAGTAAAAAAAATTTTTGAACAGTTCATAAAATGTTTTAAGGAAGATTGAAAACTCTGCAATGTTATCTGTCATAATCTGGCATCTCGGCTGCAGTCATTTTCCCACCACTGTAACACAGTCATATTGGCTTTAGGCTAAATTTCAGTGTATATATTCTTTAACAATTTGAGACCAGAATTCTTTTGTGTTTAATCATTTCACCCCAAGCAAGATAATAAAGCCACTATGACAGAAGGGCTTACTCAGTGTGAAAGAATGTGAGAAAAAGAAAACATTATGAAGGAAAGAGAACAATAAAAGAACAAGGATTAAGAAGACAGAAGATAACAATTGACAAGATTTAAATAAGAGGAAAGAAACACTATTTAAAACTTGGATATCGATTCTGAACAAGAAATCAGGGAGCTGAGTTGGAATTCCAGTTGAATTCCTTGCATTCACTTAGGCGCAAATACTCTTTGGAAAGGTATTATTCCATCTCTTCCCTCTAGTTGTGGGTCAAATAACAGGACAGATTGGGTTCTATAACCTTGGCTGGCAACCAGTCTACCACAGAAAGTAATGGCAATCTACTGTGGGATAAGCAGAAAGCAATGGCAACTGCCATTGCTTACCGCAAAAAGCAATGGCAACTTACTGCGGGATAATCTTCTGCCCAGTCAGTCATGTCTCTTCCGAGACATGATCGCCCAAGCATGTATCACGTATGGCACTTAACTGACTGACTGACTGTGGGATAATCTTCTGCCCAGTCAGTCATGTCTCTTATGAGACATGATCGCCTAAGCGTGTATCACATATGGCACTTACTGACAATATTTAAGTAAGGGTTTCAGACAAAACTATTATGTTTATTACTACTATCATTAGTAGGTGTGAAGCAATGAAAATCAGAGGAAAGAAGTATGATTTAAAAATTATAATGATAATATTTCAGTAAGAAATTCAGACAAGACTATTATGTCTACTACTACTATCATTAGTAGGTGTGAAGCAATGAAAATCAGAGGAAAGAAGTATGATTTAAAAATTATAATGATAATATTTCAGTAAGAAATTCAGACAAGACTATTATGTCTACTACTACTATCATTAGTAGGTGCAGAAGCAATGAAAAGAAGAGAAAAGTATAACTATTTAAAAATAATATTTCATGTAAGAAATTCAGATCACTTAAGACAACTATGTCTACTACCACATGATCATGTGCCCCATGCCTGAAATATGTTTTGATTTCAATCCTTCAACACCCAACATGCTCCAACTCGTCCTGTAAATATTAGCTTTCAAGGTGTCACTGTGGTCAAAGTCTGAATGTTTGACTTCCTGCATTATTTGTGATGATGGCTTCATATATTTTTGGCAGAGTATACAAATCGAGGGAGCCGAGTTCGAATTCCAGTTGGATTCATGGCATTCACTTATACACAATTATCCTTGGGAAATGTATTAATCCACATCTTCTCTCCAGTTATGGATTAAATAACAGGACAGATTGGGTTCTATAGCCTAGGCTGGCAACCAGTCTACTACAGTCATGTCTATTTCGAGACATGATCACCCAAAGTGTGTATCACATATGACACTTAACTGACAGACTGAATATAATAGTTGGAATCATGATTAAGGTTTATATTAGTCATAAAGTGGGGGGTTCGGTTTTATATTGTTATGAAGTAATAAACTGATCCCCCATTAATTACTATGTCATAATATAATAGATCACTTCTTCTACCTATGAGTCAAATAACAGGACAGATTGGGTTCTATATTCTTCTGTGGCAACCAGTCTATCTGCAGAAAGCAATGGCAACCTACTAGGGATAATCTTCTGCCCGGTCAATCATGTCTCTTTCAAGACATGATAGCCCAAAGCATCACATATGGCACTTAACTGACTGACTGATACATGAGGTTGGTTACAGCTGGTTGAACATTGAGTGACAAATATTTACAGGGTGGGTTGGGGCAGGTTGAATGCTAAAGAGTTAAATAACCCACACAGGATTGAAAAGCAGAAAAAAATTAGGAGAAACTAAATGAGTAATCTATTTCATTTTAATTTGATCTAAGCCAGAAACATTCCTCATTGTTTTGTTATTGTAGTATTGCATCAACCTGTTATTTCTTGTTGAAATGTACATTGCCTGAGTTCACATCAAGGTCAAACATTGGCTGTTTTGTACAACATGCAGTCTCTGTACTGACTTGGATAAATTCAGGGATTGGGAAAATCACAATTATGTCCCTTTCTCAAATGTCTATCTCTTTTGTTCCTTATATTAAGGTGGATTTGTAAAATATATATTTTATTATAATAGATTAAAAGAGAAAATGGTTAAGAATAGAAAAATAGTTTAAAAACATGTTTCGTTTAACAAAAGTGAAAAAGCAAAGGAAAAATAAATAAATAAATAAACGCTTTTTCTTTTATAAGGAAATTTGTGGAAGAGAAAAGGGTATCAGATTACTGTTAAATCCTACCAGTCTTCCAATAAATATTTGACTAAGTGATTTGATGTGATAAAAGATAAAATTTAAGAAATAAATTTTTGAGTGACCAGGTCAAAAACTGTCTTTACTGTATCCTGACCACACATTAAGAAAATAAAGAAAAGATAATAGAAATTTTCCCTTTCTCCAGGAAATAAAAAACGTGTCAGGGCTATAAAAACATCCAGCGACCTTCACAGGAAGCTTTATTAAGATAAAAAGATAAAAAAAATCCTAGAAAATACTATGGCTAAGTGTAGATGTGATGTCTGCGAGATGTTTACATATCAAAAGAGGGAAAATTTAAATACCTTGAAATTTTGGACTTACAGTCGCCAATGCTTGTTGCCCAGTGGTCTAGGCACTTCAAATTATTTTAATATAAATACAAGTGATTTTTCTGAGCCGATCAGTTGAGTTAGTTCAGCCGGGCATGTGCTTAAAGTAGGGAAACTCTGTTCGTCGCTCGGTTCAGCATTTGATCTCCATTAATTAGAGTTAGAGCTGTGTGTCACATTGCCTGCCCCAACTGCAAGACTAACTCTAAACGAAATAAAACCGATTTAACTCATCCAAGTTGTGGAAGTTCTTTCCTTATAGTTTATCTTGTACCCCCAGCTTGAGACTCCGACTTTTTCAATCAACCCCCGGCAACATCACAGTGTGGAGAACGCCTGCCAGAAAAACTGTTTGGGCCTCCACTGGGGTATTACATTCTTTTATTTATTCATTTTTTTTTGTGTATCTATCTACTCTATTTCTATCTCGGTATATCTATCTCTATCTCTCTGTTTCTCTTCCCCCACCCATGAGTGCTGTCAGTTTTTTGTATTTTTTTTTCCATGTATCGAAGGTTCTCTTTTGCTATCACTCACTTCTAAGAAAAAGCTGAAACTGTATACTTTTTTTAAGTTCACTTAATAAATATTATCTGTGAATGAATATTTTGGTCTCTTGTTGACAGTTGTAAATAGGTTTTTTAAAATTTTAAAATGAATTATGCTGAATAAATTTCTTTAAAGTTAGGCCATTTTCTTATGTTCTCATTTATTTATTACCAGATTACATGGTCGTAAAATTCTGATATGTACGTTCTGATGAGTGGAGTATACGTTCCTGGTGTAAACGGGTCATGACTATGAGCCTTTAGTGAGCGACCACCTGTCGTATGCGACCAGTTTTGATGGCTGTAGGGGTGGTTGCATACAACAGGTTTCACTGTATTTTGAAATTAATAAATGAAAAGATCACATGACCAAACCAAATGAGGAGATGCTCAGTCAGTTAAGTGCCATGCGCGATACACGCTTGGGCGATCATGTCTCGAAAGAGACATGACTGACTGGGCAGAAGATTATCCCGCAGTAGGTTGCCATTGCTTTCTGCGGTAGACTGGTTGCCAACCAAGGCTATAGAACCCAATCTGTCCTATTATTTAACCCATAACTGAAGGGAAGAGACGGATTAATACCTTTCCCAAAGGTATTTGCACGTAAGTGAATGCAAGGAATTCAACTGGAATTTGAACTCGGTTCCCCGATTTCTCGTTACGAGCCAATATTCACTGTGCCACAACTACTGAAGTGAAAAAAAAAACAAATCAAAGAATGTCCTTACCTGGTGCTGTGTACATGTTTTCCACTGCCCATTCATCCAACAGTTTGTCCACATTGTTCAACTGACAGAAGTACGTTATCAAAATATGACCTTTATCACCAAGCAACACATTGGCTGGCTTTAAATCTCTGCAAGGAAAATATGTTGAAAATTTAATGACCAGTCAGGTCAAGCATCTCAAGTGAAGAAACATTTTGCTATAAAATCTATATATGTCTATATTTTTTATTACTAAAATTATTATCCTTAGATTTTATTTACACTATTTACATTGTTCAGACTGTTGTCTTTATCTTAATTGCCACATTCCCGACATTTCAGCCACTGTAAACTCTAGCTTTCTTCAGGATATGTCTATATTTCTGAGATGAGGTGTTGTAACCATTTACATTGTTGTCATCATCTTTATTGCTATATCCACGTCTTGGGTCAACTCATGATATGGTTATTTTTTAGGTACTTAAAACTACAACAGCCGATATATTATGAATATGGCAATAAAAATGAATAGGCAACAGTCTGAACAATGTCAGTCAGTTAAGTGCCATACGTAAAACATGCTTGGGCGATCATGTCTTGAAAGAGACATGACTGACTGGGCAGAAGATTATCCCGCAGTAGGTTGCCATTGCTTTCTGCGGTAGACTGGTTGCCAGCCAAGGCTATAAAACCCAATCTGTCCTGCTATTTAACCCATAGCTGGAAGGAAGAGACAGATTAATACCTTTCCCATGGGTATTTGTGCATAAGTGAATGGAATGGATTCAGCTGAAATTCGAACCTGGCTCCCCGATTTCTCATTCTGAGTCAATATCTACTGCACCACAACACACATCCATAGCATAAATAAATTCTAAAGATAATAACTTTAGTATTAGTTAAAAAATCTATTAATCATCCCTTGTTTTCTTTTTTCTTGCTATCATACTTTAGCCTGAAAATAGCGGGGTTCTTAAATATAAAAAAAAAAAGCCCTCCCCAGTCTTTTGAACATGAGTAGAGGTTTATCTTTTGTTGCCTGTTTAGGATTGGGTTTGCAGTTCCTTCTAAAGTCTTCTTCAAATCTCTACTGCTAACATCTCCACCTAAACTCTGTAATTTTATATACTATTTATCTTAATTTTTTATTTTTACCTCAATAAGAGTAAATAGATTCTCTTATTCGGTTCACAGTTTGCCACTGTGTTTTGAACAGGAGTAGAGGTATATCCTTTTCTTCTGGTTTAGAATTGGACTTCCAGTTCCTTGTACTTCTAACATGTCCACCTAAACTCTGAAATTTTATACTGTAGAAATATTTTTTTTTTCTTCAATTGAAGTAGATAGGTTCAACTATTGTCCGGCCCACACTCCTCCCCAGTTTTTGAACAGGAGTAGAGGTTTGTTTTCCGCTTAGAATTGGGTTTCTGGTTCCTTCTAAGGTCTTTTCATTCTCTTACACTCTCAGTAGCCCCTTGTGTCTTAGCAGCATGACTGCCTTGCTTGGAGTTAATTGATTAAAAAAGAAGACTGATTTGTCCTTAATATATCTCATTTATAAACTCAACTGAAAGATTTTCTAATTAAATAATATCATAGTTTATTGTATTTTATGATTTGGAGCAGTAAATGGCGTTTCTGACGACAAAAACAAATTGATGATTTACATTCTCCAACAACTCCTGCATTTAACTAATAAAAATATGAAGAGGTTGTAATTTTAATTTCTTTAAATATCATAAACTTAAGTGGGGGTAAAAAAAAAAAAAAAAAAAAATAATTTTATTCATTTGTGAATAAGTCCTGAAAATTTAATTAAAATCTGACAAGTGGTATTTGTCTTCGAGATGAGGTAGTTTTTACATTATCTACATTGTTTGAAGTTTTGTCTTCATCTTTATTGCCATATTCGCTATTTTTCGGCTGTTGTATGTTCCGGTATTCTTCAGGTGCTTCGAATTTCAAATCAAACCCTTTATTTCAATCACTGGAGTATATCATTCTCGTTCCATGTACCATGCCACTTCTGGATGTCATGTAGTTATCTCCCTTTAACTTAAATCTCTAAGTTATTTGTAGCTAAGTATTGAACGCTTTTTTTTTTTTAACCAGAGCTCATATTGCAATCTTTGAAGCTAATGAATTTTTTCTAGCACTTATTATTGGATCCTATACTCTATTCTGTCTACAGCTATATTGTGTTCAACACACCGGTTCCCATCTGATCACCAAAGTTAAGCAACATCGAGCATGGTCAGTAATTAATGGGTGACCATTTGGAAATACCAGGTGCTGTAAACATAAGGACCAAGAATGGTCCACCGGTCCTCCAGGTTTGGGGGCTGGGTGCAGGGCTAATAACCCTGCCCTGTAAAAATCAGTTTGTTACAGAAACAGCAACAAAAAGTTGCTGCCCTATGCACCATCTGGGTGTGATGGATAAATGATGATGATGATGATGATGATGATACTCTATTCATGTCTATGCTGGGCTGGCTTAGCTTTTAATGGTCCAGCATGTGCACTGATTCCTCAAGTTTCCGTAATTTCCAATGGTGTTCTCTATCTATTATTTTAACTTAATTCTATAGGGGATGGCGATCTCCTTTCTCTCTATATATATGGTCAGCTATGATTGATTTTTCTGTTTTACCTTGTGTTATCGCCTTGTAACATTCTTGCAGCCGTACTTCAAGAATGACATATACACAGTCCTTAGTCATGTTCTCCTCTATTAGAAGTCTTACTCAAAAGAAGTATCTGCAAAGTGTAGAAGTGCTTTTGAAGGTTGTCCTGATGTTATACGGACCACAAATCCTTCTTATTTTCTTTAATAATCCTTTCACATAGGATAGGCAGACGAAGGTTGTTTTTTAAATGTTGTTGTACTCATGCACTCTGCCTTCCAAATTTGTTGGAGCTGTTGTCATGTACCCCAGGTAGTTGTTGCATTGTAAGGTACAGCTTATACTGACCATTTCTTGTTCATGTGTCTCTGGGTCACCGCTCATAACTTTTGCTCAAGGTTGCAAGAAATGGATAATCCCTTTCTTTACATTGTATGGTTGTGGGAGTTGAAGTTGAGGTACTGTCCAGTGAATGTTGGCTTGCTATATATGGATGTCTTGAATACATTCTCCATTAAAGATAGTACATCTAGTAATACTAGTTTGTTTTTGTTTTCTTTTTCCATCATGAACTGTATCAATGATCCTACTGAGCTCATATGGTTCATTAGTATCTGGACCTCTTCCTGGTGTGAACAGAGTATGAAGGTGTCGTTAACATATCTCACTCATAAGTTTGTCTTTAGTGATGTAGATTCTAATGCAATCTCTTTAAACTATTCCATGCATACGTTAACTAATGATGATGGTAATGGCAAGCCTATTGCTAAGCCTTCATCCTGCCGATATATATCTGATCCCATTTTGAAGTGTGTTGTTTGTGTGCAGAAAGTCAGCATCTCCATCAGGTTATCTAGTGGAATACTGGTACATTCTCCTAGGGATGAGTCCGACGCCAGTCTGTTCCTGACTACCGATAGTGCCCTCACTGTGAGTACCTTGGTGAATAGGCTCACCACACCCAGGTTCACCATCTGGTTGCATTGGATGGGAGCATCTTTGATTAGTTCTACGAAATGAAGGTGGTGAGGGTCTTCGTTGAATAGAGCGGACAGCTGATTATATATATATATATATATATATATATATATATATATACACACAAACATTTTTAGATATTCTACAATTTCATAGGTAATACATATTTTGCAGCAAACCTGCTGCTCACCAGACCCAAATGACATATTACCCATGAAATTGTAGAATATCTAAATTTTTTTGTAGATTATATTACTCTGTTAAATTAAATAAATAAATTTAACATTGAGTCCTTTTGAGTTCGTCTCTATTGGAATTTACCTGACTAAAATACCAAATATTCTACATTATATAAATATATATGACGTAGAATATTTGGTATTTAAGGCGGTAAATATATATTCTAGGTTTTATATATATATATATAAATAAAAAGTAATAATGAAAAGGTTTCATCTAAGAGTCTTTAAAGCATGATAGAATTCAGAGGAGGTTATTCAATAAAACTTTGAAATATTATAGTATTTAAAAGAAATTATCAAATAAACCTTTTAAAGCATAGCATTTTCAAGAGTGTTGTAGAGTAAATAATACACCCCGGCTGACACAAATGAACTAGTTAAATAAAGAACTCCAAATGAGTCTGAAAAAATTCCATTGGAGCCAATCTAGAGTTTAAGACGTCACAGGAATTGTAACCAATATGCAACAAAGCGGTAATATTATAACTGCTAGAAAACAAGTTATAACAAAGATTCTGCAATAAAATTTTAAAAAAGCAATTTGACAAGGTTATGCAATAACCACATAGCATTTAGAATTCAATAAGGTTTTTCAAACATTATAGTATGTAGAAGAGGCTATTCAATGAAACTTTCAAACATTATAGTGTGTAAAAGAGGCTATTCAATGAAACTTTAAAACATTATAGTGTGTAGAAGAGACTATTCAATGAAACTTTCAAACATTATAGTGTGTAAAAGAGGCTATTCAATGAAACTTTCAAACATTATAATGTGTAGAAGAGGCTTACCTACAAATAATTCCCTGAGCATGTAAATAAGCAAGTGCCACTACAATTTCAGCTGCCCAATTTTTTATGCAAGATTCTGGTAAAAGAGCTTCTGATGGCCAATTACCAATGCCATCCAGTTCTTCAAAGACTCTCCGAGATTTATTCTTTGATGGTGACTTGAGATTACTTTCAAAAGAAGCAGAACGGCAAATTTCTGTAAAGGAATGTTTATGGGTTGTCATGTTTTGCTCTGTATTCCTGGCCACATAACAACTACAACTCACGGCTTTTTCAGAACGAGCAGTTAAGTCATTTCCAGATGCAACGTCACAGCTTACATTCTGGTCATGATGTGTCAAGGGTTGTGCCATTTTTTTCTTGCACAGGGGAAGAGCCTCGACTGAGTAAGGTTTGGAGGTTTTGTCAATATTTTGGGGCAAGGGAGTTTCTTTCGAAGAGAAAGAATCCACTTTTGGTAAGCCTTCAGCATATTTGTTAGCATCATGCGGTTCAGTGTCTCTGCTGGATTCAATGTCACCGAGGCCACCATTGCTTTCAGTTTTTATCACAGATATTGAAGAATCAACACAAAGTTTTTCATCGGGATTATGCACAAGGTCTAAACACTGATCGCTAGTTTTTTTCAATTTGAGCGAATATTTTGATCGAGTAGAATTTGGCTTGTCATCTTCTTCTTCCCCTGACTCTTGTGGGGAAGTAAGAAACACTTCGTCTAAATGATTACTTTTAATGTCTATTTTATCTCTCTTTGGGGAATAAGAAAGCATCTCAGTACCTTCAGGGATCATGCCGATAGTCTCAGAAAAGCTGCTACTGTGTCGCTCAGATCTCACCTCACTGCTTTCATCGCTTGCAATAATGAATTTCTCCAAGCAATTTTCGGTACTTTCAAGAGATCCTGAAACCTGCCAGCAGATTCAGGATCTGTATTCAAAGACTCGTTGGATTTGTTTACTGAAAGAGCATCCTTGTCTATCGGGTTTTCACCAAGGGATAATTCTGAACATCTCTGAGCCCGAACATTTTGCCGGGTATCTTCTGGATGTTCAGCCTGGTTTTTTGTTTGGAAAATATTTTGGCTGTAATGTTTAGAGCTTGTGTTGATAAACTGAACATGTTCAGAATCAGCTTTATTGGAGAACACCGCTACACATGAAATTGCATTTGCTTTTTCCTTGTTTGGTATATTTTGCTCTGATGAAGACTCAATACCAGTAATTTTGGAAAGAGTTGTACTAGCATCAGGTGAGTTTTCTTTGGAACTGTAGTGTGGTAACTGTTCGTGGAATGTTGATGAGTTATGCAATTTGCATCCTTTGTAGATGTTACGACCACCTGCACTACCCGAAGCACTGTAATCAGTAAAATTGTCTTGAGCACCTGTCTGTAAATAACTGCTAATATATTTCCAGAGTTTTCCTCCTAATGCAAACTGCAGAAGCAGATATATTGCATCAGTTCCTTCATAGAATTTGTGGAGTTGAACCATAAACGGACAAAAACTAGGTAATATATTTTTCACATCAAGCCTTTCAGTGCCAGATTTGTGGATAGTCTGCAAAAAAAAAAATAAAAAAGTTAAAAAGTTAAATAAAAAATAATTTTTATTTTCATTCATAACTAGAAATGATACATGGTTAGGTTAGTTGTAATTTTTTTTTCTACAGTGGTGTCACTGTACAAGGCCAGAGAGCCACTCAGGGTAGGGGATTACAGAGTTAGAGATACAGCTTATGTGAATATGCGTAGAAGATAAGCACCCTCTTGGAATTGGTTCTAGAAGGCAGTGGTTCATGGGAAGAAGCTGCTTGAGTGGAACTTATGTCTCACCAGGGAAATATGAAGGCAATGAGGGTGGTTTGCTACAATGTGTATGGCATGATGGCTCTTAGCTACAAAGGTTAGGACTGGTGGAACTAAAGAGTGCAGTTCATCTGAACAATCACCATGAAAATAGTGATAGAGCAGCAGTAAGAGGTTTGTAATGTCTCTGTGGATGTTGAATAAACACAAATGTACCTGAGCAGGTGTCTGCAATAAGGATTGGCTAGTTGCACTAGCAGACAGGCATACTCAGGTATGAGTAGCCAACCATTACTTTATTATTAATATTACTAATGTCAAACACAAGTCTTATAGGAAAAAACTAAAAATTGTTCTATAAGACTGAGGTAAATAAGCAGCCTTAGAATTGGGTCAAAAAATAAAAAATAAAAAAAATAAAAAAAGTCAATATCAGTCAGTTTCACACTCACTGTAATATATTACCATAAAATGACCGAAATATGATTGACATCAAAGGCAGAAAATGCCAGCAGTGGCTGACAAAAGTATGATTGACATCACTGGCTTGACAGGCAATAGCTGGTGAAGATGATTGACAGACATGCCTGGCCATAGATGACACAAGTGAAACCCCAAGAAGGCAAAAATGTGCAAGATAAATTCTCTTTTGATTATAAGTTATCTAATCACATGTCTTGGAATGGTGATTTTCTAAGTGTGGCTTAGATGTGGCATAAGGCCAAAATTATGGGGCACTTAGTTGGGGTTGAACTCACTTCACTGCTCAATTGTAATTGTTCTAGCACTGACCATTACACCATGTTATGGTGCCTAACGCATCTCAGAATGTATAGATGGATGACAAACTCAGTGGAAGTTAAAAAGAAATTATGCAAATCACATTCTGGCCTAGTTCATTAATATGCTTAACTTAAGAGACTATCTCAGAATTGACACTGGGGAAAGTGTCTCTTTGCATGGAATTAATAAGAAGGAAACAGATTGCACCTATGATATTGATAATTTCACATTATTTTTGTTTGCATATTTGTATTATTGATGATTTTATGTGCTTTTATGCAGTGTAATAGCCAGAAAGAGAGAGATGTGATGAACATATTTTTTTAAATTTTAAAAACAAAGAAAAAAGAAAAGACAATTTTTTCTACATGTTATTATATTAGGTACTTCCACTCATTTTCACTAATTTATAAACTGAATTTTTTTAAAATAAAAAAGTTTTCTTTTTAAAATACTCTGATGTATTTCAAACAGAAATTATATTGATTGGAATCTAAAATTTTAAGATTTTCAAAAACTTTTTCAGCTATTTTTTCAGTGATCGACACATTTGTAAACAAAAGTAAAATCTCAGTTTTAAAAATCTTGCAAAAATAAAATATACATCTGACACATTATTTTTTGAAAATTATTTAATGATAAATTAATCTGATTTATACGAGTATAACTTTTTTTATAGCAAGAAATTTAGAATAAACTATTTTTTAATAACAAAATTGAACAATCTGTCCTGCCCCCATAAATGAAATGTGTTGACAACTTGACAGATGCAAGTGTATGGCGATCACAAGTGACATAATTGTACAATTTTTTCAGGTAAGAGGAAGAAACCGTAAAACACATGACCTTTTAATGTACACATAAAAATTATTTAAACAAATTACTAGTGCCACATCATGAAATCAAACACTTATGGAAGAAAAGGGGGATCATATTCAACTAAACCAAGATACAAAAAGTATCAACAAAATAAAATACGAACGTAGCTTGCATACGAACATAGAAATTACCATACAAAAAAAAAAAAATTCAAATACACACAAAAAAACCAATTGTCTTAAAATTTCATTATTAATTGAAAAAAAAAAATTTTCTTCAGACTATAATGTCCCTAATTTGTATTATTAATTAAAACAATTAAAAGCTTATCTAATTAAATAACGTCATAGTTTTATTGCATTTTTTATTTTACTAATCAGAGCAGATTTTCAGTAAAAGGGGCTAAATGGTTTTAAAAAATAATAAATGATTTACATTCTCCAATGAAACCTGCATCTAACTAATAAAACAAATTTTGCTTACAGAATTTAATTTCTTGAAATTTCATGATTTACAAAGAGAGGGGGTAGCAGATGTAAAAAAAAAAAAAAAAAAAAAAAAAAAATTTATGAAGCTTTTTTTAAAATAATGATTTTCAAAAATAATTTCATTCATTTGTGAATAACTCCTGAAAGTTTCATTAAAATCCAACAATTATTTGATTTTTGCAAGAATTTTCAAATTAATGTGTTTGTCACCGGAAAAAAAAAAAACTTAGTTATGTACGATTATGTTTCCCATTGTAAACTCTCATAACAATTTGGCTCCCCGTTAACAAAAATAAAAACAAGATTTTTACCAAAATTTTAAAGAATTAAAAATTTTTTTTAAATAATAAAAAAGAAATTGATATTTCCTCTTAATAATGACAAACCTTTTGATGGAAAAAGTCTGTTTTTATTAAGTTTGAGCCTTTTTTATTCATACTATGCCGTTTTTTCAGCAATTTTGTGAAGGTACTTTTTTAAGGTACTTTAAAGACAGAAATCACAAGCAGTGGCTGACAAAAAGTATGATGGACATCAAAAGCAGCCAGCTTCAAAGGCAATAGTTGGCGAAAATGATTGACAGATGTGCTTGGCCACAGATAACATAATTAAGTGAAAACCTGAGAAGGCAAAAATGCGTGGAAATTTTGAGTTATGTAAGAATGCTGAGAAGAGACGAGAACTCCTGATGGTTAACAACTTCTGACAACTCCCGCGTGTGCGCAATTCTTGCTGGCTGCATCCTCTATTCCACACAACTCTCACCGACGAAGAATAGGATTATAAGTTCACCAACACACACACACACACACACACACGTTCTTGTTTGTCATTATATTTAAAGATAATCATTGTCATTGTTGATGTCAGGAGGATCTTCACCTTTGGTTTCCAGGTTATAAAACATCAGATGGAAAAGAAAAAGTTTACATACAATTAATGCTTGATTTAATAACCCCTCTTGAATACTTGCTCCTTTTCCCCCAAGGAATTTAAAATAAATGCCCCCCTCTTAAATAAGTGCCTCATGGTGACTAAACAAATATATATGAGAAATGAAAGGAAGCACTTATTTGTCAAATCAATTTAATGGAAATATGCCTTTTTTAAAATTGTGAATACCCCCCCCCACACACACACACACACTGGGCACTAAAATTGAGCATATACAATAGACACTTTTTACACTCAGATGAAAAAATAAAAAAAAGTTTCAACACAAGCATGGTTTACATTCGGTTAAAATAAAAAGAAGTTTGATATGGGTATGGATTACACTAAAGTTAAAAATTGTTAATAGTCCTGGTTTACACTTGAGTAAAAAAAAGAAAGGTCAAGACAGGTCCGGTCTAAGGCGGCCCAGCATAATTCCAACTGTGAACGTTAATGTAACCTGCAACCAGAAGTCATCAATATTCAGTTTGTTGTCACTTGTCCCCAAAAAGTTTATTCACTTTTGATCAAGTGGGTACCCACTTTGTAAACTTTACTTCAGACTTTATTGCCTGTCATAAAAAGTGAAACATTTAAAACTGTGACAGTCACATGCCATCTTTGTCTATGTGGGTGTCAGGGCCATGCTTAGGGACCCCGCAGACCCTGCAATTGCGGTGGGGGATGCTAGGCCCTAGGAAGCCACAAGGCTCTGCAGATCTATTGTAATAAAACAAAAATTAACAAAATAATTATTAGGATTAACTGGAAAATTATTATCATAATTGTATGTTGAAATAGACATCTATCCACCCGTCTCACTCTCTCTTTATATATATATATATATATATATATATATATAATATCCAACTTTCGTTCTTGATTATATAATTATAAATATAAAATCAGGATAACATTCGTAATGTATAGCTTCAAAGTGCCAATTCCGATTTCTTCAATTTTTGTGTGAGCATGGAATTTTTGCGTTCTAAGAGTATGTTATTTTGTTTAAAGTACCATTTATTGTTGGTCCAGTATTTTCAGGGGTGGAGGTTGCAAGTTGCATTCTGCGGGTAGAGATGCCGCAAGGCACATTCTGCAGGGGAGCCGCAATGTTGCTAAGCATGGCACTGGTGGGTGTTGCAACTATAGTGTCACAAAGGCATGAATCCATTTAAACACTTAATCTCCTAGTTATGTTCAGTCTTTAGCTTGTACTTTCATTCTTTTCAGCTTTCAATAAACTTATAGATGAATGGAATATTTTCTTCAGCAGATTGCCATAGGACATTTATCTGACTGTTGGAGGGACACAAGTGTGCAAGAATGGACATGTACCAAAAAGCAGTACAGAATCACACTGATAACTGGGTACTCTACCAAAGAGAGTGTTCACTATTGCTTAGTAAAATTCTACTGACTGGTTAACAGGCTTATAGCCATATCACATAAAATGCCAGTTCTCGTATGATCACCAAATATGGTCACTATCCAGATCAGTGCCAGCTTTGGAATACAAGGTGCTGTAAGCTTAAATGTGCAGAAAGTGTAATGGATGACAGCACAAAATTGGAAGTTCCAATTCCAATTGGGTTTGTCATATTCACTTACACACAAATACCCTTGCAAAAAGCATGACAAATACCCTTGCGAAAAGCATGACAAATACCCTTGCGAAAAGCATGACAAATACCCTTGTGAAAAGCATGACAAATACCCTTGCGAAAAGCATGACAAATACCCTTGCGAAAAGCATGACAAATACCCTTGTGAAAAGCATGACAAATACCCTTGCGAAAAGCATGACAAATACCCTTGCGAAAAGCATGACAAATACCCTTGTGAAAAGCATGACAAATACCCTTGTGGAAAGCATGAATTTAGCCTTTCTCCCCCAAGCTATGGGTTAATTAGTAGGACTTGTATCTGCTATTATCTTCCCATAAAAAAAATTCTTACAATCTAAAAATATTTTCTAGCTTTAAATAGCCTGCAAAAGGTTGATAAACCATAAAAAGAAACAAATCAATCAGACTGATTACCAAAACCATGAAACTTTTCTTGAAGCTATTATTTAAATTGCTGGATATTTTCCAAATAGATCTTATGTGTGGAATAATAATAAATACAAGCATCAACAGATGAACGAACAAACTCAACTCTGATTCTACTGGTGAACAGAGTTCCTTATATAATGGTTAGATGGATCAGTTCAATTGTTTCTTCTTTTTTTTTGTGGGGAGAGTGGGGGGCTGTTCTAATTGACCCACAAATCTAAGAAAAACGTTTCTTTTCAAACTAGATCATCTTAACTAGATTTTGTCAGCTTAATCCTTTGAAGTTTGAATGAGAAGCTTCGTAAATCCCTTCACAAATCTGCAACAATGACAAGATTGTTCAACACTGAGATTTCTATGAAATTTTAATAATAATAAGAGTATTTTATTTTACTTACTTTCATCACATATGTGTCATTAGTTCCTCTCTCCAAAACGAGAAGCACCTTATCAATAGTGCCAAGCACTTTGTAATTTCGCAATTCACAGAGGGGAGCCCTTAAGAACGCCAAAGTAGGATCAAGTTCCATTGGAGGAGATAATGTACAATCCAGCTGAAAAATAAAATTGGATAAACTAAAACTTATGATATTAGCATGAAACATGAACTGGATTCTTTAACTTTAAAAGTATGCCACTTTTAATTTCATCTTTATTTGGAAATTTTTTTTCCTATTACCATGTCCTTTTAAAATGTACTAGCAGTATAGCCCGGTGTTGCTCGGGTGTAATGAAACTACTGAAACTTTAAAACTACTCCATGGTCCTGGAGCTCAGACTCTTTGGACGTTGGCACGAAAGACTAAAAAGCAATAGTTGTTTCCAGTTAAAGCGAAACCGTAGACTGAAAGAAAAATGAATGGATGTAAGTCAAATTTTGATTTCCTGGTATTGATATCAAATAAGATTTTTTCGTCGTAAACTGAATTTTGAAGGCTAAATAAGTCCTCTGAGTAAATGGTATCATGGCTGAGACTAAGAACTACAATTATACCCACTTAGAGCCAAACCCGAAGTAAAAACTAAAATAAAAGGGCTGAAAAAAAAAAAAAATATGCAGACATACAGGCAGATAAACAGACACAAACATCTTGCCTTATATATATATATATATATATAATAGATTTTCTGCACTATTGTAAGAACTGCAACCTCGAAACTTCTAAATATCATTTCTTCTGTCTTTGTCTATGAGTATATCAAATTTGATTAAAATCGGACCACTCCTTCTATAACCCGATTTTTTTGATTATCAATATTTATCGGGGGTACCTCGACACAAAACCTAGCTAAGAACACTCACAGACACTTATAGTACAACTGTGTAAATTTTCAAGAAAATCAGTGCAGCTGTTTCGGAGTCTGTAGATAATGGTGACACACACACACACACATACAGACAAAGTTCCATTTATTATATAAGTTTAGATATAATGAAATACCATGGCACTCCATAGCTTTCTTTTCCGTAATATCTGCAGAATTATGGCAATACATAAGATAAGTATTGCCATAACTGTTTTGAAAAGGATAGTGCTGAGATTTTTCTGTTGTCTTTTTCATAGTTTTGAAAATTTATTTTGCTAGACTAGTGCCCAGGTACCCAGCCTATACATCTTTCTCTAGCAGTGATGGCTAAGACATGTATATCATATGCTGGATGGAAGAATTCTGAAGATACTAGACACATGATTTACACCAAGGCTTGGAGCGAGGAGACGAGAAACAAAGTCTTGCCACTGGAGAGAAGCGTGCTTGATGGAAAGAAAACAACACAATGGCATCAAGTGAAAGTGTCTTCATATGCATTTGTTGCAAATGAGACTGTCACTTCTATGTGAACCTGCGCAACTATAAAAAATGATGTGCTGCTATCAGCAGCTGAGGTATAAAACTTTGGGCACAGATCCAGGGTCTCTTAAGACCGATGGATGCCACACTAGGCTAGTGGTCAACTAAGACTAGATAGAAAGCCTAGTCTACCCTCCTATATTACACACATCTGGCAGGTGAAGAAATGGATTCATGTTTTTAACAAAGATATTAGCGCAAAGCGATTAACACTGCCTCATTTAAAATTAGAACACAACTTGCCTATTCAAATTTTAACACTTAACAACTAATCCAATTCTACACCCAACTTTAATTAAAGTGACGGGAAACTTTTTAAAAAACTAATTAAGGTGAAGGGAAACTTAAAAACTAATTAAAGTGAAAGTAAACTTAAAAAACTAATTAAAGTGATGGGAAACTTTAAAAGAAATAATTAAAGTGACAGGAAACTTTTAAAAAATAATTAAAGTGACAGGAAACTTTTAAAAAATAATTAAAGTGACAGGAAACTTTTAAAAAATAATTAAAGTGACAGGAAACTTTTAAAAAATAATTAAAGTGACAGGAAACTTTTAAAAAATAATTAAAGTGACAGGAAACTTTTAAAAAATAATTAAAGTGACGGGAAACTTTTAAAAAATAATTAAAGTGACGGGAAACTTTTAAAAAATAATTAAAGTGACGGGAAACTTTTAAAAAAATAATTAAAGTGACGAGAAACTTTTAAAAAAATAATTAAAGTGACGAGAAACTTTTAAAAAAATAATTAAAGTGACGAGAAACTTTTAAAAAAATAATTAAAGTGACGAGAAACTTAAAAAAAATAATTAAAGTGACGGGAAACTTAAAAAAAAATAATTAAACCAGTCTGCATCTTTTTCACTAACATACGTGGTATCCGCACTAACTTCCTCAGCGTAGATTCATTCCTTCACACTAACTCACCTGATATCTTAACCTTATGCGAAACTAACCTTAACCCTTCTATCTCCTCTTTTGAGTTCTACGTTCCTGGTTACATTCCCCTCTTCAAGAAGGACTCCAATGTTCATATGCATGGGCTTGGTGTGTATGTCAGCGAACAGCTCCCCCTAGCTAGGGTGACATCTCTTGAATCCCTGGATCATTCTTTCATGTGCTCTGTCTCTCACTTCTAAGCTTGATCAGCTATCTCTACCGCTCACCTTCCTCCTCTGACTGTTCGCTACTTGACAGCATCTCTGACAATATCGACAAAGCCATTTCTTCCCATCCCTCTGCCCACATATTTGTGTTTGGTGACTTTAACGCCCACCACACCAAGTGGCTGGAGAACTCTGTCACCGACTCTGCTGGTGTCCACACCATGAATTTTTCAATCACCCAATCCCTCACGCAAGTAGTGGACTTCCCCACGCGTTTCTCCAACAACCCCAACTGCTAGACCTCTGCTTCACTTCCATCCCAGACTCTTGCACTACCAAACAACTCTGTCCACTTGGGAACTCTGACCACACCGTAGTTTCCGTCAACATTTCATTCCTCTCCCACCCGACCCAAGAAACCCAGACCAGTAGAATATCCTACTGCTACCAAAGGGCAGACTGGGATTCGTTCCGAGACTTCCTCCGTGACGTCCTATGGAACAACAATTTTAGTCTTCCCATCGAAGAATGTGCATCTGAGGTCTCCTCCTGGGTTAAGGCTGGCACCGATGCCTTCATCCCTGCCAGGAAATTTCTGCTTAAGTCTCATTCGTCTCCATGGTTCTCGCCCACTTGCTTGGCCGCCATTGCCCACCGGAATCATTTCTTCCGACTCTACCGTAGCTACTCATCGGACCAAAACAGGCACCTTTTCACTTCAGCTCGTAATAAGTGTAAAAAGATACTTAATGAAGCTAAGACGTTGTTTGCTGCCAGAATGAAACAACGCATAGCATCCGCTAAGTTCGGCACCAAAGACTACTGGCGACTCTGTAAAAGAGTACTTAACAAGAGCAAGTCCACAAAACCCCCACTAATCAATAATTTTGAGGTCCTCACCTCCTCAGCGGACAAGGCTGAATGCTTTGCATGGAGATTCTCGAACAATTCGAGTCTGGACTCATCTGGGATTTTTACACCCGACTTCTCACCTAGAACTGAGGCTCAACTGAATGACGTCCACATTACATCCTCGCTTGTCTCTAAGATAATCTCAAAACTTGACCCCCACAAAGCGAGTGGAGGGGATGGAATCCCAATCATAGTCTTAAAGAAATGTGCCCCTGAACTCTCCTCTGTCCTTTCTAAGCTCTACAACTTCTGCCTCTCTGCTTCCTGCTTTCCTGCCTGTTGGAAATCTTCCTCTGTCATTCCTATATTCAAAAACTTCGGAGAACCCTCAGACCCTGCAAATTACCGCCCTATCAGCCTACTTCTGATCTTTGGCAAAGTGCTCGAGGCCATTATCAACGCCGAGCTCGTTCAGCACCTAAAAGAACACAGGCTTCTCTCGGACAAGCAGTATGGTTTCCGCTTCACCAGGTCTACTGCAGATATGCTAACGACCATCACTGAGTATATATACCAGACACTCGACAGGAATGGATATCTCTAAAGCGTTCGACAGAGTTCGGCATGCTGGCCTTCTATGCAAACTGCGGAGCTATGGTATAGCTAGACAATTGTTTGAACTAATTCAGTCATTCCTATCTAACCGCACATTGAAAGTGGTATTAAACGGACATGCCTCCCAGAACTACCATACGAACGCGGGTGTCCCTCAAGGCTCTATCCTAGGTCCTACGCTCTTTCTGATCTACATTAATGATCTGCCCGATACCATAATATCCCAAGTAGGTATGTACGCCGATTACACCACAGTTTACTCTCGCCTCGATCAAAAATCTGGTGTGGGCGACAAAGGTAACCTTGCAGCTGAGCTTGGAAAGGACCTCCAATCCGTAGTGGACTGGGGTAAGAAATGGCTCGTAAATTTTAATGCTTCTAAAATGAAGCTACTATCAATTAACCATCATAGACAACCGCACCTACCTCCCATTAGCATGGACCAGGCTTGCCTCCCAGAGAGTAAAACACTGCGCCTCCTTGGTCTCACACTTTCAGCGACCTCAAGTGGAATGACTATATCGAATCCATTGCTAAATCAGCTGCTATGAAAGTCGGTTCTCTGTGCAGGGCCCGGAGGTTTTTTTCTGTCTGAATCTATCCTGCACATTTATAAATCTACCATCTGCCTGTGCATTGAATACTGTTGCCATATCTGGTTGGGTACCCCTGCTATTCTCCTTGGGCTTCTCAACAAGGTACAGCGGAGAGTCTGTAATGCGATCGATACTGACTTGGCAGACCGCCTGCAGTCTCTCTCTCACCTGCGCGATGTGGCTTCCCTGTGTCTCTTCTATAAATACTCCCATGGCTTCTGCTCCGATGAACTTAGATCACTGGTGCCCCCAGGTTCTAATTTGCATGAGATACTAGATTAACAACTAGATCCCACCCTTTTACAGTGAAACCGATAAAATGCAACCGCCACTTCTACTCCAACAGTTTCTTTTCTCGTACTTCCCGACTGTGGAATTCCCTTCCACATGACTGCTTCCCCGATGGCTACAATCTCCAGGAGTTTAAATGTAAGGTCAATAGACACCTCCTAACACACTAACTTGCTTCCATTCTTTCAAACACTCTTCCCATGCTCCAAACTACCTATCACTCCCCTTCTGACATTTCCTATATCTAACCACTCTTTCTATTTACCTTCCCCTATGTAACCCCAAGCGCAATAGTGGCAGTGGAATGCCTTGCTTGGGGTGAAACAATTAAAAAAAAAATAATTAAAGTGATAGGAAACTTTAAAAAAAGTAATTAAAGTGAGGGGAAACTTTTAAAAAAGTAATTAAAGTGAGGGGAAACTTTTAAAAAAGTAATTAAAGTGAGGGGGAACTTTTAAAAAAGTAATTAAAGTGACGGGAAACTTTTAAAAAAGTAATTAAAGTGACGGGAAACTTTTAAAAAAGTAATTAAAGTGACGGAAAACTTTTTAAAAAGTAATTAAAGTGTCGGGAAACTTTTTAAAAAAATAATTAAAGAGACTGGAAACTTTTTAAAAAAATAATTAAAGTGACGGGAAACTTTTTTAAAAATAATTAAAGTGACGGGAAACTTTTTAAAAAAATAATTAAAGTGACGGGAAACTTTTTAAAAAAATAATTAAAGTGACGCGAAACTTTTTTAAAAATAATTAAAGTGACGGGGAAACTTTTTAAAAAATAATTAAAGTGACGGGAAACTTTTTAAAAAATAATTAAAGTGACGGGAAACTTTTTAAAAAATAATTAAAGTGAGGGGAAACTTTTTAAAAAATAATTAAAGTGAGGGGAAACTTTTTAAAAAATAATTAAAGTGACGGGAAACTTTTTTTTAAAATAATTAAAGTGACGGGAAACTTTTTAAAAAATAATTAAAATGACGGGAAACTCTTAAAAAAATAATTAAAGTGTCGGGAAACTTTAAAAAACATGATTAAAGTGTTGGGAAACTTTAAAAAATAATTAAAGTGACGGGAAACTTTTTAAAAAATAATTAAAGTGACGGGAAACTTTTTAAAAAAATAATTAAAGTGACGGGAAACTTTTTAAAAAATAATTAAAGTGAGGGGAAACTTTTTAAAAAATAATTAAAGTGAGGGGAAACTTTTTAAAAAATAATTAAAGTGACGGGAAACTTTTTTTAAAATAATTAAAGTGACGGGAAACTTTTTAAAAAATAATTAAAATGACGGGAAACTCTTAAAAAAATAATTAAAGTGTCGGGAAACTTTAAAAAACATGATTAAAGTGTTGGGAAACTTTAAAAAATAATTAAAGTGACGGGAAACTTTAAAATAAATAATTAAAGTGACGGGAAACTTTTATAAAATAATTAAAGTGACGGGAAACTTAAAAATAAATAATTAAAGTGATGGGAAACTTAAAAAACTAATTTAAGTGACAAGAAATTAAATAATAAATCAATAGCATTTTGTTAGTAGTAAAAAGGACAGAGTTTTGCTGAAGGAGATAATGTACAAGGGTCAGTCAAAAAGTAATGCCTATTCTTTAATTACAGGAGATGAAACTTCATGACCAAGAAGGAAAAAAAAAACAGCGTCAGAAAGACAGATTTTTTTATTAACATTGCTATTATTTTTCAACCCCCTTCAATCAATAACCAAAATAAACACAAAGGTCTCAGAATTCAAAATCTAGTCCTCAACATTGTTTCCTTCCTTTTCAATTGTAACAGAAGGCTCAGTCAAGAAAGTAATGTCTAGTCTTCTTTATTTACAACAGATAATTAGAAGCAAATAAAATGTATCAAAATGAACACAAAAGTCTCAAATCTAGTTGTCAACATAGTCTTCTTTCTCAATAGTTTACGAGGGTCAGTCAAAAAGTAAAGCCTATTCTTTTTTTAATTAAAGCAGATATAATAGTAGAAGCAGATAGTTAAGTGCCATATGTCATACACGCTTTGGGCGATCATGTCTCGAAAGAGACATAACCGACTGGGTAGAAGATTATCCCACAGCAGGTTGCCAATGGTTTCTGCGGTAGATTGGTTGCCAGTCAAGGCTATAGAGCGCAATCTGTCTTATTATTTAACCCATAACTGGAGAGAAGAGACAGATTAATAATTTTCCCAAAGGTATTTGTGCGTAAGTGAATGCAAGGAATTCAACTGGAATTTGAACTCGGCTCCCCAATTTGTCATTCTGAGTAGATATCCACTGCAACACAACGCACATCTGCAGAAGCAAAGCAGACCAAAAGAAACACAAAAGTGTCAGGGTTCCAAATCTATTTTCCCAAATCATCAGTTTCCCTTTTAATTGCCATAACAAAGACATTAAACATGTAACCCTTGTTCTTCTTTAATTATAGCATGTTTAAAAGTGTACAAAGCATAGCAGAATGAACACAGAAATCTCGTCATCAATGTGGTCTCCATCCTTCTCAATGGTAGGAAGAGGCTCAATCAAAGTTAATACCTGTTCTTTGATTATGAAGCATACAAAAATGATTACGTTTTCAGAATGCCTAATCTAGTCCTTAACATAATATATTTTCTCATGAATTGTGGCATTCCACCTTTAAACGAGGGTATATACAACCACTTCATAAAATCTGTTTGGATACTTTCTTAGCCATGTGTGAGTTGCTACTTTCACCTCACCATCATAGAGTGAACAGCTGTCCTATAAATGTTGCATTTTGCACTTCCTGATGATTTTGAGTAATCACTACTCTGGCTACCATGAAGGCTTTCAAAGGGTTTTGCAATAATGATGGGTCTGTCAGCTATAATGTTAACAGTAGCTGACCTGACACTGCAAAACTGTCACACTGGTCGATTTCTCATTTGTCTCTAGGATTACCATCAACTACAGACACATGTCCTTACTGTGAACCCAACTGAATTTTGGATATATACACACACAAAACAAACAGATAACAATAAATTATATAAACACCCAATCTACAAAGGGAGAGAGAGAATCTTTCAAATGTTCATAAGAAGATCAAATAGTCAAAGAAAGACCTGAAACTATATAACCTTGATCTGGACAATTTTCATTTGATAGTGTACAGAAGTGAATAAACAATTATTTTATACAGTATAACCCGGATATAAGAAAGATTTCATGTGGTCCCAAATTAGAGCCTGTGGTAATGTATATAAAATAGACCAAACCTGGACATAAGAGAATTTTTATTTGGTCCCGACAACTCCCTTATATCAGGGTTACACTGTATATGAAAACATTACTAATATAACACCGCATATAGACAGATCAACTTACAGCCCATCTTCTGTCATCATTACTATCTTTGGCAAGATGTCTGTTATAGAGTTCTTCAGCTTTCATAAGATATTGAGCTGTTTTCCGACGAACAGCTTCACGGCGGGTTTTATTTCCATCTCCTGTAATAATGGAACAAGATTTCGTTAAATGGCATGCATTGTTTTCTCAGCGATCTTAACATCAAAGTAAGTATTAGTAAGTCAAGTAAAAAAAGAAAAAGTACAAAAATGCTTTGCCCAAATGATTCTTGAAATTAAAAATATGCTTTAGCAGAAAAGCAATGGCCTTTTCTCACTTGAAACTTGATTTAATGCAGGCATTTACAATAATAAATTCAATTGATGACATAGGTTTCAAGAAATATTTTACTAAAAGCCAGTATAAATCCACCAGAAGAAATGTATTGAAAATCCAACCACTGCTCTATTGCTTATCATATTTTAGTGCATACTGTGGTGTGGTTGTCTTACAGTGTGAAATACGACAGCTAGAACAACACACCTCCCAAAAAAAAAAAAAAAAAAAAAACACATTTTACCAAAATGAGTGAGTTTTTTTGTTTTTTTTTAATATATCACCCCGAGCAAACTATGTGAATAGTTACAATACCTCATCTCAGAAATATACCCTTCTATTTACCCATAGTTTGTGTGGTAGAAGAGACTTTTTTAATCGTATCACCCCAAGCAAGGCGGTAACGCCACTGATGTGCAGGGGGCTATGTAATAGTGAAAAGATTGGAAAAGAGAAAGCCGGAAACCACATCCTAAACAGGGAGCAAGGGATGAGTCTCTTAACCTGTTCAATAGATGTGGGTAGAGTGTGAACTGGGCGATAGATAGATCTATCTACTCCAATTGAAAAAAAAAAAAAAAAAGAAACCAAAGTGAGAAGATTGGAAAAAGAGAAAGCCGGAAACCACATCCTAAACAGGGAACAAGGGATGAGCCTCTTAACCTGTTCAATAGACGTGGGTGGAGTGTAAACCGGGCGATAGATAGATCTATCTAATGGCATATCAACCTCTGTGGGTTATTTAATGCCAAAATGTGTTTTTTTTTTTACTTTTTTTAATGTTTAGTCATAAGGAGAAGAAAATTTTTTTATTTTATTTTTTTATTTTAGAAAACTGAAAATATCTTCTACTTTGTATTCAAAAATGTTTTACTGAGAATAGTTTTTCCATTCAAAAATGTGTTACGATAATTTTTTCTTCAAAAATGTATATTTTTCTATAAAAGTCTATATATATATATATATATATATATATATGTGTGTGTGTGTGTGTGTGTATTTTTATAGTGTTTTGACCCCAGTTTGGGGGCTAACTATTTGCCCATAGCTGGGACCCTAACAGGTGCTACTACTGTGGGTCATGGTGGACCTGAGAACAACAGCAATTAAGAGGTGGTTCCATGCTCCTCACAACCTTCCAATGCCTTGATGCCAGACGCAGTTTTTACCAAAATGATTCCTGAAATTATAAATCTGCCTTATTGTTGTACGTACCATGTATCTTCAGAATGTGGCGATCATGGTATTCCCACAATTTCCTGTCTTTTGTAGCTCTTAATAAATTTTCTTTTTGTTATGTCTACAAAACCTTCTTTTGCCATCCATTTACCCAAGCTCATTCTTCTTCTATGTGCTGCGTCCCTTCACAACATTGGTGATCATGGTCCTCCTCAATTTCCTGTTTTTTTGTAGCTCTTAGTAAATTTTGTCTTTTTGTTATCTGTCCTAAACCTTGTTCTGCCATACATTTTACACAAGCTTAGGTTAGGCATTGTTTTCTACTGTTCCAATTGCCTTCAATTTGTCCTGTGGGTATCCAATTTTCCAAGCCTTCTTTCTCCATTATGCACCTGAGAAATTTCAACTTTTTCTTTCTGATCCTTTTTGTTACCGTGTACTCTAAAACTTTCTTGCTGCTCACTTTATCGATGGCATTCTCAGCATCCTTCTGTAAAACCACATTTCTGTTGTTTGGTCTTTACCCACTTGAAACTGAATATTTAGAGTTGATTTAATTCAGGTATTTACAATAGAATATTCAACTGATGACATAGGTTTCAACAACAAAAAAAAAAAAAATTTTACTAAAAGCCAATATAACTGTAGTGGTATGGGGTTAGGGGTTAAAATAAACAGTTGATTTACCCACACCAAGAATATTAATGAAGGATGATAATGATAGGGAAACAGACAGGTAATTTTAGCAAGACAAGGAATTTATTCATGATTTTCCATGCTTGAAATAGTGCCAGTAGCTCGTTTCAGGAAAATAAATCAGAATTCTTCAAGTCCATAATTTAAATGCATTTCACATAGGCTTGCAAATTTCTTTCCTTTTCTTCATCAGTTTTAAGAATTTGAAGGGAGTGGGTGAAGAGAGTTATTATTTTGCACTTACTACAGCTCAACCAGATGACATATTTTTAGTCATTTCACTCCAAGCATGGTGAAAAAGCCACTAAGATGCAAAAGGTTACTGAGTGTGAATGAATATGAGAAAAATATTATTAAAGAAAGAGGACAATAAAAGAACAGGAATTAAGGAGATAGAAGATGACGATTGACATAGCTTTTACATTTTTGAAAATAACACTTCACTCAATAAATCCTGGGCCTAAATAAAACAACAACTTTCAGGCAAAATTCAATTTTATTCATCAACAGTCGCCCTCTAGGGTGATACACCAATTCCAATGCTTCTCTAACAATTCGATGACTTTTTTGTAGAACAATTTGTCTTTGGCCTCAAAATATGCCTCAGTTTCCAATATCACTTCTTCATTGGAACCAAATCTCTTTCCCTAGAGCATTATTTTGAGATCTGCAACCAGCCAGTAGTTGCTCGAGGCCAGATATGGAGAACAGAGTAGATGCAGAAGCAGTTCAAAGTGCAATTCATGTAGTTTTGCCATCGTTGTAATTGACTTGTGTTGTCTTGATGAAAGATCACTTTTTCTTCATTTGTGGCCATTTTTTGCTAATTTCTTCCTTCAACTGCACCAGTAATATTATAAAATATTTGCTATTGATGGTTCTTCCTTCCTCAAGGTAATCCATGAACAAAATACCTTGCACATCCCAGAATGTGGAGGCCAAAACCTTGCCTGCTGATGTTTGCATTTTTGGTTGCTTTGGGCAGCTTTCACCTGTTCACTCAGCTGACTGCCAATTTGACTTCAGATTGAAGTGGTGAATCCATGTTTCATCCATTATCACATATTAACGCAAAACTCCTTGTGGTGCTGAAACAGTTGCAAAAAATGCTCTGAATCGTCAATGCATTCTTCTTTTTATCAATTGTGAGCAAATGTGGCACCCACTTTGAACACAGCTTTCTCATTAACAAATGTTCATACAAAATGGTGAATACACTGCCTTCTGATAAGTTTAACTCCTCTGCTATCTCACACAACTTCAATTTATGATCAGCCAAAACGAGTTTGTGGATTTTTTTGGTGTTTTCCGGGACAACTGCTAATTTTGGGCAACCTGAGAGTTCAGCATCATTTGTCTGTACAACCGTGCTTAAAGTCAGTATACGATCTCTTAACCATTGTTTCTGATGGAGCAGAGTCCAAATAACACTTATCAAGCCATTGCTTTGCTTGAACAGTATTTTTTTCCATCAGAAAGCAATGCTTTATCAACACTCAAAATTCAGATTTTGTCAAAGTTTTGAAAATTTGCAACATCAGCTTCACTTAAATAACTGTAATTTGTAAACTAATAATCTGATTGGGACCAAATTTTGTCACGTGCCATTTGAAGGTTAGTGCTTAATAAAAAGCATATGAATTTTTTATTAGTGTCACCATCTGTATGTCAAACCTGGGACTTACTGAGTGATGTGTCAAAAGTTGACTGAAGCAACAAGAAGCCAGAAGAGAATTATACAAGTGAGAAATGCAAGAGAAGAAACTGTCAATGTAAAACTTATGGCTACATCTAGCAATTTCATCTGTAAAATGATGAGACCTATCTGCCAATTTAGTACTGCACTTAAATTTTTAAAGTCGCGGCAGCAAAGTGTAAAGCTTATCAGAACAGTTTTCATGAAAATATTTATAGAAAAGGCACTGGAAAGCTATGTTATAGTGGTTGGGGAAAGAGAATGAAACTGAGATGCCAGGTCAAGACCAATAACATTTTTGATTCTTCTTTGGATTTGGTCATGATTTAAACAAATTCAACTATAGCTCTATCATCTCAAAATACAAAAATATTCTTTTTCGTGGCACATAGTGAATGAGTGGAACACTATCACTCTTTTGCCAGTCAAGGCCAAAATTTCAAAAAGGGTGGGTTGAAAATACATTTTCATTATATTAACAGATAGTAATTGTATTTGTCTACGATGTGACTTTTCTGCTGTTTTAAACACTTTTCAAGATTATTCTTGTTTTCAGCATGTTGTTGGTGGTGCTCTTTCTTATATCTTATTTTCTGTTTGTTTACCAAATTTGGCCTTATGGCTGCTGAGTTAATAATAAATACATACTGTCTTAGTTCTTGTCTAGGAAAAGAGTATAAACCTATTTACAAGAGTTGCTGAAAAGTTATTAGTCCAATCCACTTCCCAAAATCTGACCAAATCTAAGTGTGCTTGTAAGCAAACATTTGACATTTTTTGGAACCTTTCCCAAGAGATATGTACTACTAGCAGTATAGCCCGGCATTGCTCGGGTGCAATGAAAGCTTTAAAACTAATCCATGGTCCTGGAACTCAGACTAAAGAATATTTGTGTGAAGCTTGGTGAGAATCGGATAAAAATTGTGGATTTGTATAAAGGACATACAGACAAATAAACAGACACACACAAACATCTTACCTTTTAAATATATGTATTATAGATTTTATGCACTATTGTAAGAAGTGCAACCTTGAAACTTCTGAATATCGTTTCTTAACATGTGTATCAAATTTGATTAAAATCGGACCATTCCTTCTATAACCTGATTTTTTCGATTATTGATATTTATCGGGGGTACCTCAACACAAAACCTTAGTTAAGAACACTCGCAGACGCTTATAGTATAACTAAATTTTCAAGAAAATCTGTTCAGCCATTTCAGAGTCTATAGGTAACGGACACACACAAAGTTCCATTTATAAATAAGTTTAGACATCTATTCTGAAAGTAGACATTTTCAAGATTTCAGAACTGGTTTAACTTTATACTAACTCCAAGTATCAATATTTTAGCTCGTCTCCACACTAAAATGTGACGTGAAACAAGGTTGAGTTTATGGTGGGGAACCCAAGCACATACACCTGGGCCAGGGCAAAAAATTGCCTAGCCTCTGCAACTGATGGTTGCACTAGCCTCGGTGGCAACCACTGATCCACCCCTCTACTGCAATGGAGTGGTGCAGCCTCAAGTATCCATTTCCTGGGACTGGGAATCTCTCAGTATTTAATTGTTTTTTTAGCCAATTGCCACACTCTGACAGAGACACAACTGAGAGATGATAAACCCTACACGGCATATTCCAGGTAAGTAACTTCAAGTATATATCAAGTTATGAACATTTCTCAAGTGATATATGGTATATCTAGTCTGAAAGTAGACTGTCTCAGAATTTATATCAGCACTGGTCTAACCTTATTTGAACTAAGTTTTCTCATAGTATAATCATTAGAAGTTAATCCAAACTTGCAAATAATTAATCATTTATTTTTAGACTAGCAGTATAGCCCGGCGTTGCTCGGGTGTAATGAAAGCTTTAAAACTAATCCATGGTCCTGGAGCTCAGACTCAGCCTAAAGAATATTTGCGTGAAATTTGGTGAGAATCGGATAAAAATTGTGGATTTGTATAAAGGACATACAGACAGGCACACAAACATCTTGCCTTTTATATATAATCAATTTTCTGCACTATTATAAGTACTGCACCCTTGAAACTTCTGAAAATTGTTTCTTATGTCTTTGTCTATGAGTGTATCAAATTTGATTAAAATCGGACCACTCCTTCTATAACCTGATTTTTTCAATTATCGATATTTATCAGGGTTACCTCAACACAAAACCTAGCTAAGAACACTCACAGACACTTATAGTACAACTGTGTAAATTTTCAAGAACATCGGTTCAGCCATTTCGGAGTTTATAGGTAACGGACAGACACACACACACAGACAAAGTTCCATTTATAAATAAGTTTAGATTTAGATGATCAGGTTTGGATAGTTGATTTTTGTGCCTATTTTTTGAGTCATATTCTTCAGCAGATCAAGACTTTCATATAGATGTTATGCATGGTGCCAAACCATATTCAAAAATGTCTAAACTGTCAGCTGTATACAAATGCTTCTAAAGATCAATGGTGAAAAAAGTTTTTCAGCAAGTGAAGCTGTGGATCTTGGCAAAGACAATACGTCTTTAAACATTGTGGAATGGCACTACAAAATCACAAAGAAATGTACCAAATAACAAAAACCACATATCTTGAGGATTAGCAACAACTAAAGTGGACAGCACATGTAACCCGTAGAGAAAAATAATTATATAAACAAAATGTTAACATTCCACACTACTTCAAACAAAAGGTTAGGAAGGAAACCCCCATCAATACTGGAAAGAGAGAGAGATAACAACTACTGAACTTAAGAATCCTATTTTCCTGAAAAAATATTTTAAGAGAAAGATTTTATTAATTTCAACCAAAATCAAAATTTCCAAGCCATTATTAATTAAATCACCCACACATCCAACCTTACAGCACCTAGATACCAACCAGGCTTGATGTTGATGATCATACAGAAACCAAGGTTTCAATGTGATATGGCCATAAGCTATGTTATTCAACAATTATGCGTGTTGTGGTGCAGAGGATATTGGCTTGGAATGATAAATCAGGGAGCCGAATTCAAATTCCAGTTGAATTCCTTGCATTCACTTACGCGCAAATACCCTTGGGAAAGGTATTAATCCATCTCTTCCCTCCAGTTATGGGTCAAATTATAGGACAGAATGGGTTCTTTAGCCTTGGCTGGCAACTAGTCTACCGTAGAAAGCAATGGCAATCTACTGCAGGATAATCTTTTGTCCAGTCAGTCATGTCTCTTTCGAGGCATGATCATCCAAAGTGCGTATCACGCATGGCACTTAACTGACTGACTGAAAGTACTGCATCATGAAATTTCTTTGAAAGTAATAATGTTTATGATATCTTGAATTTTGGTACTAGCCCTCCCTGATTTCAACATCAATGTTAAAAAAAAAAAATGCTACAACTTTCTGAATAACCTAACAACACATGAAAAATCGATCATCAAAAATTTCACTTACCCTGAACACCTTGTAATAAGATACCAACACCGTTTCTGTAGAAAGCAAATGCCATTTCATGCCTGCCACTTGCTTCACACTCCTGTGCCTGGCATATCTGGTTGGCAGCGACATAGATGTAGTCCTCCTTGCCACCAACTTTTAAAGACATTTCACTTGACCTCGAGCTAGATCGTGATCGCTGGATCTTTGGACTGAAACTTGCAGAGGGCTGAGCTGCAGACGTGGAAGAATCGTATCCTTCTTGTGAGCTCGGATGAGTTGTTAATGGTGGTAGGTTAAGAGAGATGTCGAAATCTCCTTTCGTGTATGATACTTTTGCATTTGACACGTCTTTCAGAGGATCAAAAGCTGAAATGTCAATTTGAGATGTTCTTCCCACGCCTGATTCCTTGGCTGGGCTTTCCTTAGAATCACTGGTCACACTTGAGGCTTGCAGAGAATGGCACTGATGAAAGGAATTCCTTTCTTCCAAGTGTTTATCAGGCATCTTGTCTTTGTCAGGGTCCAACACTAAACTCTCGGCGGAAAAAGGCAGAACATTTGTTGCCAGGGCTGACAAAAGCCAAATGTTGTCGGTGTCCAATTCATGGCTCGAGCTGACCGCTTCTTCCTCGGTTGGTTGCAAGGGGTCAAAATAGGAAATGTCAGCATCAGGCAATGGTGTGCCCAGTACAACACCATCAAGTTCTTCCAATTCTTCGTCTTCCATTGATGTAATACTGATATTATCAGGAATCTGAGGGTGACTCCATACTCCATTACAGATGTCACTAGCACTTGTGGAGGTTTTTAATGAAATACTGGGGGGGAAAAAAAAGGTAATATAAAATTTTTAAATTTGTTTAATAAAATAAAAAACAAATAATTAAAAACAATGCCATTTTTTCTATTAATAATAAATCAAGTATTTAAACTTTAAAAATTTATCTTTTTATTCTGCTTGTTTAGACAATTATATTTTTCTACCTAGGATCAGAGTGTATTATCTGTCTAATACCAGGCCTTTCTGATCTATACTACTATTCTTGCTTGTATGACAACCCTAATGCTTTTCTATCTAGAATGATAGTGTAGTAGATGTCCGGTCCAAGGCCACTCTGATTTAAATTATTATTTTGTTTGTATAATGCCCACTATGCTTTTCTACCTAGGACCAGAGTGAAGTGTTTGCCTGATCCTGGGCCATTCTGATCTATATTCTCTTGTTTGTACAAAATACTATTATCCTTTTCAATTTAGGATTAAAGTGTAAAATTTTTGGACAAGCAGTGGACCTAATAAATAAAGACATGGTGAGAGGAGGAGTCAGCAGAAAGAGTTGGAAAGAGGTCAGTAGGAAGGGTTGGGATAAGCAGTCAACCTAATAATGAAATATGTGGTGGAAAGAGGTCAGCAGGAAGGGTTGGGATAAGCAGCCGACCTAATAATTAAATATGTGGTGGAAAGAGGTCAGCAGGAAGGGTTGGGATAAGCAGTCGACCTAATAATTAAATATGTGGTGGAAAGAGGTCAGCAGGAAGGGTTGGGATAAGCAGTCAACCTAATAATGAAATATGTGGTGGAAAGAGGTCAGCAGGAAGGGTTGGGATAAGCAGTCAACCTAATAATGAAATATGTGGTGGAAAGAGATCAGCAGGAAGGGTTGGGATAAACAGTGGAACTACTAAATAAATACATAGTTGGTTAGCAGAATAAGATAGGCAATGGACCTAATGAGATGTACAGGTGGTTATATTACATTGGTGCTGAGTTGTATTAAATAGTAGTCCTAATAAAAAATATAGTGGGAGGAGTTAGCTGTATGTATTGTGTATGAATCGGCCTTAATAACTAAAGATATGGTCAGTGGTGAGCCTCATAAATAAATATTTGGTAAGCTGGGTTCCTAATAAATACATATATAGGGATTTAACTGAATGTGTTGTGTATCCAGTAGTCCTAAGTGGTAATGCTAATAAATATCAGTGTGGTATAATGTATAACTGTACGAAATGAGAAATCGGATTGCTAAATTTAAATTCAAGTTGGATTTATTACTTTCACTTAAGGCAAATACCCTTCAGAAATGTGTGAATCCATCTCTCTCAATTATGAGTTGAATAGTAGTACAGACTGGGTCCTATAGTCTTGGCTGGCAACCAGTCTACCACAGAAATAAATGACAACCTATTGTGGAAAAATATTTTGCCTAGTTATAAACCAAAAAAGGCATGAATGTCCAAATGTGAATCAAGTATGGTACTTAACCGAATGCGGTAAATGTATAAAAAATATAAACTGTGGTGCTGATAAGTATAGTGCGGAAGATGAATTTACAGAAAATAAATACAGAGAAGATCCTTTAAGCTGCCAGTTATGGTAACAATTGTCATGTCATGATCGTGTAGCCCATTAGGGAGGGCTGTTGAGGCAACACATGTATTGAAGCTGTAGCAGCAGCTGCATATCTTGGGTTAATATAGCCTGACAGAGCCAAACCCTCTCCAGGCTATAGGGCAAGGGTCGGCAACCTATGGCCCGCAGGCCGGATCCGGCCCACAAGGTCATTTTGACCAGCCTGTGAGCCTGATCACTAATGACTAATTTTAACATGAGAGACAAGGCTTTTGAATTCAACAAAAGGCCTGCTGCTATCTTCCTCTGATCTACCCAAACGAATTTGAATACTATGACCACAAAAACACAATCAAAACCCAATCACCTCCATTTCTGCATTAAAAATAAAAAATAAACATAAAACAAAAACTGAGAGCCAATTTGACCGACCGACCGGCGACAGACATTAGGTGGGGACACCTTCAAAGGGACAATGTTGTCTCAGTCGGCTTTCTATTTCAGTCCTCCAGTAGCGACCCCCCTGCCCATCGCTTACCCCTGCCACCTACCCTATGTAAGTTGGTGGAATCTTTCAATAGGTCATGTTCTTATCTTATACGTAAGTGTATATGTTTGCAACTATTTGTGCTCATATGTATGGGTATTTTGCTTTTGTTTGATGTGTGTGTGTGTGTGGTTCGTTTGTGGTACAATTTCCAATAACAGTTTCAAACGTCATAATTTCATCCATTTCACTTTGGTTGATTTTTTTCACTTTGAAGTATTTTTGACATTCCTTGAGGAAGAGTAATTTTTCTTAGGTGTTTTTTAATTTTAGATTTTCTTTTGTTTTTTCTGATTTCTCAATGTTTATTTTTATTATGGTTTTAAATATTTAGGTTGACAGGGGTCTGCATATGTAATTTTCCTTAATTTTTCATTAAAGGCCTTCGTCCAGCTTGCGACCAGTCATTATAACACGATCCGGTCTGCAGGGATCGAATGAGTTGCCGACCTCTGTTATAGGGCCTAGTCAGTCTTGATATTTCCCCATAGCTGGAAGAGGAGAAAGAAGAGAAGGATTCATACATTTTGAAAGGGTATTTGTGCATAAGTGAATGTAACACACTTGACTGTAATTTGAACTCAGCTCTCCGATTTTTCATTCCAAGCTGCTATACATTACACCGCTTGCACATCCAATTGTCATGTATTTGTTCTCTTATTGCACAAAGTTTACAGAACAAATGAAAAGACACTACATACTGATTTTCTTGTTTTTGAGAGTTTTCAGTGTATGAGTCCTGCTGGTTCAAAACTAATACTTCATGAGATTTGTTTGCATCAGAAGTGGAGAGGTCAAGTGAAAGTTCAGAATCCGATTCAAAACTTGAGGCTTCAGCAGTTGCGTTGGATGTACCACCTGCACTTGTTGGTTTTATCGAGACAGGACAACTTCTTCCATCCACTGTATTGAATTCGTCATTTTCACTACTCTGAAAAAATAAATAAATAAAAATAGAAAAACGGATTCAATTAAGATATATATATTTTTTTTAATCATATCACCCCGAGCAAGGCGGTAACGCCACTGATGTGCAGGGGGCTACATAACAGTAAAAGCACTAGATAGAAGAGAGTGAAGAGAAGGACAAACCATTTAGAAAGAAGCAAGAGAAAGGAGGGATAACAGGTGTGATGACAGCTGAAGAGGTGAAGAGAAAGGAAAGGAAATACAGGGTGGTGAGGAAAGAACTAGAGTCAAGTGGTTAAGAGATGAGTATTGACCTTGCATTTGAATTCCCGGAGGTTTTAGCCATCAGGAAAGCAAAAATAAGGAAGCAAGTTCCACAGGCGGGAAGTGCGAGGAAAGAAGCCGCAAGAGTAGAATTGTCGTCTGCATTTGGTTGATCTCACTGTAAATGGGTGAGACTTGGCTGCCAGTCTGGTTGTTCCCCTTGAGCACTTTCAATCTAGAACAGTGATTCTTAACCAGGGCTGCTCATATCCCCTAGCAGTGTGATATCGGTTCTTAAGCAGTGCAAGGATACAGAATCATTGGGATCGTTTTATGAAAAAAAACTCCAGTGTAGTGTTACTGACAGCAACATCAAGGAAGAAATCAAGCTGAGAAACAATCATGAAGTTTACTAATGGTCGCCTGGAGCAATTCTGGGATTCTCAGTTGGAACATTTCCTGTACTGGCAAAAAAAAAAGAAGAGCTGATTGGGACACTTTTTGTGATTTCCTTTGCGACATTCCTTGGGGAAAAGTGTTCAGTCTCCCACTTGGTAACTGCGCCCCTGAGATTTTTTTTCCTGGCTTAAAGCTGGCATTGATGCCTTAATACCGATCAGGAAATTTTGTCATTCCTCGCCCTGGTTCTCTCCTGCCTGTTTGACTGCCATTGCCCACAGGAACCACTACTTCCGACTAATTCAGAGCCATGCATCTGACCACAATAGGCACCTATTTGTCTCTGCTCATAATGAGTGTAAGATGATCTTGAATGATGCCAAGAGGTTGTCTGCTGAGAGAATGGGGCGGTGCATTACTGACCACAAGTTCGGCACCAAGGACTATTGGCGGCTCTGAAAAAAAAAAATCTCTCGCTGTATTGGTGCCTTTCACAACTCCATACCTGTGCGAAACTGGATTTTTCTGTCTGCTTCACATCAAACCCAAGAGCAGAAAGCAACAACAACAAACATTCACACACAGCATGCATAGTACAAACACATCTTACCATCATTTAATTTTTTTGCTAATATGAAAGTAAATCTAAGGTTTTTGTAATGCCTTAATTTGTGGTCAGTTATGGAAATAAAGATTAAAAGAAGCACAATGGTTCTGTTATTTATACATGAGATCAATATTATTTTTATCAACTCTGGAAGTGAGTACAAGAACTGGCTGGTGGTTTGAAAGGGGTACAAGCTGGCTGGTGGTTTGAAAGGGGTGTGAAAAATGAAAAAGATTAAGAATCACTGATCTAAAAAGATACAGTTTTACGTGGAAGAACCAAGTAGCCATTTTTATTTGGAACATGCATGAAAAATGAAGCAGTTCAAAGAAATCATTTTCTCTCCATTACTTGCCAGAGTTCATGAATTTAAATCTACGCAATTTACATACTAATATTTGATTTAGGGATGTTTTTAGATTTTTTTTTTATTGTTGCAAAGTTCTTTTTAATCTATTCTATAAAGAACAATCATCTGTATATGTGTGCCTGGATTAAACTCCCAAACTACAATATTTAGGCTCTTACTACCAAGTATATACTAAATAGCAGTATAGCCCAGCGTTGCTCGGGTGTAATGAAAGCTTTAAAGCTAATCCATGGTCCTGGAGCTCAGACTCTTTGAATGTTCACACGAAAGACTAAAAAGCAATAGTTCTTTCCAGTTAAAGCGAAACTGTAGACTGAAAGAAAAATGAATGGATATAAGTCAAATTTTCATTTCCTGGTATCGATATCAAATAAGATTTTTTCATCATAAACTGAATTTTGAAGGCTAAATAAGTCCTCTGAGTAAATGGTATCATGGCTGAGACTAAGAACTACAATTATACTTACTTAGAACCAAACCTGTATCAAAAAAATACAGACATACAGGCAGATAAACAGACACACAAACATCTTGCCTTTTATATATATATATATATATATATAATCAATTTTTTGCACTATTGTAAGAACTACAACCTTGAAACTTTTGAATATCGTTTCTTATGTCTTTGTCTATGAGTGTATTGAATTTGATTAAAATCGGACCACTCCTTCTATAACCCGATTTTTTCGATTATCAATTTTTGATATTTATCGGGGGTACCTCGACACAAAACCTAGCTAAGAACACTCGCAGACACTTATAATACAACTGTGTAAATTTTCAAGAAAATCGGTTCAGCCGTTTCGGAGTCTATAGGTAACGGACAGACAGACACACACACAGACACACACACACAGACACACAGAGACACACAGACAAAGTTCCATTTATAAATAAGTTTTGATTAGATTTAGATTCAACAAGTTCCAAGAAAGGTTTTGATAAATAAATTTATTTCTGCACTCTTTATACAAGTTAAGATATGGTAAATTGATACATATGTAATAGCTAACATTGGAAAATAGAGCAATATATTTTAGCACTTCAAATGTAAACCTTATGCCATTCAATTGTTCTTTAAACAGTGGGTGGTAGGATCTAGTTGATAGTAGGAGGCAGAAAAAGTTTGGGAAGAGGAGTGAGTAATAGGAACAAGAACAATTTAAAAAAATATAGATTTAAACTTGTCAAATGAAATGAATGAGAGTCTGAAGAGGAGTGGAACCTGGAACAACTTAACCAAAAAGCAGTAAAACTTATAGGGTTCTCAGGCTTAGATGCCTTTGGAGGTAAAAGACCTTCAATTACACTGATTTCCAAAGAACAAATATTGCCAACATATCAAGTATCTTTTGGAAACAATTGTTATCAACAACTGCATACTTTAAGTTTTATTATCTATTGAGCTAACCAAGTGCATTTGCAATCTGGATGTTTCAAATAAGGTACTTTTAACCAAATAAAAATTTCTGAAATTGTAATTGTGTATATTAAAAAAGAAATCCAGTTTTTTTTTTGCATTTAATTTCTATTCAAAATTTCTAATTATGCAGTGTCATTAATAACTGTTGTAGAGGAATATCCTATCCCGGAATGGATATGGTCCAGTCTATAAAAGACTGTGACTAGAGCGAACTGATAGCATCCGTCACTAGACGAACACATACGTCCTAGGCAGAGACATTTTCTACTTGATCGTTATACCTGTTACTATTCGTTGACTGTTCTTGTACATCTATTGGTTTATTGTACTGTTGTATAATAAATCTCTTATAATCTATCTTCAGTGTTAAGTATTATTCTTGCACTGTTCTTTTCCCTGATATTCCTTCCCAGGATATATCAATAACCAATTTAAATTTTTATAATGCAGGATTTTATAGTTGGTATTAATGGATTAAATACCCTAATTTATACATTGGCTTTGAAAATCATTTTATAATAAGATGATAATTTGTAAAATTTGAAAAAAAAAAAAATTTCAACACCTGTTCATAGTGAAAAGGAGGGAGATATTTCGACAAGGTGTACTGGTTAGCAAACTGGTCTTACTAGATCAAGTGCATTTCTAAATTTTTGGAGCAGTGAATTATGTCATGGTGTTCTTTTTCTCACAGACAGTGCCCAACTGAACCTACTATGCTGCACAGTCAACAAAATCAAAAACGAACAATGCACATGTGCAAAATTAAAACTATTAAATGGTCACAATTTAACCATGGCAACATGTACATATAAAGCGTCAATGTTAAATAAATAAAACTAGTGAAGAGAGTTTGTCTGATTTATTACACCTATAGGTATTATGGGTTACAATGTAAAATGTTGTTCTTGCTGTGGGTCACAGAAAAGAAAAAAAAATATTTGAAAAATGCGGTTTACATGATAATGCTGAAATGATCTTCTGATGGTCAGTTAGTTAAGTGCCATACGTGAAACACGCTTGGGCGATCATGTCTCGAAAGAGAAATGACTGACTGGGCAGAAGATTATCCCACAGTAGGTTGCCATTGCTTTCTGTGGTAGACTGGTTGCCAGCCAAGGCTATAGAACCCAATCTGTCCTGTTATTTAACCCATAACTGGAAGGAAGAGATGGATTAATACCTTTCCCAAGGGTATTTGTGCATAAGTGAATGCAATGAATTCAACTTCTGATGGTAGGTCATCTTTTAATGATTAACCCAATTTAATGGATATCCAGTTATGCAGTCTACTTTTCCTTTAATTGTGTTTTTTTTTTGTGATGCAATTCCAATGTTTTGATTGAACATTTTCATTGGTGTTACATAAATAAAATATATGAACCATGACATAATAGAGTTGTTGGGACCAGATAAAAGTTATCTTATATCTGGGTTTGGTCTATTTTATATACATTACCACAGGCTCTAATTTGGGACCAGAGTTAATTTCTCTTATATCCGGTTTTGGTCTATTTTATATACATTACCACAGGCTCTAATTTGGGACCAGAGAAAATCTCTCTTATATCCAGGTTTATCTTATATCCGGTTTTGGTCTATTTTATATACATTACCACAGGCTCTAATTTGGGACCAGTGAAAATCTCTCTTATATCCAGGTTTCTCTTATATCCGGTTTTGGTCTATTTTATATACATTACCACAGGCTCTAATTTGGGACCAGTGAAAATCTCTCTTATATCCAGGTTTCTCTTATATCCGGTTTTGGTCTATTTTATATTTATAAATTCTATCTGGCTATAATTAGGGACCAGATAAGTTTCTCTTATATCCGGGTTATACTGTAGAATATTTTAGTTGGTGCTAGTGATGATTGTTAACGTGACCATTTTGTGGAGGTGCATCCCATTTTTTTTTTTTAAAGAGACTTTTAAATTTCTCTCTCAATGATACTTTAATAACCACACTCCATATAAGTAAAATATTTTTTGTGAAAATAAAAGTATTTTTCTTTCTTTTTTTGTGTGGGTTTAAATGTTTGTGAGATAACCTACCATATTATTTAACTAAAATGTTTGAGTTTTGTTTAATGGCATATCAACCTCGGCGGGTTATTTAACGCAAAAAGTGGGGTTTTAAGGTATTTTCTTTTCTTTTAATGTTTGGTTATAGTGAGAAGGTTGATTTAGATTTTAATGAAAGTGTTTTTATTCTTTTTTATTTTAGAAAACTGAAAATGTGTTCTAGTTTAGTATTCAAAAATGTTTTGCTGAGAATTTTTTTCCTTCAAAAATGTGTCATGGTAACAATTTTTTCCTTCAAAAATGTATTGTTGGTAAAAATTTTCTATAAAAGTTTATTTTTATGTATATATTTCTATAAAAGTGTATCTTTATACTTTCATAGTGTTTTGAGCCCAGTTTTGAGGTCAACTATTTGCCCATAGTTGGGACCCTAACAGGTGCTACCACTCAGGGTCAGGGTGGATCTGGGAGCTACAACAATTAAGAGGTGGCTCCATGTTCCTCACAATATCTCAATGAAAGGCCTTGCTGCCGGATGCAGTTTACCGTCATGCCCAGGACCTAACTAAAATGTAATGATAATAATTTAGTAAGGTGATGAAAAAGAAAGCGACGACAAAGAAAATGATGACGAAGAAGAAGACAAAGAAGAAATTTCTTCAGAACTGGCTTCTTAATCAGATTTTCACCTGATAGATCCTTAAAACTGCATAAATTAAAAAAAAAAAAAAAACAAAGCCTGTAAACATATTCAAGGGATTAACATATTTAAAAAAAAGGGATTAACATATTTAAAAAAAAGGGATTAACATATTTAAAAAAAAAACAAAAAAACAAAACCTGTAGCTACTATATTCTAAAAGTGTTTTTGAAAAAACAATTCATATCCCCAACCAATAATTCTACATGAAATTAAAATATATTAATACATTTTATATACAAATATATTAATGCATTTGATATGAAAATATATTTATAAATTCTATGCCCCACCCCCGAAAAAAAAGAGGGATTTTGTTAAACATGAAAGTAAAGCATCTATCTATATTCCTTAGATGAGGCATTGTAGCTCTTTACACTACTTGCATCATTCGAACTGTTATCCTCATCTTTATTGCCATATTTACAATGTTTCAGCAGTTATACACTCCAGCCTTCTTCAGGTGATATATGTTGAAATTTCAAATCAAACCCTTTATTTTTAGTACAGAGGTAAATTGTTCTAATTCCACATGCCATGAAAATGTGAAGAAATCTAGCTAATGCGAAAATCTTTTTATGGACAACGCATTTTCTATTTTGTTCTCTCCATTTTTGTTCCAATTTCATACATTACTAAGATGCAAGAAAATTGCAGTTTGCATTATACAGTATAACCAGCATATAAGATAAACTCTGATATAAGAGATAACTGGTCCCAAATTAGAGCCTGTGGTCAGTCAGTCAGTTAAGTGCCATACGTGATACATGCTTGGGCAATCAGGTCTTGAAAGAGACATGACTGACTGGGTAGAAGATTATCCCGCAGTAGGTTGCCATTGCTTTCTGCGGTAGACTGGTTGCCGACCAAGGCTATAGAACCCAATCTGTCCTGTTATTTAACCCATAACAGGAAGGAAGAGATGGATTAATACCTTTCCCAAGGGTATTTGCGCGTAAGTGAATGCAATGAATTCGGCTGGAATTCCAACTCGGCTCCCCGAATTCTCGTTCCGAGACGATATCCAATGCACCACAACGTACATCAGAGCCTGTGGTAATGTATATAAAATAGACCAAACCCAGATATAAGAGATCTTTTATCCGGTCCCAACAACTCTCTTATATCAGGGTTACACTGTACATAAAAGTAAAATACACTGAGGCTTTTTGCAAACAAAAATAGAGTTGCATTATGAAAATAAGTTTACTGACCTCCAAAAATTTCTGAAATAGTTGAGATTTGTACAAATGTGGTTGGTGACCAATGAAGTTCAATAATTCCAAGGCACTTGTTCTTCTTTCTTCTATGACGGACTCGGCAAATCTGCCTATGGGAAGAAAAAAAAACAGTGTCATTTCACAAAGAAAAAAAAGCAGTAAGAATCTCAATAGTTGTTGGTTGGTGGAATTTGTTTAATAACATATCAACATCTCTATAGATCATGTAATGCTGAAATCTAAATATCTTGTAGGCAATTTTATGCTTTCAACTACATATAACTTGTACATCTAAACTTATTTATAAATGGAACTTTGTCTGTCTGTGTGTGTGTGCGAGTGTGTGTATGTATCCGTTACCTATAGACTCCGAAACGGCTGAACAGATTTTCTTGAAAATTCACACAGTTGTACTATAAGCGTCTGCGAGTGTTCTTAGCTAGGTTTTGTGCCAAGGTACTCCCGATAAATATCAAAAATCGATAATCGAAAAAAAATCGGCTTATAGAAGGAGTGGTCCGATTTTAATCAAATTTCATACACTCATAGACAAAGACATAAGAAACGATATTCAGAAGTTTCAAGGTTGCAGTTCTTACAATAGTGCAGAAAATTGATATTATATATATATATATATATAAAAGGCAAGATGTTTGTGTGTGTGTGACTCTGTTTATCTGCCTGTATGTCTGTATTTTTTCAGCCCTTTTATTTGAGTTTTTGCTTCGAGTTTGGCTCTAAGTAGGTATAATTGTAGTTCTTAGTCTCAGCCATGATACCATTTTTTCAGAGGACTTATTTAGCCTTCAAAATTCAGTTTACGACAAAAAAACTTATTTGATATTGATAGCAGGAAATGAAAATTTGACTTACATCCATTCATTTTTCTTTCAGTCTACGGTTTTGTTTTAACTGGAAACAACTATTGCTTTTTAGTCTTTCGTGTCAACATTCAAAGAGTCTGAGCTCCAGGACCATGGATTAGTTTTAAAGCTTTCATTACACCCGAGCAACGCCGGGCTATACTGCTAGTAATTTTATAATCTCAGAGTAAAGATATATTTTTATATATATTAGTTTGTAGATCATAAAACATATTATTGATAATTTTACTATAAAAATTTACTGATATATTGTAAAAAATGTTTATTTTTTCAGTGTTGCTTGGATTGTCATTTTGCTATAAAAATGTATTGTTGCTTATTTTATCATTATATGGAAAAATGTGAATTTTAAGAATAGTACTTTTCATGTGTGCATTTTTCTATGTAATCTATGATTTTTCCAGGCATTGTTATCAATTTAATGTAAATTTAATGCTGAAAACTGCATTCAAAAATATTAAAAAGAAAAAAATTTATATGCAATTGATTTAAAAAAAAACAAAAAAAACTTTAAATTGAGTATTTATAATTAATTCTGATAAAATAAGTGATAAGTAAAATTTGATTGACAAAAATTATAAAAGATATCATTGGAATTTAAATGTTGAAAACCACATGCGAAAATATTAAACAGAAAAATGTTATAAAGAATAAGATTTATTATTAGAAGTGTTAGTCACTCACTTATTCTCCCTTTTCAGACTTCACATATTTTGGTGTAACTTTTTTTCTACTGAACCAAAATTCAAAAATCTTTTTCAAAATGTAACTAAGGAAGTGTCCTATCTAACTCTGTAAACTGTTTCAAATTTGGTTGAGAACTGAATTAGTGGTGAAACTTGAAAGCTGCCTAGATTCACTCAATGTCAGACTTAAGAATATATTCAACCACCACTGTGGTTGAATGATAAAAACATAGCATATGAATTACTATGGGCTATTTTAATGCTGAAATGTAAATATTTTATGGCTTTAACTAAATATATTTTGAAAGCAATTGCATGCCTTGGACTATAAAATGTATTGTTGGTCAGTTATTTATTTTGTTTTTAAAAATGTATATTTATACTTTCATAATGTTTTGTTTCCTTTTTTTAGTCATATCACCCCGAGCAAGGCGGTAATGCCACTGATATGCAGGGGGCTACATAAGTGTAAAAAGATTAATTAGAAGAGAGTGAAGAGGAAGATGAACCAGATAGAAAGGAGCAATAGAAAGATGAGAATGCAGGTGTAATGACAGTTTCAAAGGTGGAGAGAAAGAAAAGGATATACAGGGTGGGGAAAGAACTAGAGTCAAGTGGTTAATAGATGAGTATTGACCTTGCATTTAAATTCCTGGAGGTTGTAGCCGTCAGGAAAGCAAGAATATGGGAGCGAGTTCCACAGGCGGGAAGTGTGAGAGAAGAAGCTGCAGGTGTAGAATTGTCGTTTGCATTTGGCTAACCTAACTGTGAATGGGTGGGACCCAGTTGCCAATACTTGGGGATTCACTATTTGTCCACAGCTGGGACCATAACAGATGCTATCATCCTGTGTCAGGGTGGACCTTAGAAACAACAATAATTAAGAGGTGGTTCCCCACTTCTCAAAACCTCCAATCTCTTGATCAGAGGTCTTGCTGCCAGATGTAGTTTGCTGTTATTCACAGGATGAATCTCTCATTAGAGTAACTTTTAAGGTTATCCACAATTTCCTGTCCTTTATAGCTCTACTCTTCTTTTTTAATCATTTCACCCCAAGCAAGGCAATACAGCCACTCATAAACAAGCAGTTACTGTGTATGAGAGAATATAAGAAAAAAAAAAATTCAAGAAGAAAGAATCCACGGATTTGTTCGTTTAACAGCATATCAACTCCTAGTGGAACATTCATTTTCTTGGGAGCTTCAAAGTAATAAAAATATGATATATGTTATTCTGCTCTCACAATTGAATAAGTGGTAGATGATACTCAGCTTAAATGCATATACATTTTTGTATGAGCATAAATATAGCATTTTCTTCTCTCTCATAGGGCGAGTATATATATAATGTTAATGTATTGCTAATGATTTTACTATAGGAATGCATTGAAAACCAGGAAAAATGGGATTGTCAAGGGTCAGGAATACATGCAAGCATTACTGATAGAATAGGGCTGGCGAGATTTTCATCTCAACTTTTACATAATATTGACAGCGATACATAAGGGAAATTAAACTAAGTAAAATAAAGATAACCAAATTGTTGAATTTAAAAAATAAAAACTTACCAAAAAATTTTGGTTTTGCAAATTCTGGAAACTCTTCTTTTCGGTGAAGTGCTTTATGAAGAGTTATCATAGACTTGTACAATTGTTTGAAATCACTGTAGCGTTTCCATACTACAATCTGGAAAATAGAAAAAAAAAACAATCATTCAATGTTCCAAAATAAGTTTTGAGTTTGAGTTTTGATTAACGGCATATCAACCTCTGCGGGTTATTTAATGCCAAAATGGTAGAGTTTTAAGATATTTTTTTAAATGTTCGGTTATAGTGAGAAGATTGATTTAGTCAGATTTTAATGAAAATCTTTTGTTTTTATTCTTTTTTTATTTTAGAAAACTGAAAATATCTTCTAGTTTTGTATTCAAAAATATTTTGCTGAGAATATTTTTTTCCTTCAAAAATGTGTTGTGGTAATAATTTTTTCTTCAAAAATGTATTGTTGGTAATATTTTTCCTTCAAAAATGTATATTTTTCTATAAAAGTCTATTTTTATGTATAGATTTGTATAAAAGTATATACTTTCATAGTGTTTTGACCCCAGTTTGGAGACGTTAACTATTTGCCCATAGCTGGGACCCTAACAGGTGCTACCACTCCGGGTCTGGATGGACCTGGGAACAACAGAAATTAAGAGGTGGTTCCATGCTCCTCACAACCTCCCAATCAGAGGCCTTGCTGCCAAATGCAGTTTACCGTCATGCCCAGGACCCTCCAAAATAAGTTAAGGAATAAATAAATGAAAACAGGCAATAATAATAAATATATACATACATACAGGGGGGATTGCAAAATAAACCACTCAAGAATCCTATGACTTTTTTTTCTCCCTTTGGGATTGGTTAAAAAAGCAAGACTACCAAAACCAAAAATTGGGAAGAACCTGAAGAGTGAGCACAAGAATTTATGTCTTCCATATCACAAGACTTCCTGGTAAAATCAGTTGACAATTCCTAGGAAGCTCACGAAGCTGGTAGAAAAATCAGGCACCCATACTGGATTTTAAATGCTTTCTTCACATATCCATTTCTTGTAAAAATTATTGTTAAAAAATAAATTGTATTTTAAAATGGGGATCTACTTTTCAATCACCTTTTATATAACGCGTCACTAAATAAATCCCGGGCCTAACTAATAACAAAACAACTTTCAGGCAAAATTTGACTTTATTCATCAACAGTCTATTTCGAGGGTGATACACTGATTCCAACACTTCTTTAACAATTTGATGCCTTTTTTGTAGAATGGTTTGTCTTTGGTCGCCAAATATTCCTCAGTTTCTGATATCACTTCTTCATTTGAGCCAAATTTCTTTCCCTGGAGAATTCTATTTAGGTCTGTCAACTGCAAGTAGTGGCTGGGAGCCTGATTTGGAGAATAGGGTGGATACGGAAGCAATTCGAAGTGTAATTCATATAGTTTTGCCATCAACTTGTGACAGGGTGTGTTGTCTTGGTGAAAGATCACTTTTTTTTCTTCATTTGTAGCTGTTTTTTGGCAATTTCTTCCTTCAAACACACCAAAAATTCTATATAATATTCAATATTGATAGTTTTTCTTTTCACAAGGTAATCAACGAACAAAATACCTTGCACATACCAAAATATGGAGATCAAAACCTTGCCTGTGGATGTTTGCATCTTTGGTCACTTTGGGCAGCTTTCACCTGCTGCTGTCCACTCAGCTGACTGCTGATTTAACTCCGGAGTGAAGTGGTGGATCTACATTTCATCTATTGTCGCATATTTACACAAAAACTCTTTCTTGCTGTGTTGAAACAGTTGCAAACAAGGTTCTGAATCATCAATGTGTTGTTTTTGATCGACTATGATCAAATGCAGCACCCACTTTGAACACAGCTTTCTCATTGGCAAATGTTCCTGAAAAATGGTGAGTACACTGTCTTTCGATATGTTCAACTCTTCTGCTTTCTCATGCAATGTCAATTTATGATCAGCCAAAATGAGCTTGTGGATCTTTTTAGTGTTTTCTAGAACAACTGCCAATTTTGGCAACCCGAATGTTCAGCATAATATGTGTCTGTACAACCACGTTTAAAGTCAGCATACCACCTCTTAACCATTGATTTTGGTGGAGCAGAGTCCGAATAACACTTATCAAGACATTACTTTGTTTGAACAGTATTTTTCCCCATCAGAAAGCAATGCTTTATCAACACTTGAAATTCAGATTTTTCCATTGATTTGAATATTTGCAACAGTAACTTCACTTACATAACTGTAATTTGTAAACTAATAGTCTGATTGGTACCCAAATTTTGTTACATGCTATTTGAAGATTAGTACATCATAAAAATCATATGCATTTTTTATTAGTATCACCAACTATATGTTAGTCTTGGGACTTATTGTGTGTGTGTGTGTGTATAATATATCTCCGAGTGAATATGAAACAAAGAAAAAATTTACAACACCCAAAACATTAATTTATATATATATAATATTAATATATGATATCGAGCTATGAATATTTATTATAAACCGTATTTTAGAACATGTACAAATCTTTTTTATCCCCTACAAATTGTACATTTTGTTTCGACATTGAAATTACAATGTCTCATCAGGTTGTGTGGAAAGGAATGGAAAGCCTTTTTTTTATATTTGGAGAGTTGTGTGTGGAATGTTGATGGGGGTTAGTGATAAGGAAATAAGTCTTGTAAATTTTCCAGAATTTTAAAGAAAGTGGGGTGGGCAGTAGATATAGTTGATTCATGAGTGTCAGGGAATTTTGCCGACAGATGTAACATTAGAAGATGGGATGTAAGTTTTATGGCCTTATGACTACACTTTATTCTTTGGATTTATTAGTGGATGGAGGGAGTAGGGAAGTGTAAGGGGTGGGGAGGGATGGAATTGGACCTATCTTTAATGTTTATTTGTACAACTATAGAATATTTTTGTATCTAAGCACAGTTTTTATAATTAATCTAATTTTGTATATTTAACCTTAATTTTGAATTTAGGAAATTGATTTTTTTTCGATAACATTTTAAAATTTAAATTAGATCACAGTTGGTGGTGTATAATAGGTTAAATTTAATGTTTGTATTTAAGGTAATAGGTAAATAGGTAATAGGTCAAATTTAATGTTTGTATTTAAGCACAGTTTTTATAATTAATGTAATTTTGTATATTTAACCTTAATTTTAAGATTTATTATAAAAACTGTGCTTAAATACAAAAATATTCTATAGTTGTACAAATAAACATTAAAGATAGGTCCAACTCTCACCAACATCACACACACAACTCGCCAAATATAAAAAAAGAGGCTTTCCATTCCTTTCCACACAACCTGATGAGACATTGTAATTTCAATGTTGAAACAAAATGTACAATTTGTAGTGAATAAAAAAATTTGTACATGTTTTAAAATATGATTTATAATATATATATATATATATATATATATATATATTTTCCGTTAGATTATATATATAATTCTGGATGGTCTCCTTGTTTAAGTAAATGAATGCTGCCATAGATCTTGTCTTCATTTCATATTTGGTGTTACAATGAGTTTTGTTGGTCTCTTGCTTAACTGTGCCCCACACAATAATCAAGAGGGCTGCAGTCTGGGGAATAAGGAGGCCAGATGTAAGGGGTGATGTGGTCACAGAAATTGTCTGACAACCATGATTGGGTTCTCTGCTTGTATGGCATGGTGCAAAGTCCAATTGCCAGACATAGGGTCTTCCAGCAGCAGTGTTAAGTGTTGAGTCTACGGCTCTGTAGGAAAATGAATGGAGGCATAATGTTGATATCACTAGTGATCACTCAAAACACTTTCATAATCACCATTAGACTCGTCCAACTCTTTCTAAATCCTCTGCACTGTCCTTAGATTGACACAAAATGATTCCGAAATGTTTATATTAGAGCTTCTAGTGCAAATGCCAAGCAGTACAGTAGGTCGTTTTAAAAATTCTGATGGAGTAAATTGCATCATAGTGTTCTTTGCTCCTATACTGTGCAGTCAACAAAATAAAAAATAATGTACCTGTGTGAAATAAAAATATAAAATGGAAACAATTTACTCATCGCACCCTATGTGTGTGTGTGTGTGTGTGTGTGTGTTTTGTAACTTTGCTATTACAATGGTTTATAAAAGCATTATATTGTGACAATATTTAGCATGGCAGGAATGGAAGAAATTGTGTTATTATTATTATTATTATTATTATTATTATTATTACACATCAAAAAGAAACAACTAGGAAAAATTAATTTTGTTTCAATATGAAAAGAGGAAAAAAAGATATTTTTTTGTCTGGAAAAGATTCACCTTTTCAAGAAAAGATTGCAATGAACAAAAAATAAAATATGACACGTGAAATCTATGATATAGCAAAGCTAATAAAGTCACAGAGTTAAATGGCCATTGCTGACATCAATAATATTATCTGCAAAACACAGATGACTGGGAAAAGTTTTTTTTTTTATTTATTCTCAATGACCCAGCTGATATCGAAGTGAAAGAAGCATTACCAGGCAGATTTCCCCACCCACAAATGATAATAAAATTTTGTATTTAAAATAATATTCTCTTTTTTTTTCTTTTTTTTTCAATGACCCAGCTGATATCAAAGTGAAAGGAACATTACCAGTAAAGATTCCCTAAAGAAGGGGGATAATAAAATTTTGTTTCCAAAAAACAAAGAAATTTTCCCAGCTGTGACTCTGGGGCTGGTGTGAATGAAGGTCAAAGGTGTGGAACAAAGTGATAAAATGAGTCAACAGAATGCCATCTCAACAGATAAATAAGTGAAGAATAAAGACTTTTTTAAAAATATTTTCCTATGAACTCATGCGGAATATAATCGTTGTCAGATATCATAAGACAATAGAAACAGAAAACACTAAATTTTTTTATCTCGGTGAAATACATCTGTGGCATGTCAAAAAGGTTGTTACAAACTAAAAAAGGAAAATTTTGCTTATGAGGGAGTTCAGACAAATGCAAAGGTTAAGTTGATTTGTTGACGGAGAGAAAAGGACAATTAGTTATGAGAATGACTAAATTGGGATTTCCCAAAGAAAGAAATTGGAAGCATAAAAGTCCTGCTCAAAACAGGTAAAGAGAACATTTTATCATTGGTTGAACAAAGGGGAAGAAGATAGAAAGAAGTGACGTCAGGAAAATAGCTCTACTCAATTAGCTATGTCAAAGGGAAGACAGAGAGAGCTGACGTTGTATAGTGACTCCGCCCCAAAGGTGAGGGTGAGAATGATTTCATTGGCTGCAAGAGCCAAAGACTAGATTTGCATAGACAATCCCGTGTCCATCGCATCCCACACCAGGAAAGCATGGACAAGCATAAATACAGATCTCCAAGGAGCCAAAAGCAGTTCCAGTTGAGTCCCAGCTCGGCCCAGAGATGTAACAATGAAGATTGGCGCCCACCGTAGGGCCGGCCGCCTCACTTAGAGCTCCTGACAGAGACAGAGATAATTGTCACGCTGTTGGGTGCCAACTGTAGAGAAGCCTGCTGCTGACCAACTGAAAGGAGTTGAAGTCTTGAAACGGCCAACCAAAGTTAAAGACAGACAAGAAGTGATTTTGCAAACAGTCTTGGAACAGCCAACCAGAGTTAAAGACAGACAGGAGTGGTTTTACAGAAAAAGTTTTGAGACTGCCGACTTTACCCACCATACTCAAAGATAGTTCTTCGATAATTTCCGTGAAGCTTTGGTGTGAAGTGAAACAAAGTCATTTCAAATAGCCACAAACTTAAAACTCTGACCAAATACTTGAATTAATAACAGACAGAGAAGTGCTTCGGAAATTATTTCTTAGAGAAAATTGGTCGAAACTTCCGTTTCGATGCAAGGTTGATAGGAACAGAGTTTGGGAAAAAGATGATTGGTGATTGTTTCTTCTCTATTTTTTTTTGTACATAAAGACTTTCTACAACTTATTCAGGTGTCAATCAATTTATTTTTGGTGCCGTTTTCATTTATCCAATTGTGCATGTGCATCCAGCTTGGTTTGATTTGGTGGAGAGACATCTAGTGAGAATTCAACGTGACTTCCTTAAGATGAAATTTCACAATGAGGGCAAGGGAGATCACTGTTGGAAAGATCAACTCGAAGACCAGCTGCTGTATGGACGCCATCAACGACACTGTGGGGTTAGCATCACAATATCACTACACAAATATTTTCATATTTCAGAACAATTCTGTTCTTCTTCCGGTGATATGTTAAAATAAATGGCAAAAATTATTTATTTTGAAAACCCCGAGTGAAAGGCTGCAGATTTTAAGGTTCTCTAAAAATAAAAAAAAACTACTGAACCATAGAGATGAATTGACCATTTCGAAAATATTTTTCTTTAAATTTTAATAAATTACAATGTTTCATTTATAACTTATGCTCCAATATAACTTAAAAATTATTTTACTAAAATAAATGACTCAACAATACTTAATAAGTTTTTTTAACTACAGTATACCATAATTATTTAATTCTAACCTAAACATTCCAGCTCCTTTACTCTGAAGTAGTAAAAAATCTAATTTAAAAAAAAACAACAACCTAAAATCCAACCTGCTGTTAAAAACTATTGTCTATCTATTTTTTTAAAAAAAATTATGGTCCCACTATATATCTTATCCAGACAAAATTAAAAAGTGGCATGCCTAGACACAAGGCCATCCTGCTTTCTTTCACGACCCATATCTTTAACTCTATAGTTACCTAATTCTCATTTTTGATTGAACAATACTGATATACCTAAATGTATATTCTCCAACTACCACTCCCTAATTTTCTAAATTATCATGAATTCATCTTCTATTTTCAAAATAAATCATTTTCTCCATTTATTTTAACATATCACCTGAAGAACAGTATGGTTCTGAAACAAAATTTTTTGTGTAGTGATATAATGCTTTTATAAACCATTGTAATAATAAAATTACAACATTAAGGTCTACTGTATCAAGCACTCTTTATAAAAAGTAAGTGCTTGAACAGTGGGTTTTAATCTACACAGTCTTTCACTTTCTTGATTATATATATATATATATATATATATATATATTTTGTTAAAATACTTTAATCCAAAACGGAAAAGTAGGAAAGAAAATCCCAAGAACCTGATCCTAATTAATATTAAAAATTTTAATATTAAAAAATGATACAGGAGGAGAGCTCAATGTAATTAAAATTACAGAGCTAATATAAAGTAAAATAAATTTTCAAAATTCAAAAATGTTGAATGAACTTTCGACATAAAATCCCTCAGAGAGATCAATGTCTGCCTTTCAAAATGGAAAAAAAAGGGTAGAAAAGAAGTTAGAAAAAAAAAAATACTTCCAGATTTTTTTGTAACTCAAATCTTAACCATCTTTTTTTTTCTAACTTTTTTTTATCCCCCTTTTTCTCTCTTTATTCTTATTTTTTATTTTTTTCATTTTGAAAGACTGACATTGCTGAGGAGACGTAATATCTCTCTTAGGGATTTTATGTCGAAATGTTCATTCAACATTTTTGAATTTTGACAATTTATTTTACTTGTGTGTGTGTGTATATATATATATATATATATATATATATACACACACACACACATACACTACAACTCTATACTGAACTCTGAAATTTTATTTATTAATTATTTATAAATGTCATGTTTCTACTCCATCATTATGAATACACAAGCTCATTCAATGTTGTCCCAATTCCAACTGAGTAACACAATGAGAGAGAGTTTGCTGATGTGCACAGTAAGGTCCTCAAATTATACTAAGGTTGTGTAAGTGGATTTTAAGATATTCAGAATGAATGGTTATGTTTGTGAAGGAGATTTTTTTACAAATTACCACTTTCTATTTGCCAACTTCTCTTTAAGAGAGAAAAATGGAAGTTAATAAAAAAATCCTATGCTGATGTTGTTAAAATTTATGATGAGAATAAATTTTCTGCCACATTGCTTTTCTGACAATCTATTTTTATAATTTTTCTATTTTATTAGTTATTGTTGCTTCTCTCCTATTGTGTCTAATAAGATCTACAGTAAGAACAAATCTTCTATCCATAACCTATTTTTTCTTACAGGATATCATTACAATTGTTCTATTTTATTATTAGTAATTGTTATAAATCTTTTATTGTACCTAATAAGATCTATGGTAGGAATGAATTTTACCATGAATATGTACACTTGAGAAAAAAATACTTTATATCTGTGCTTTTCAGCAAAAGTGGCATAGAGAATATTTAGGGACGTTATAATATTTAAAACAACAAATGGAAAAAACAAATCTCATTCCAAAAAGTAACAGCTCAATAAGAATGAGAAAATTAACTTTTTTTTTTCTTTTGCAGATTTTAACTGAAAAACAGAATAAAATTTAACATTTGTTAATTACAATAAATAAAAATGAGAGATTGGAAAAAAAGAAAGTGTGTGTGAGGGGGTGTTTAAAATTTCGTGTAAGAGTGAATTGGCTTAGCAGAGCCAAAAACATTGACAAGAGAACAGGAATTTGCTTCCCTTGATACACCCCCACATCGGATTGTTTGTTAGCCTTCTTTATTTGAAGTTTTACCCTTTCACTTTCTTGATAAACTTACCAGTTGCTATAGCAACCATAGAAATATTATGACTAATATTTCTGTTTAGTCTTCAAATTCGGCATTCCTTCCACTTTCTCACTCTCTCACTTAAACGAGAAAGGAAAGCAATATATTTTTTATCTACCTATTCCACAAGCTACACAATGTGAACATCTGTAAGTTACCTAAAAAAAAAAAAAAAAAAAATATATATATATATATATATATATATATTTTTTGTTTTTTTGTTATACACAAAAATGTTTTTTATTTTCCACATTTGATTTGATTTTTGTAAGTCATCCCCTTTTACTATCAGTTCTTTTTACAACTTCATTCATAAATGTCTTTTGGGGATCTTGACATAGTGTAATGATTAGCAAGCTTGTCTTGCTAGAACAATTGCAATTGAACAGAGAGTTTGATCCTTACTGGGTGCCCTCTATTTTCAGCCTTGTGCCACATTTAAGCTATGCTTAGAAAATCATAAATTAAATTAACTCAGTGTTGTTTTTTTAATAGTGATTCTAGTCACATCTCTTTTCCGATAGCAAAGTACAAGTAACAAAAGTGATGGTGCTACACCTGTTTCTTCCAGGTTACACAAAATTAAAAAAAAATAACATATTTATGAAGAAAGTTCATAACCCATATCATACTGGCTTCAATTTAAACTGACACTGTTTTTACCAAAAATTGGGACCATTTTTCTTCCCTAATTCATAAAATTCAAGTCAAGAGTTAACCAGTATCAATCCTACATAGTCTTATAATCTTATCTACTCCTTTGGTGTCCATACATCATTTAATAAAACTACTTTGATTGGCTTTTGAGCCTTGTATTCAGAAAAAAAAAAAACTTTTTTTTTTTTACAGTGATGTTCAGCATGTACAAGGACCAAGAGCCACCCAAACTAGTGGGTTACAAAGTAAGAGGTACAGCTTATGCAGATATGTCTGGAAGATAGTGGTTAACCCTAGACTTGAACAGGTTAAGACTGAAGAGTCGATTCTACAAAGTAAGAGGTAAAAAGCACAGTATATGAGGATATGTAGGGAAGATAACAGTTAACCCTAGACTTGAACAGGTTAAGATTGTAGTGATTGGGGAAGCATCCTCTTGGGAGTCGATTCTACAAAGTAAGAGGTAAGATGCACAGTTTATGAGAATATGTGGGTTGGGTAACAGTTAACCTTAGACTTGAACAGGTTAAGATTGTAGTGATTGGGGGAAGCATCCTCTTGGGAGTCAGTTCCACAAAGTAAGAGGTAAAAAGCACAGTATACGTGGATATGTGGGGAAGATAACAGTTAACCCTGGACTTAAACAGGTTAAGATTGTAGTGATTGGGGAGGCATCCTCTTGTGAGTTTGTTCCACAAAGCAAGAGGTAAGAAGCACAGTTTATGAAGATAGATAATGGTTAACCCTAGACTTGAACAGGTTAAGATTGCAGTGATAGGGAAGGAACCTCTTAAGAGTCAGTTCCACAAGGCAATGGTTCATGGGAAGAAGCCGCTTGAGTGGAACTTACATTACACCAGGGAATGAAGGCGGTTTGCTACAATGTCTGTGGTATGGCGAGTTTTAGCCGTGAATGTTAGTACTGGTAGAACCATGGATTACTAATATATATTAGTAGGCCATCGCGGAACCAATGTGTGTAATTCATTGGAACACTCCCAAATAGAAAAAGTGATAGAGCTGTAAGAAGCTTGTAATGTCTCAATAGTGGGAAAGGGACAGGTACTTGGAAAAGTATTTTGTCATCTACAAGGACGTCAAACAAACTTTTGAACTAAAAAAGGGAAAACTGGGCAGCACCCAGTTTTCACTTTCTAGTGGTATGCCATTTTTAGCCTGATCTAACTTTTGTAAAAGTAGATGATAGCAGGAAGAGTGAGGTATTTGCTTGAGTGATACAGAAAATTAACCATTATTACAGCATCTTTAGCAAATGGAAAGTTCAATTTCAGATCTGGATTGAGCTTAGACCCCAATAGGTGCTCAAGGCACAGAGCCTCTCTAAGAAAACATCTGTTTGTAATGATTGGTGAAAGTTCTTGATCTAACTGACAAAAGTGAAATAATAAAATTCAAAATAATATTGATGCCAATACTTCTAATGTAATAAAAAGCAAGTGAAATTAAGATAAAATAAATCCTAATCAAAAGAAAAGAATAGCTGACAATGCTTCATCTCATAATAATAAAATTCAAGATAATATTACTACTAATACTACTAATGTAATAAACAGCAAGTGAAATTAAGATGAAAGAAATCCTAGTCAAAAATTAATAATGGCTGACAATGCTTCATCTCATAATAATAAAATTCAAGATAATATTACTACTAATACTACTAATAAACAGCAAGTGAAATTAAGATGAAAGAAATCCTAGTCAAAAATGAATAATGGCTGACAATGCTTCATCTAAGAATAAAATTCAAGATAATATTACTACTAATACTACTAATGTAATAAAAAGCAAGTGAAATATGAAAGAAATCCTAGCCAAAAATGAATAATTGTTAAAAAGGCTTCATCTAATAATAATAATATTCAAGATTATATTACCATCAATGTCACCATCCAATTATTTTTCTCTTATTTTTAAATTAACTTTCTCTGATAATACTGCATTTTGACTGAGATCAAGCTTAACATCTACACTTATTTTATTCATATTGCAAACACTATATATTTCAAACTTTTATTAAATAATATTCTTGCTGTTAAATAAATGATTAAAAAAAAAAAAGTCATGATAATGAATTCCTGATGAACTCGTGTATGAATTACTTAGAAAAGCAACTTTGTTAGTATTGATTATGCTAAGATAGTCAGGTGTTCGACTCCAGTACTAACCTGATTTATTAGTCATCAATTTTTACTGTCACATGCAGACATCTCTTGGGAATATCATAGATTTCACTGCAGACCACTTATAAATAAATAAAACACATTACAATATAGTGAGTCACACAATTTTAGTTCTCGGTACCGATAATAAAAGTTATGATTATATTATACTCTCAAAAATCATGTGTAAAACAGCATTAGGTAAAAATAGTGACCCTAAGCCTCCTAGCGGTTATAATGGGAAAATGTGTCAAAAGAGTGTAATTTCCTTCCTTTCCTACTGATATCTTATTTTCTAGGCTATTCTGATAAAAAAGCTAATCTTTCTTTTTCTGAAGATTAAAATTGAGCTACCGAGATAAATTTGGTAGCATTTTTTATGTTTTGCCAAGCTCTGTATGTCTGTATTAAAGGTTTTCTTTGTGTTTCTTTTTTTAAAAGAATACACTGAATATAAAATTTTAGTTTAGGATACCAAACAAAACACTCAGTAAGTCCTGGGCTACATATAAGTGGTGCCACTAATAAAAAATCCATGATTTTTATGAAGTACTAACCTTCAAATGGTACGTGACAAAATTTGGGCCCAATTGGATTATTAGTTTACAAATTACAGTTATTTAAGTGAAGCTACTGTTGCAAATTTTCAAAACAATGGAAAAATTTTATGTCCTGATAAAGCATTGTTTTCTGATGGGAAAAAAATTTGTTCAAAGTAATGGCTTGATAAGTGTTATTCTGTAGCTGTAAGAACAGTCAGCCATGTCTGGTACAAGACCAATTCACAAACATAGCCGACAATCCCCACAACTAAGGATTATTTGCTATCATCAGACAGTTGGCGATTGAAATATGTGGATTTGTAAAAGAATTAAAGTATACCTTTTGTATGCTTAAATAGAAATTTATTAATAAAACAGAACAACATGAATTGGTAGAAGTTAAACGTTCAATGAGAAATAGTGGTAAGGAGTTAAAAGTATCAAGAGTTCGTAGTAGTAACTTGTGTGTATGCATGTATGAGTGTTATCATTGGGTAGAAATGTCTTTGAAGTAATCGTTCAGAGGCAGATGGATGGACAGTAAAAAGGAGAGAGGTGAGAGAGAAAGATAGAGATAATAATGATTGCTTGACATTTGTCAAGGGACGCGTTAATACGCTCGTTGTCTTCTCTCTGATGACAAATGAACTTTCCTGTCTTTTATTTTGTTTGTGGGACTTGAAAAGGTCAATTGGGAATTCACTCCTGGATGTGATTCTGGCCTTTCCATTAGACGATGAACAGTCTTCGGCAGTTTCCATAAAGCTTTGGTAAAAAAGCTCGAATAAGACATTTTGAATTGTCACAAACTTGAAAACTTCAATTGGAGTGAACAGATGTTACCAACCAAAAGCTTGAATTAATGTTAAGAAGACAAACACTACTTTTAGAAGAAACTTTTGCTCCGTTGTAGAGATAAGAAATTGATGATAGTTATATTCTATTTCTTTTCGTTTCTTTTTTTTTTGTTTGCATATAAAGACTTTTTCTGCAACTTATTCAAGCATCATTCAGTTTATTTTTGGTGCTGTTTCCATTAACCCAAATGTGTGCGCATGTCTGGTCTGGTTCAACTTGGTAAAAAGACAGCTAGCAAGATTTCAGCATGACTTTCTTTGGAGCAAAATTCACAGTGTGGGCGAGGAAGAACACCGTTGTAATAGCCAACTTGAAGACCAGCTACTGTGTTGAAACCATCATGACTAGCGGCTGGGGATAGTCATTACACAGAAAAGAATTTGTTTCTGAGAATTGAAGATTATTTGAATTTTGTTTTTAGATCTTTCCTAGTTTTCTATTTGGCCAAAAAACATTTTGCATCTAGATCTTGTTTTGTTCATTACAATTCAGATCCTGCTTCATTGGAAACAATGGTCAAGAGGTGGTATGCTGACTTTAAACATGGTCATACAGACACAAATGTTACTGAACACTCAGATTGCCCAAAATCAGCGGTTGTCCCAGAAAACACTAACAAAATCCACAAACTCATTTTGGCTGAACGTAAATTGAAGCTGCATGAGATAGCAGAGGAGTTGAACATATCAGAAGGCAATGTATTCACTATTTTGAATGAGCATTTATCAATGAGAAAGCTGTGTTCAGAGTGGGTGTCACGTTTGCTTGACAACACGCCAACGATTCAGGGTATTGTTTGCAACTGTTTCAACGCCATAACGAGTTTTGCTTAAATATATGACTTGATGAAACATGGAGCCACCACTTCATACGGGAGTTAAATCAGCAGTCAGCTGAATGGACAGCAGCAGCTGAAAGCTGTCCAAAGTGACCAAAGACACAAACATCAGCAGTCAAGGTTTTGCCTTCCGCATTTTGGGATGTACAATGTATTTTGTTCATTAATTACCTTGAGAAAAGAATAACCATCAATAGCAAATGTTATATAGCATTATTGGTGCATTTGAAGGAAGAAATCGTCAAAAAAACGACCACAAATGAAGTAAAAAGTGATCTTTCACCAAGACAACACACCCTGTCACAAGTTGATTGCAACAATGGCAAACGTACATGAACTGCACTTTGAACTGTTTCCGAAGACACCATATTCTCCAGATCTGATGAAGTTTTTTCTATGGTACCTAGATTTTATGAATTTAAATGCAGTACTAGATTGGCAGCTAGGTCTTATCATTTTACATCAGAAATAGCTAGACATAACTAATTTCTATGCTAACAGTTTCTTTTCTCACACTTCTTGCTTATGGAGCTCTCTTCAAGCTTCTTGCCTTCCAGCCAACCTTGATCATCAAAAATTTAAATACAAATGTTTATCTTTTTCTGATATTCTTTCACACTCAATAACCCCTAGTGTCTTAGTGACTTTATTGCTTTACTTGGGGTGAAATGATTAAAGAAAGCCAATAATCACTGCCCATTTAATGAATTTTATTTAGGGTATAAGTGGTAATGCATTATTTTGCATTCATGAATGCTAGACAATTTTTCTTGCCAGAATATATCTTACACATTTATAAGTCTACCATTCATCTGTGCATTGAATACTGCTGTCACATCTAGGCTGAGGCTTCTGCTGTGTATTTAGAGATTCTTGATAAAATACATCTGCAATGTTATTGGTCCTGACCCGGAATCTTGGCTTCAGTCACTTTCTCATCACCATAATGTAGCTTTCCTGTGACTTTTCTATAAATATCTTCATGGTAATTGTTCTGATGAAATTCCTCTACCAACCTAGACTTTACGCATAGTTCAGAACTAGATTAGTGCTAAGACCCCCGCCCTGCAACTTAGCAGCATTACTGCCTTGCTTCGGATTAAATGATTAAAAAAAGAAAAGAAAAAGAAAAAAAAATAACGAATGATACAAATGTTTTTAATTCAACTAGAAACAAATTACTACCTACAAATTTAAGTTTTGTGTTCATGGCTTTTTCTCTCGCCCTTGTTGCTTGTGGATCTCTCTTTCAACTTCTTGCTTCCCAGTCAAATTTGATCTTCAAAACTTTAAAAGCAATATCAGTCATTATCTTCTGTCTTCTTATTCCTGTTTTTATTATGCTCTCTCCATAAAAACATTATTCTTTTTCTCATTAATTCACTCTTAAACCCTTAAATGCAATGTCAATCGTAATCTTTTTTCTTCTTATTTCTTGTTCATGAATATTTTTTCCCTTTTTTTATAATCTTTTCACCCCAAGCAAAGCAGTACTGCCACTGGTGTGCAGGGGGGTTGCATAAGAGGTGAGTGGTGAGAAAGAGGAACAAGTTCCAGAGCATGGGTAAGAGAAGGATGAGAACACTGGTGTGAAGAAAGCTGAGTGGAAAGGGAGAAGAACATGATACAAGGGTTGTCAGGGAAAGGATGCAAGTCAGAGATAGAAGATGGCAAATGACCTTGCATTTAAATTCTTAGAGATTGTGGCTGTCAGGGAAGCAAGTATACAGAAGGGAATTCCACAGGCGGGAAGTGTGAGAAAAGAAGCTGAGAGTAGAAGTTGCAGTTACATTTGATCGGTTTCATTATAAATGGGTGAGACCTAGTCACTAATCTCGTAGCTCAAGTAAATTCATACAGAGGGGGCAACAGGAAGCTAAGCTCATCGGAGCAGAAGCCATGAAAATATTTGTAGAAGAGACAGAGGGAAGCCACCTTACTTTGGTAATAAACGTGACAGGAGCTGAACTAACAGATTGGAGTCAATTACATTGCAGATTCTCCATTGGATTTTGTCAAGAAACCCAGATGAATAGTAGGAACACTTGACCAGATGTGACAGCAGTATTCAATGCACGAATGAATTGTAGATTTATACATGTGCAAGAGGGATTCAGACGAGAAAAACTTCCTGACCCTACACAGTGAACCGACTTTCCTAGCAGCAGATTTAGCTATGAATTCAATGTATTCATTCCACTTGAGGTCGGCTGATAGAGTTAGGCCAATGTGTTTTGCTTTCAGGGAGACGAGCCTTATCCATGCTGATGTTTAAGAGTGATTCTCTATGATGGTTAAGGAATAGCAGCTTTGTTTTGGAAGGATTAAAACTTATGAGCGATTTCTTATCCCAGCCCACTACAGATTGGGGGTCCTTTTCAAGATCAGCAGCAAGGTTAGATTTATTAGCCTGGGCAGATTTCTTAAGGCAGAAGTAAATGGTGGTGTCATCAGTGTATATACTTACTTGGGATCAGATTATATCAGGGAGATCAAAAGCGTAGGACCTTGAAGGACATCCATGTTCATATGATAGTATCTGGAAGCATGCCCATTCAATACAACCTTCATTACGCAATTTCAAAGGAATGACCAGATTAGATCAAACAAGCGTCCAATTATACAATAGGTCTGTAGCTTGCATAGAAGGCCAGCATGCTAGACTCTGTCAAATGCTTTGGAGATATCTAGGGCAACAGATCTAGCTTTGCCGTTCTTATCAAGAGCCTGGTATATATACTGTGATGGTCGTTAGCATCTCAGGAGTAGACCTGGTGAAGCAGAGAAGAAACTGTGGGCTGTGAGATGCTGTACCACTTCAGCATTGATAATAACCTTGAACACTTTGCAAAAAATCAGTTTGGAGGTTGATAAGGCAAAAATTAAAGGGGTTTGAGTGTTCTCCAGAGTTCTTAAATACAGGAAGCACAGAAAAGGACTTCCAGCAGAGAGACAGTAGTTGTAAAGTTTGGAGAGGAAAGATGAGAGTTCAGGGGCACATTTCTTCAGGATAATGATTGCTATTCTGTCACCTCTGCTCACCTTATCAGGGTCAAGCTTTGAAATTATGTGAGAGACCAGCGAGAGGGTAATTTGAACGTCACTTAGCTGAACTTCAGTTCTAGGTGGGAAATCAGGTGTGGATACCCCAGCTGAATCATATGTTGAGTTGGTGGAGAATCTGCGAGAAAAGCATTCGAACTTGTCTGCTGTTTAAGACATTTTTACAAAGCCGCCAGTAGTCTTTGGAGCCAAACTTGTGGAATGATACATGCTACTTCATTCTTCCAGCAAACAACAGCTTAGCATCATTTAGAATCCTTTTGCACTGATTACGAGCAGAGGTAAAAAGACACTTGTTATCATCAGATGCATGGCTCTGATAAAGCCAGAAGAAGTGATTCCTGTGGGTAATAGTGTCTGAACAAGTAGCAGAGAGTCAGGGAGACAAATGGAGTTTAAGCTGTAACTTCATGGCTGGGATGAAAGCATCAATGCCAGCTTTAACCCGAAAAGAGACCTCAGACACACAGTCTTCAACAGGAAGACTAAAAACTTTCTTATATTCTTTCACAATCAGTAAGCCATTGTGTCATAGTGGCTTTATTGCCTTGTTTAGGGTGGAATTTTAAACAAAGAATGATTGACACAAATATTTTTAAAACAACTAGAAACATAACACTACCTACAAACTATCACAACTGCAATAGAAAAGAATTTATTTCAACTTGAAATAAAATTTGAGACTTAATTAAGATTAAGAAGAAAATAAGCAATAACAACCTAAAAACAGATGCCAAAATTTTACACTAGAGCCTGTAATAAAAAATACAATGAGAAACCCTGAGGAATTTAAATAAAAGAGTATCTGACCTTTTACAAAACAACACACTCAATGAATTTACTGTAATGAATATGATCATAATTTTAACATGAAGAATGCTGTTTAATTAAAAGGGAAAATAATTTACTATGGCAAAAATGTTTAGAAAGTGCACTAATTTCTAAGTCTTCCATGGTAAATTTATGTCCAGGTTCTTACAACTTTTACTAAAATGTGACATGGAGATATGAAGTTAGCAAATGATGTTGATAAAATGGCACCAATCATATTACTTGATGTGAGGTTGCAACAAACCTTCAGCTTGCAAATGGTATGATGAAGTGAAGCACAATAATACAATCAGTGAGAAAGTAAATGCAACAGACTAGCCCAAAATTTTAACTCTGCTTGTCATATTCCCTTTACTGCCACTGATCACGTTTACCCTAATATTCTGGAGAAAGGCATGAATCCATCTCTTCTACCCATAAGCAGGCAAGCAAATAGCAGGGTAGATTGAGCTCTCTAGCCTTGAATGGCAACCAGTCTAGGAGATGTAAAACTGAATTAAAAACTGAAGAAAGCAAAAGGAAACCACTCCAGTATTTTTCCCAAAAAGTCATGGCAATTTACAGATAATACAGAAATAGAATCCATGGAGAGTCATAATCAATGGTCACCATTTCTCTTAGCCCCTCTTTTTCCCAGAGCTATGGATTAAATAGCAGGGTAGAGTGGGCTCACAAGCCTTGGGTGGTAGTCAGTCTAAGAAAATGAAAACTTTGAATTAAAACAGTGGCAAAAGTAACAGGAAATCACTCTACTATCTTACCCAAAAATTCACAGCAATATGTAGATAATCTAAACTTATTTATAAAATGGAACTTTGTCTGTGTGTGTGGCCCCATTACCTATAGACTCTGAAACGGCTGAACCGATTTTCTTGAAAATTTACACAGTTATACTATAAGCGTCTGCGAGTGTTCTTAGCTAGGTTTTGTGTCGACGTACCCCTGATAAATATCGGAAATTGATAATCAAAAAAAATCGGGTTATAGAAGGAGTAGTCCAATTTTAATCAAATTTGATACACTCGTAGACAAAGACATAAGAAATGATATTCAGAAGTTTCAAGATTGCAGTTCTTACAATCGTGCAGAAAATTTATATATATATATATATATATATATATTTATTAATACAGGTTTCATTGAATAATATAGACAAGTTCTGTCTATTTATTTTGTGTAAGATCCGTTCGTATGATCTGATTAGCTTGATAGTGTTGTCATGGAAAGACAACAAGAAATCGTAATAATTGTTGATTTTTTTATCAGGTCTGAGCTTTCGGCTTACATAAGCCATTATCAAAGGATGAACATTTAATGTTCAGTGAACATAGAACATTTAAATTATTATTAACAGAGTGGAATTATACAGAGAAAATTAGACAGGTCCATTTTTTGTGTTGCACATGGCTGTAGACCGAGAAGGAATGGTGGTAGTGGGTTTTTTGTTCAATTGAGTGTATAGTGGCATGAGGGATTGGTCTGGGAACTGCTGCTACCATGGTATAGCGGGTAAGTATAATAACTATATATATAAAATATAAAAGACAAGATGTTTGTGTGTGTGTGTGTGTCTGTTTATCTGTCTGTATGTCCTTTATACAAATCCACAATTTTTATCCGATTCTCACCAGACTTTACACAAATATTCTTTAGGCTGAGTCTGAGCTCCAGGACCATGGATTAGTTTTAAAGCTTTCATTACACCCAAGCAACGTTGGGTTATACTGCTAGTGTAGATAATAAATAAAAGGTATCTGTGAAGATGTACAATTGCCTATAGTCATTTTATTAGTGGGGCTTAGATGTAGTACAAGGTCAAAGGTATGGTGCAGCAATGAGAATAAAACTCACTACTCAGTTGTAAAAATTCTAAAGGAACAAGCTTGTTAACCATTACATTACATTGAAGTGTCCAGTCATAACTATTTATACCCTGAAAGAGTCCAGAAATTTTTTTTAGGCTCAAATGAGACAGTGATAACTAAATTTAGAAATTCTTATATCAACATTCCTGATAATATCAAAAATTAAAACCAGATCGCCCAAAGCGTGTATCACCTATGACACTTAACTGACTGACTAATAGCAATTAAATATGTTTAAACATAGCTTTAGTTACTTCCATATCATGTAACATCAGTTCTTGTATGATCGCTGAAGTTAAAAATCATCAAACCAGGTCAGTAGCTAGATAGGTGACCACTTGGGAATACCAGCTGCAGTAAGCTTAAATATGCAGATAGTGTAATGGATAATGGCTCAGAATTGGAAATTGAAGAGCCAATTTCCAATTCCAGTCAGGTTTGTTATATTCACTTATGCATAAATACCCTTACAAAGAGATGAATCCACTGCTTCCCCGCCAGTTATGGGTTAATTAGTAGGACTTGCATTAGTAAGTCATTTATGTTTAAATAATTTTTTATTTTTAAGAACCATATCGCCCCTAGCAAGGCAGTTTACCGCCACTGCTGCACAGGGGGTTGCATAGGAGGAAAGTTATGAGAAAGAGTGACAGGTTATAGGGGTGTCAGGAAGTGGGTAAGAGAAGGATGAGAATACTGATGAGAGTGGAGTGGACAGAGAAGGGAACATGAGAGAGAGGATGCAGGTTAGTGAGATAGGAGATGACTATTGACTTTACATTTAAATTCTTGGAGATTGTAGACTGGCTATGGTAATAAAGACTAAACATTGGCTTAAAGTAAGAATGGCTTTGTTTTCCTATTAGTAGGAGAAGTGATTTTTTTTTCAATCTTTTTACTGGGGAAAAAATTAGTAGACTTTACATTACCAAAATATTAGTTGTTTTAAGTAACTAAAGCTAGGTTTAAGCATATTTAATTGCTATAAGTCAGTCAGTTAAGTGTCATATATGATACATGCTTTGGGCGATCAGGTCTCGAAAGAGACATGACTGACTGGGCAGAACATTATCCTGCACTAGGTTGCCATTGCTTTCTGTGGTAGACTGGTTGCCAGCCAAGGCTACAGAACCCAATCTGTCCTGTTACTTGACTCATAGCTAGAGGAAGAAGTGATGTGTTATATTATTATGTAATAATTAGTGGGGGACCAATTTATTACTTCATAACAATAAAAAACTGATCCCCCACTTTATGACCAGTAGACGACTTAATCATGATTCCAACTACTATATCCAGTCAGTCAGTTAAGTGCCATACATGATACACGCTTTGGGCAATCATGTCTTGAAAGAGACATAACTGACTGGGCAGAACATTATCCCACACTAGGTTGCCATTGCATTCTGCGGTAGACTAGAATTCGAACTCAGCCCTCTGATTTGTCGTTCTGAGTCGATATCCACTGCACCACTACTCAGATCCTAAGTGAATGCAAGGAATTCAACTGGCGTTCGACAAATCGGGGGAGCCAATTTCGAACTCCATTTGAATTCCTTGCATTCACTTACGCACAAATACCTTTGGGAAATGTATTTATTCATCTCTTCCCTCCAGTTATTGGTTAAATAGCAGGACAGATTGGGTTCTATAACCTTGGCTGGCAACCAGTCGACTGCAGAAAGCAATGGCAACCTACTGTGAGATAATCTTTTACCCAGCCAGTCATGTCTCTTTCGAGACATGATCGCCCAAAGTGTGTATCACATATGGCACTTAACTGGCTGACTGAATTGCTGTTACTCTTGGAACAAACTATATCTAATTGCAGAAATATTATTCACAACGGAAATAACTATGAAATTGTCAGATGTACCAAACAAAAAAGATTAATTAAGTATTCAAGAATAAAAAAAAAATTTTATTTAGTTTACTGCATTCCTTTTCAACAATAGTTAAAGCTTTAACAATGTTATATATAGACTGAGGTTGATATTTAAAAAGTCAGTATATTCTGTTCAGAGGACAGCATCCCAGACAACAATAGCTGACAATAAGCAAGAAGAATCTAGTTTAAATATTACATTTCATTTCAGGTCAAATATTGCATGTGACACTTTTTTCTATAGAAATATAAATTTAATATTAAGTAATAAATGGAAGTCTCTGAATCATTTATGAAATATTTTGACAAAGAGATCTGCCAAGTCATTTTTCTCGATCAAAAATCTGTTGTGGGTGACAAAGTGAACCTTGCTGCTGAGCTTGAGAAGAACCTCCAATCCGTAGCGGACTGGGGTAGGAAATGGCTTGTAAATTTTAATGCTTCCAAAACGAAGCTGCTATCAATTAACCATCATAGACAATCGCTCCTACCTCCCATTAGCATGGAACAGGCTTGCCTCCCAGAGAGTAAAACACTATACCTCCTTGGCCTCACACTCTCAGCGGACCTCAAGTGGAATGACTATATCGAATCCATTGCTAAATCTGCTGCGATGAAAGTCGGTTCTCTGTGCAGAGCCAGGAAGTTGTTCTCGTCTGAATCTATCCTGCACATATATAAATCTACCATTCGCCCATGTATTGAATACTGCTGCCATATCTGGTCGGGTGCCCCTGTTATTCTCCTCAGAGTTCTTGACAAAATACAACGGAGAATTTGTAATGTGACCAATACCGACTTGGCAGACTGGCTGCAGTCACTCTCTCACTAGCATGATGTGGCTTCCCTGTGCCTCTTCTATAAATATTTTCATGGTTTCTGCTCTGATGAACTTAGATCACTAGTGCCCCTAGGTATAAATTTGTACGAGATACTAGATTAGCAACTAGGTCCCACCCTTTTATAGTGAAACAGATAAGATGTAACCGCAATTTCTACTCCAACAGCTTCTTTTCTCGCCCTTCCTGCCTTTGGAATTCCTTTCCATATACTTGCTTTCCTGACAGCTACAATCTCCAGGAGTTTAAATGTAAGCTCAATAGACACCTCCTAACACACTAACTCGCATCCATTCTCTCAAACACTCTTCCCATCTACCCAACCCCTCATCCTTGGTATCCTTACCCATCCATCACCTCACTTCTGACATTTCCTATATCTAACCACTCTTTCTCATCACTTTCCCCTATGTAACCCTTTGCGCAATAGTGGCAATGGAATGCCTTGCTAGGGGTGAAAAGATTAAAAAAAAAATACATTAATGCCCACTGTAATATCTATTTATTTAAAAAAAAATAAAATAAAATCAAGTATTATTTTCTTCTATGGCGATGTGGAGAGCCATGATTGCCTACTTCGTGTAGCTCTTAGCAGTTTTTCTCACTTTGCTAAAGCCCCTCCCCCATTGTCATTCATTCACACAAGCTCATCACAAGCTAGCTGCCTTTGTCTATCTCTCTTACCCTTTTGAGTGTTAAGTTTTCCAAGCCCTTCTTCCTCATACTCATTCAGCTATCTTTTCCTGATTTTGAGTATGAGTGTTCTTTCTGTTGACATTTTCTTTAAGACTTCCTTGTTGCTTATTTTCACTCTGTCCATGGAATTCTCATTATCGTTCTGTAGAACCAGCAGAAATGTGGTTCTATTTTCTTTCTTCATCTTTAGGGAGGTTGTCCAGCGTTCGCTGCCATATAAGAGGATAACTATCACATAACAATCCAAGAAGCTTTCTTTGTTTATTTTTATTTTGAAATTTTTCCATTTCAGAAGCACCTTGCTTAGCTTTTGCAATGCTTCTTTCACTAATCCAATGTGTACATCTGATTTCAGGGTTACATTTTCTTGGATTGGTTGTTTGTTTTTGTTTAACAGCATATCAATCTCTATGAGTAACTTAGAGATTATCATCATTCTATGAGATTTGTAGTTCATCTTAAGAACCCTTCTGTCCTGGTAGGTGACATGCATTGAGGAGGTCCTTCACCCAGTGGTGCCATATTAATACCACCCACTCATGCGAGTTTAGCCTTCTAGTTGAAATGGTTTACTGGGGCATGGTAACTTAGATTTAGAAAATGGTTGATTATTTCTTGATTAATTTTCTTTTTTTTTATCATTCCCACTATTTCAGGTTTTTCTTTTTCCTATTCTGTCACACACTGTAACTCCTTGTGTCTTAGTGGCTTTACTGCCCTTTTTTTTAAGTGAAATAATTTTTTTTAAAAAAATTACAAGATTCTAAAAACCTCCATCATTAATTATAGATTTCTAAAAACATTCACAATGGACCTCAATGGGTTAACATGGATGTGTAAACCTTCATGGCGAACTAAGACCTAATTTTCATCAGGTCCAATTGCCTGATCATGCCAGTGCTATTTGTCAAAGTTTCAGCTGATGTACTTTGAATGTTACGTTTTAATGCAGGCTTGATTTTTTACACTCAATTTGCAACAAAGAAATTCCAGTCTCACAGCATGCATAGCAGGTAAATCATTTCTAACTATAACTTACTCTGAAAGAAATCAGCTGGAAATGCAGGATTGAATCCCCCGCCAAAAAAAAAAACAATAGTTTAGGTGAAAATTCACCAAGTAATACTGCCTGAAAAACTGTAATACCATTATTTGCACTGTTTACATGCTATTATCCTCATCTTTGTTGTTATCACATTGTTTTGGCTGTTGTGCACCCCACCCACCCACCCACCTCCTTCAGATATATATCAAAATTCAAATAGAAACAAAGTGCAATTCACTATTTACATTGTTGTCCTCATCTTAGTTGCCATATTTATGATGTTTTGGCTGTTGTAGTCTCCAACCTTCTTTAGGTGATTGAAATTCCAAACTGAACCCTTTATTTCATTCAGCAGAGTAGATTGTTCTAGTTCTGTGAGTCATGCCTCTTCCAGATGTCTCAGTTTTTTCATGAAATGGAACACAAAAATTTTTTCAGTGTTTCTTCATCAATTTTTTCATGACTTGATTTTTTCAAAGTTCATTCAGCTTGTCTATGTGACCTTACAGTGGGGTCGTAATATGTTCAATGGAGAACATTTGACAAAAGTTCTAGAATTTATGAGCACCGTATTGTGTACAGTTATCTGTAACTATGTCATCTGGAATACAATATCTTGCAAATAGTTTATGTAAAAAATTTACTTTCACCAAAGAAGTTGGTTTTTGCACTAACAAATTTCAGGTCACTTTGTAAATCTATTCTCTATTACAAGATAATATGATCCATTTATTAAACTTGCAAAATCTATAAGCATTCTTGACCATGGTTTGTCTTTGGCCAAGGTTGTATTTTTGTGATAGGTAAATTTAAGTTCTTGGGAAGTGTTCTAACGGAAGACAGAAATATGCGACACTGAAATCGTTCCAGAAGCTGAGCAGAGTATTAACAGACAGGAAAATTTCATCAGAAACAAAGAAGAGAGTACTGGAATGCTATGTGATGTCTGTTCTTCAATACGGCAGTGAATGCTGGACAATATCATCAAAGATGAAGGAAAAACTTGAAGCAGCTGAAATGTAGTTCTACAGAAGCATACTGGATATAAAGTGAGGGATCAGTTCCATATTACAATCAATATATAAACTGACCACTCACTTTGTGGTCACAGCAGTTTCTATACATTTATATTCCTGAGATCCAAAAGCACAAGGATGCATTCCAGGAGCTAAGAAGAGTATTAAGAAACAGGACAATTTCACTAGAAACAAAGAAGAGAGTACTGGATTGCAGTGAATGCTGGACAATATCATCAAAGATGAAAGAAAAACTTGAAGCAGCTGAAATGTGGTTCTACAGAAGGATGCTGTGGATATCATGGATTGAGTATGTGAGCAATAATGAAGTTTTAGAAAGGATGGAAATGAAAAGGAAATTAATACTGAGCATCAGGAAATGACAGCTGAAGTTCATTGGACATAATAAGAAAGGAAGGCTTGTAGAATCTGATACTCACAGGTCAGATAGAGGGAAAGAAAGACGGGGGAAAGCAGCGGATAACATATTTTAAGAGCCTGAGCAGGTGGATGGCAGAGTGGGGTTTGGGGTGGATAACAGGAGAAAGTGTGCTAAGAGCCACCATGGATAGGGAGAAGTGGAAGACTATGATCACCCATGTCCCAAAGGGACATGGCACATAGAAGAAGAATTTTGCTGACAGAGCTGAACCTCAGTAGGCTTTTACTACTTTTTCAATGTCTTGATCCATTTTGGTCCAGTGTACATAGCTTCTCATAAGAGATTTCAACTTTGAAATTCCCAGATGTCCACTATAAAATTCATTTAATATTTACTTTTGCAATATTCTCAGTATTACAACTATCTGAGCAAACATCAGTGCACAGCCACATAGCAAGTAAGCGTTCAAGCCTGAATTGCATTCTTTCTTTTAGTTGTTTTTTTATTTCCACATAAAGACATCTTTTCTGCCTTTTATTTCTTCCAGGATAACTGGTAATTCGCTTCCTACATCACACGATATATTTTCTTTTTTCAATTTTACTTTTTAATGCAGCAATGATAGTATTCTCAAATGGTTCAGTATTTTTTAGTATCACTCTTTATAATCCATTCACATATCCTAATTTTTTGAACTGTTGGTATTTGATCGTAAAATTGTAATTTAATAAAAGGGTACACCAGCATTGTAATCCAGTCACCGTATGCATAGTAATTTCTATTTTCGAACTATAAATTGATAATAGAGGTCTGTGGTCTGTCTGTAACTGAAAACTTCTTCCAGGTATAAATTTGTGAAATATATACAATATAATTCCTAATGCGTCTTTTTCTATCCAACTGTAATTTTTCTGCTGGTACTAGCAAATATGAAGCATGTGTGAAAACCTTCATATTTCCGCCATCCTATTTATGTAAAATCATTGCTACTATACTGAAATTGCTAGCATCTGAAGCCACTACAATTTCTGCCTTTAGATTGTAGTGCATTTATACAAAAAAATCCTTATCTTCAAAAAATTCTTACAACCTAATATTTTCTGAGTTTAAATAATCTGCAAAAGGTTCAATCAGATAAGTGCCATATGTCATACATGTTTAGACAATCATCTCTTGGAAATGATTCAAGTCTTTCCCATTTAAGAATCAATAGTTAAGATGATATGTTATTCCAGAATATCAGATTCTGTCAAGTATTTTATTTTTATTTCATCAAATGCCTTCTGACACTTATCAGTCCAGTTACACTTTATGCATTTTTTTTAAGTAGATCATTTACTAGAGCTCTCAAATTCTGCATATTAGGTTCATAAATTTGATAGTTTGCTAGTTGACAGAACATCTGGAAAATTATTTATCAAGTCTTCCTTTAAAATTTTCACCATTTTTTTAAAAATTTGTTCCTTTATCCACTTAAGTTTTTGCAATAAACATCTATAGGCAAATACCAAGGATTATATAATTCCATCCAATAAGTTTGTAGTATTTTTAATACATCAGCCTTAGCTTTCACATGCTTATTATAGAATAAGATTTTATAAGACATTTAGCCAATAAAAAAATAATTTCTCTCCAGAGACACTACTAGCAACTTTGGAAGCCTCTTTTAATTAGATTTTTCATTTGTTTTCTATCTGGCTTCATTGATTGTGATATCACTATTTTTTTCATCTTTGATGAATATTTGTTTTTATTTTTCTACACACAAATAAAAAAAAATTGATCAACATGGTTCACATTCTTGTCGTCACTAGTTTACTGTGCACAGAAGTAACAAGTATTTTTTTCTACTTGTTAACTCAGTGTGAGTTTTTATATTCTCATAACTTCTGTTATAACTTGTATGAATTTCAAATCCTTGTTGCCACTTGTCTATGATTATAATAGAAAATCTCACTCAAACACTTACCATAATGTAAGAAATACTCTGAAGACTGATTCCAATGGCCTTTTTCCAGACTACTTAGAGTTCTTTATTTAAGTCTCTAGACAAGTTCATTTAGTCACTTCACAACAGTTATAGTTTCCCACTGCTCCTCTATGGTCATCGTATGTTGAAAGTTAAGCAATGTAGAGCCTGGTTAGTACCTAAATGGAGGATTGCTTGGAAATACAAGATGCTGTAAGGTTGGATGTATGAGTGGTGTAACAGAAAGCAGAGTTTTAATTTCAGTTGGTTTCGTTGCATTCACTTACTTAAAATACCCTTGGAAAAGGTATGAATCCACCTCATCTTCCCACAGTTATGGGTTATTTAGTAGAACTTGCATCAGTAATAAAAAAAAAAAATCCTTATCTTCAAAAAATTCTTACAACCTAATATTTTCTGAGTTTAAATAATCTGCAAAAGGTTCAATCAGATAAGTGCCATATGTCATACATGTTTAGACAATCATCTCTTCGAAATGATTCAAGTCTTTCCCATTTAAGAATCAATAGTTAAGATGATATGTTATTCCAGAATATCAGATTCTGTCAACCAGGAATAAAAGAATTAGTTTTATAATAGGCCTTTCTCGTTAATAATGATGATTGTGATAATGGTTGAGATGGTAGTTATAAGAAGACTCACAGTGGGATGCAATACTACAAAAAACACTCAGTCAGTTAAGTGCCATACCTGATACACGCTTTGGGCGATCATGTCTCGAAAGAGACATGACTGACTGGGCAGAAGATTATCCCACAGTAGGTTGCCATTGCTTTCTGCGGTAGACTGGTTGCCGACCAAGGCTATAGAACCCAATCTGTCCTGTTATTTGACTCATAGCTAGAGGGAGAAGAGATGTATTATATTATTACAAAGTAATTAATGGGGGATCAGTTTACTACTTCATAACAATAGAAAACCGATCCCCCACTTTATGACTAGTAGAAGCCTTAATCATGATTCCAACTATTATATTCAGTCAGTCAGTTAAGTGCCATACGTGATACACGCTTGGGCGATCATGTCTTGAACGAGACATGACTGACTGGGCAGAAGATTATCCCGCAGTAGGTTGCCATTGCTTTCTGCGGTCGACTGGTTGCCAGCTAAGGCTACAGAACCCAATCTGTCCTGCTATTTAACCCATAGCTGGAGGGAAGAGATGAATAAATATATTTCCCAAGGGTATTTGTGCGTAAGTGAATGCAAGGAATTCGACTGGAATTCAAACTCGGCTTCCCGATTTCTTGTTCCGAGCTGATATCCACTGCACCACTGCACCAAAAACACTATTTAATAATATAATAATGGCTAGCTGCTCATAACTGAGGATATCTGTTTAGCCAACTCCTGTTGCAAACACGTGCTTAAGCACCTGCGGTTTATACTGCTACTATGCTGAGCGGACCTTAGTTACAGTTTCTGGGAGAGAGCGCGTTATGTAGCATGAACTACAGTCTGAACACGACCAGGACGCTCAAACCTTCAGTTACAATGACTTGTGATGCTGTGTTAGCACAACCACTGATGGCTCCCAAATAGTTTCATCTATCCAATTTCACTCAAACGGCTTGGGTCAACACTTGGTATGATTTTTTTTAGTCACTTTTCAACTTTCTAAAAAAATTGACCATAGTGAGACTCAAACCCAGGTCCCATAGCTGGAATGTGAATTTTTAATCACTTGCCCACATACACATAATATTTTATGTACATGTGTATAACATGGTAAAAGTTGTTACTTTCCTTTAAGTAACTCTCAGACGAGTCCATTCAACTTCATTGGGGATACCCAACAATTATGTCTGACTTCCACTTAATTTAAGGGCTAATTCTTCCTCTTAGATTTAAAGTTTCTCATTTGAGAATCAATGGCTTAAACAAAGAATGTTAAAAACAATTTTCTAGGAATCCACACGTTTTGACATTCAATAGTAACCAAAATTAAAATATTTCTTTGATGTTATTTTTACAAATTTAGAAATTTTTTATGAACATTCAAAGAAAAGAATAAATTTGCATAGATTTATTTATTTCCATAGCACATTAACTAAACTTGTAAAAAAGAAAAAGAAAAAAAAGATTCTTTTCTTTCAAATGTTTTTGTGGTCCATTAGTGGCACTAAGATCTGCTGTAGGCTAGATGCAGCCTGCAGGACATATTCTGCCCACTGCTAAATTAAAAGATGATGCATTATTCCTAAATATCAGAATCTTTCAACCAAGAATAAAAGAACTAGTTTTATAGCAGAGTTTTGTCATTGTTAACAATCATTATATTCTAGACTAAAAATGCTATCACAGGTGGCACTCAAATCTGCTGCAGTTTTTGACTGTTGAAAAAAAGAAAAAAAAAAAGAAAAACTTGTATTTTATAAAATAGCAAATATCGTGTAAAGATGGTCAACTATTTTCCTGAAACTTAAGAAAAAAGAAAACCTGAGTATTTCATTATATTTGATATCTGCGCTTAAAACATGAAAAATGGTACATTCCTAATCAAACACATCTGATCCACAAAATTTATATTTGAATGAAAATATGATTTCAATATTTCCTGAGATTAAGTGAAGCCGATCATGTCATAAAATGTTTTTGAGATGTTTATTCTTTTTCTATTTACTATTTTCAGTTAAACTAATATCCTCATCTTTGCTTTTATTTTATTTATTTGTTTATTTTTTTAATTTTTTTTTTACTTTATTATGAAGATTGTTTTACCTCAGTTATTTTCTCTGGTGCAGAAATGTGAATGATCTGAAAAAGAAAAGAAAAGTCTTTGAGTAATTCCATAATGAATAAAATTGTTTTTTAAAGCTCATGTGTAAAAATTCCAGATAGAGTATATCTATAAAAGGACAATATGAATAATGACAAATTTGATTTTAGTGATACTTTTAATCCACATTTATGCAATGTAATTCTTTAGATAAATGTGCTTCATGGTGCAGTGGATATCGGCTCGGAATGAGAAACCAGGAAGCCGAGTTCAAATTCCTTGCCTTCACTTACATGCAAATACCCTTGAGAAAAGTATTAATCGGTCTCTTCCCTCCAATTATGGGTTAAATAATAGGACAGATTGGATTCTGTAGCCTTGGTCAGCAATCGGTCTACCGCAGAAAGCAATAGCAACCTACTGCGGGATAATCTTCTGTCCAGTCAGTCATGTCTCTTTCGAGACATGATCGCCCAAGCGTGTATCACGTATGGCACTTAACTGACTGAATTCTTTAGATAAACTTTAAAAAATACTCAAAAAGTAAAATATTTATTTGAGGAATATTGGCTGTTTTAAAGTTTAATTAATCAGATCTAAAAAAAATCTTTTTACCAAGATTTTCTATAAAAAAAATTCCAAAATAATTTAATTCATTTGTGAATAAGTCTTGAAAGTTTTGTTAAAATCCAAAAATTATTTGATTTTTGTAAGAATTTCTAAATCAATGTTGATTTAAAAAGGTAAAATTTCCTATACTAATCTACCACAAATTCTTTGATTTTTCATGTGTGCCTTTTTGTTTTGTCTTACATAGAAGTTAGGGAAAAAAAAAAAAAATGAGCTGATAGTAAAAGAAAGGATAAAGATGTAAAAGGTGGGTAGGGTGATCAGTCAGTTGAGTGCCATACGTGATACATGCTTTGGGCGATCATGTCTCAAAAGAGACATGACTGACTGGGCAGAAGATTATCCCGCAGTAGATTGACATTGCTTTCTGCAGTAGACTAGTTGCCGACCAAGGCTATAGAACCCAATCTGTCCTGTTATTTAACCCATAACTGGAAGGAATAGGCGGATTAATACCATTCCCAAGAGTATTTGCGCGTAAGTGAATGCAATGAATTCAGCTGGAATTCGAAGTCGGCTCCCCGATTTCTCGTTCCGAGTCAATATCCAATGCACCACAATGCACATCCGGGTAGAGTGATACAATGGCATAAAATCAAATAGTAATAAAAAAAAAGATTCTTCGATATTGTAATTTTCACATTTTCATTTCATAGTCTTGGAGAAGACTTCTCTCATAATCTAAATCTAAACTTATTTATAAATGGAACTTTGTGTGTGTGTGTGTGTGTGTGTGTGTGTGTGTGTGTGTGTATATTTCTGTTACCTATAGACTCTGAAACGGCTGAACTGATTTTCTTGAAAATTTACAGTTATACTATGAGCGACTGCGAGTGTTCTTAGCTAGGTTTTGTGTCGAGGTACCCCCAATAAATATCAAAAATCGATAATCAAAAAAATGGGTTATACAAGGAGTGGTCTGATTTTAATCAAATTTGATACACTCACAGACAAAGACATAAGAAATGATATTCAGAAGTTTCAAGATTGCAGTTCTTACAATAGTGCAGAAAATCTATAATATATATATATAGATATAGATATAAAAGGCAAGATGTTTGTGTATGTGTCTGTTTATCTGCCTGTATGTCTGTATTTTTTCAGCCCTTTTATTTTAGTTTTTGCTTCGGGTTTGGCTCTAAGTAGGTATAATTGTAGTTCTTAGTCTCAGCCATGATACCATTTACCCAGAGGACTTATTTAGCCTTCAAAATTCAGTTTACGACGAAAAAAACTTACTTGATATCTATACCAGGAAATCAAAATTTGACTTACATCCATTCATTTTTCTTTCAGTCTACGGTTTTGCTTAAACTGGAAACAACTATTGCTTTTTAGTCTTTCATGCCAACGTCCAAAGAGTCTGAGCTCCAGGACCATGGATTAGTTTTAAAGCTTTCATTACACCTGAACAACGCCGGGCTATACTGCTAGTACTGAGATAAACTAAAGAAAAACTCTTTCATAGAGCCTTTGCTTTAAAAACTGACATTACTTCAGCATATAAAAGTGTTTTGTTTTTATTTGCTTTTATCAGGTGATTGTCAGCATTTTTTTTTCCTACCTAGAATTAAAAGTTGAATAAAATAATCTTTATATAAAGAAGTTTAAGATTAAATTCTAGAAGAAATGCAAATTACTATTAAATTTTCAATGTCACCTTACAGATATGAAACAATATAAATGTGGATGATAGAAACAAAAAAAAGAAAGAGTAAATGACAGCAAACTTGATCTTGACCATTGCATTATGGGTATTTTTTACTACACCAGTGATGGTTGCAAATTCCAAAAGAAATTTCAGCAAACAAAGCTTATAAAAAAATATTTGCGATCTATAATGAAAGATAAAAGGTTATCTGGGTTAACGATAATTTTCATTGATAATAAACGTGACTTGATCCCTTGGTTGTGATGATGTGAATATATTTGCTCATGCTAAGTCTAAAAAACAAAAACAAAAACAAAAAAAAATAGACTATATAAAATTAACTATTTTTCATTCATAATGTTGAATGTGTTAAAATTATCCAACTTTTCAACAAGAAAAACCTCAAGCTGATGTCAAAAATTGCCAAAAACATTTATGATTTAAGACAGAATGTTCTATCATGACACATCTGTTAACCACTGATCTTAGAAAGTGGTTGTATACAGCTGACAGTTTAGATATTTGGCACAATGCATGATATCCATGACAAACTTGATCTGACAATATCATTTAAGGTGATTTTCTAGATAATTTTAGAATTTTAATCATAATATATGAAATTAGACCTGGGACACCCTAATACCCCAGGTCAGAGTGGATCTAGAAACAATAGCAGTTAAGAGGTGATTCCATGCTCATCAAAACCTCCAACCTTCCAATTAGAAAGTGAGTTTTGTTTAACAGCATATCACCCTGTCGGTTATTTCATGCCAAAAATGTGGGGTTTTAAGGTATTTTTTCAATGTTCAGTTATAGTGAGAAGGTTGACTTAGTCAGATTTTGCTGAAAAATGTTTATTTTTTATTTTATTTTAGAAAACTGAAGATGTCTGCTAGTTTTGTATTCAAAAATGTATTGCTGGTAATAATTTTCTTTTTCCTTCAAAAATGTATTGCTGGTAATAATTTTCTTTTTCCTTCAAAAATGTATTGCTGGTAATAATTTTCTTTTTCCTTCAAAAATGTATTGCTGGTAATAATTTTCTTTTTCCTTCAAAAATGTATTGCTGGTAATAATTTTCTTTTTCCTTCAAAAATGTATTGCTGGTAATAATTTTCTTTTTCCTTCAAAAATGTATTGCTGGTAATAATTTTCTTTTTCCTTCAAAAATGTATTGCTGGTAATAATTTTCTTTTTCCTTCAAAAATGTATTGCTGGTAATAATTTTCTTTTTCCTTCAAAAATGTATTGCTGGTAATAATTTTCTTTTTCCTTCAAAAATGTATTGCTGGTAATAATTTTCTTTTTCCTTCAAAAATGTATTGCTGGTAATAATTTTCTTTTTCCTTCAAAAATGTATTGCTGGTAATAATTTTCTTTTTCCTTCAAAAATGTATTGCTGGTAATAATTTTCTTTTTCCTTCAAAAATGTATTGCTGGTAATAATTTTCTTTTTCCTTCAAAAATGTATTGCTGGTAATAATTTTCTTTTTCCTTCAAAAATGTATTGCTGGTAATAATTTTCTTTTTCCTTCAAAAATGTATTGCTGGTAATAATTTTCTTTTTCCTTCAAAAATGTATTGCTGGTAATAATTTTCTTTTTCCTTCAAAAATGTATTGCTGGTAATAATTTTCTTTTTCCTTCAAAAATGTATTGCTGGTAATAATTTTCTTTTTCCTTCAAAAATGTATTGCTGGTAATAATTTTCTTTTTCCTTCAAAAATGTATTGCTGGTAATAATTTTCTTTTTCCTTCAAAAATGTATTGCTGGTAATAATTTTCTTTTTCCTTCAAAAATGTATTGCTGGTAATAATTTTCTTTTTCCTTCAAAAATGTATTGCTGGTAATAATTTTCTTTTTCCTTCAAAAATGTGTTATGGCAACAATTTTCTTTTTCCTTCAAAAATGTGTTATGGCAACAATTTTCTTTTTCCTTCAAAAATGTGTTATGGCAACAATTTTCTTTTTCCTTCAAAAATGTGTTATGGCAACAATTTTCTTTTTCCTTCAAAAATGTGTTATGGCAACAATTTTCTTTTTCCTTCAAAAATGTGTTATGGCAACAATTTTCTTTTTCCTTCAAAAATGTGTTATGGCAACAATTTTCTTTTTCCTTCAAAAATGTGTTATGGCAACAATTTTCTTTTTCCTTCAAAAATGTGTTATGGCAACAATTTTCTTTTTCCTTCAAAAATGTGTTATGGCAACAATTTTCTTTTTCCTTCAAAAATGTGTTATGGCAACAATTTTCTTTTTCCTTCAAAAATGTGTTATGGCAACAATTTTCTTTTTCCTTCAAAAATGTGTTATGGCAACAATTTTCTTTTTCCTTTAAAAATTGTGTTATGGCAATAATTTTCTTTTTCCTTTAAAAATTGTGTTATGGCAATAATTTTCTTTTTCCTTTAAAAATTGTGTTATGGCAATAATTTTCTTTTTCCTTTAAAAATTGTGTTATGGCAATAATTTTCTTTCTGCAAAAATGTATATTTTTCTATAAAAGTTTTTTTTCATGTATATTTTTCTATAAAAGCATATTTCTATACTTCCATTGTGCTTTGACCCCAGTTTGGGGGTTAACTATTTGCCCATAGCCGGGACCCTAGCAGGGGCTACCAGTTCAGACCAGGGTGGATCTGGGAACAACAGTAATTAAGAGGTGGTTCCATACTCCTCACAACCTCCCAATCAGAGGCCTTGCTGCTGGATGCAGTTCACCATCATACCCAGGGCCCCCCCCAATCAAAGGCTTTGCTACCAGATATAGTTTATAATCATTGGAAAATTTGTGAAAAATAAATAAGAAATAAGAGGATATATTGAAGGTAAAATAGACAGAGGTCATCAGAGCTTAACTTACCTAACAGACTTGCGTAAATGATTGGCAGAACAGGGATTAGGAGAGATAGTAAAATGATCAAATTTAGTAAGAGCTACAAAGAATAGGAAGTTGTAGAGAGCCATAATCACCCATGTTCTGATGAGACACAGCACATAATAGATGTTTAATCAATAACCATTAACTGTTTCCTTATAAGGTAATGGTTAATATTTATAAATCTTTCTCTTAAGATAATTTTTCAAGAAAAATAAGTTCATGTCCAGTAATTGTTATCATTCTTTCCATTATTGTTGGGAGTTTCCTTCCTTACTTTTTGTTTGAATTAGTGTGGAATATTTTATGTCATTATTTTTTAGTTACATATGAGATTAGATTTTGGTGTCAAATACAATATGCAGGTGGAAATTTGTTGACTTATAAAATAGGGTGCCTGTTCAAAATAAACTTTATACTTGAAATTTTAAAACAGTGTAATAAATGAGAAAGAAAATAAATCTATGCAAAGAAAATTATTTGTAAAATAATCTGTTCTTAATAAGCAACTTTTTGTGGGGAAAACTGATTTGTTTTTATGATTTATCAACTGCTTTCAGTTTGATCTGCCCAAGCAGTCCCCCACCCTAAGTACTGATCAAACTCAGCATTGCTTAAGGTTGTGATCCAACAAGAACTGGTGTTTACAGTGTGATTTAACCATAGGCTGAAGGAAATAAGTTAATTGTGCTGCCGATTTGGCGAATCATAAAAAAAAAATTTCTTGAATGTGCAGGGTGTGTTGTGGTGCAGTGGATATCGACTCGGAACAACAAATCAGGAAGACAAGTCTGTTATACCCAGTTCGAATTCCAGTTGAATTCCTTGCATTTACTTAAGCACAAATACCTTTGGGAAAGGTATTAATTTGTCTCTTCCCTCCAGTTATGGTTAAATAATAGGACAGGTTAGGTTCTATAGACCTGGCTGGCAACCAGTCTACCGCAGAAAGCAATGGTAACCTACTGCAAGATAATCTTCTGCTCAGTTGTGTCTATTTCGAAACATGATCACCCAAAGTGTATATCACATATAGCACTTAACTGACAGACAATATAATAGTTGGAATCATGATTAAGGCTTCTACTAGTCATAAAGTGGGGGATCGGTTTTCTATCATTATGAAGTAATAAACAGATCCCTCACTAATTATTATGTAATAATATAATACATCTTTTCTCCCTCTAGCTATGAGTCAAAGCGTGTATCACGTATGGCACCATAAAAAAAAAAAGAAAAAAAAAGATTTCTTGAATGTGCAGGCAAATAGACACAACACACATTGCTTAATAAGTAAAAATGGGACTTCTATTTTGAATACAAAATGTCCACTATAGTAACACTTGTAGTAATAAAAATGTTAGATTAAAAATAAACCCATTAAGTCTTTCAAAATGTTTTGGAGCAACAAGAAAAGCCTTTCCAGCATCACCCTGCAGTCAGATCTCTATCTTCCTTTATTTTAAGTAAGTATAATTCATAAATATTAAAGATTAAATAATTCCTTTAAAAAATTTTTTGTAATTATAGATTAAAAAGAATAAAAATATCAGATTAAAAATAATGCATTAAGCTGTTAGAATTAACAAAGAATGTAAAATTTGGTTTTGGTTGTCTAATGGTTTGAAGTGACAACAAAAGCCTTTTCAGTATCCCCCCTGCAGTCAGATCTTTATCTCCCTTTTGGTTTGAGTTTTGAGTTTTGTTTAACGGCATATCAACATCTCTGTGGGTTATTTAATGCCAAATAGGTGGGGTTTTAAGGTATTTTTTTTTAATGTTTGGTTATAGTGAGAAGGTTGATTTAGTCAGATTTTAATGAAAACTTTTTGTATTTATTTTTTTATTTTAGAAAACTGAAAATGTCTTCTAGTTTTGTATTTAAAAATGTTTTGCTGAGAATAATTTTTTCCTTCATAACATATTTTTGAAATAATTTTTTTCTTCAAAAATGTATTGTTGGTAATATTTTTCCTTCAAAAATGTATATTTTTCTATGAAGGTCTATTTTATGTATATATTTCTATAAAAGTATATTTTTTATACTTTCATAGTGTTTTGACCCCAGTTTGGGGGTTAACTATTTGCCTATAGCTGGGACCCAAACGGGTGCCACCACTCCGGGTCAGGATGGACCTGGGAACAACAGCAATTTAGAAGTGGTTCCATGCTCCTCACAACCTGTTAATCAGAGGCCTAGCTGCCAGATGCAGTTTACCGTCATGCCCTTTTGGACTGTGTCAATGGGAATGTGATAATTGGCATGATAGTCCTGAATGACCATAGAGTAAGGTATTTTTTTTTTTATTCCTGGGGTAGAATAATTGTGCTGCAGAGAAAATTTTCTGAAAAATAATAAGTCGGCTTATAAAATAAACCATGTTGGGGGACTGAAGAAAAGGGAAAATAGAACTGGAGAAAAATAGGGAAGGAGAGGGAGAACTGGAGAAGGAGAGGGAGAACTGGGGAAGGAGAGGGAGAACTGGGGAAGGAGAGGGAGAACTGGGGAAGGAGAGGGAGAACTGGGGAAGGAGAGGGAGAACTGGGGAGAGGGAGGAGGAAGAAGAAAAGGATAAGAAGAGAGAATGTGAGAAAGAGCAGAAGGGAGATTTTTGTATTTGGTACACAAAGCTAATGAAATAACAGGAAGATGTTAAAATTTTCAAGTAATTTTTGATTGTCAACAAATTCAAGCTATCTATCTGCCTGATGCTTCATGGCACATAAAGCCACCACAAATGTTTTCACTCTTCTCTCTCTACAGCTGATATTTATGCCTCACCCCAGCATCGACACCTCACTGCTTCCCTCTTTTTATCTATTCTCTTTTGAGGTGAGGGGGGAGAGAGCCAGATCAGGGCCATGTTGAAGTCATTTCTTAGGTCTTGCTTTCAAGTGTGGCCAATGAACTTCCATTTTTAAGTACCAAGACACTAACAGATTCTGTGGAGGCATGGCGGAGCAGTTGCACCATTTCACACAGTTTTGCCATCTAATCTTGAGAATACTTTTTAAGTTGTTATGAAATAGGTCAATAAGCTAAGAACATTCAAACACAGGAAAATAAATAGCGAAAGAAAGACAAAAAATCAGATATCAGAGCCATTCTGTAATCCATTATAAAAATCAGATATCAGAGCCATTCTGTAATCCATTATAAAAATTTTCAATTATAATCTGATGAAAGGAACAGTTCCTTTCCTCAGATTACAACAAAGAATTTTTACACAGTGGAATACAAAAATAATATAGTTTTTTTTGTTTTTTTTTTATAATCATATCGCCCCAAGCAAGGCTACTGTTTTGCAGGTGGTTACATAGTAGGAAAGTTATGAGAAAGAGTGACAGGTTATAGGGGGTGTCAGGAAGTGGGTACGAAAAGGATGAGAATACTGATGAGAGTGAAGTGGACGAAGAAAGGAGAATGAGAGAGAGGATGTAGATTAGTGAGATAGGAGATGACTAGTGACATTACATTTAAATTCTTAGAGATTGTAGCTGTCGGGAAGGCAAGTAAATGGAAGGGAATTCCATAGGCGGGAAGTACGAGAAAAGAAGCTGCTGGAGTAGAATTTGCATTTACATTTTATTGGTTTCACAGTAAAAGGGTGAGACCTAGTTGCTAATCTTGTGGCTCAAGTAAATTCATATATAGGGGGCACCAGTTAGCTAAGTTCATCGGAGCAGAAACCGTGAAAGTATTTGTAGAAGAGACACAGGGAAGCCACATTGCACTGGTGAAAAAGTGACTGTATATGAGCTGCCAAGTTGGGATCTATCATATAGATTCTCCGTTGGATTTTATCAAGGATATCTAGGTGGATAGCAGGAGCACCCAACCAAATATGGCAGCAGTATTCAATGCACAGGCGGATGGTAGATTTTTTTTCTTGACTTTCTTTTTTATCATACTGTTTTTTTTTTCTGATTGTAACTGAGAATTTTTACACATTGTCAATATGCTAAACAATATAGTTTTCCATCTTATCTTTTTATCATATAAAACATTTAAATAACGAAACCATAATATTAAAATCTGGTGTAAGAAATGCACAGGCCAAAAAGAAAAGAAAGCAGCAAGACCAAACAGAATTTTAATATAAACTAGCACCATAGCCCGGCGTTGCCCATGCAACTCAGAACATTTAATTAGATGCAGAGTGTTGTGATTTCCGAGCACTTCTATGTAGTCACCGCCTCACTTTAAAACTCAGTTATATAAAAAAATAATTATATAAAAAAATTGTTGTTTAAAAATTGTTAAAAAATTCCATTAAAAAAATCTATTTTCTTTTGTTTTGCGTAAATGTGATTTGATGTTTTGTGTGACATTGTAAACAACATTGGGTTTGCTTTTGTTCCAAAATTATGGGGTAAAATATTTACAATTTTTTGTTGACTAAAAATTTTTTTGAAGAATATTTAAAAATGTAGACATTTAATTTTAGTGAAAAAAGTTACATTAATGCCACACAAATTACAGACAGTTCATTTCCTGCATGAAATATTTAGCAAAAAAAAAAAAAAAAAAAAAAAAAAAGCTTTATGTTTTTTTTTTAATTTTATTTTCTGAAGTACGAAATATTAAATCTGAAAAATTAAAATAATTAAATTATCAATGGCCACTTTTTTTTTTTTTTTTTTTTTACATATTTTGTTTTTGTTTGAAAAAACACTTTTTTTAAAAAATATTTTTGCTTGAAAAATTACGGAGAAAAATATTCATATTATTTTGTTGACCAAATGAATTTTTAAAATGCGAGAATAAAAATTAAATATAAACGCTCATTTTTTTTTTTAATAAAAAATATTTTAGTCGCGTTTGATTCGTGCGATTTGATTTGTGACATAATTTAGCAGCCATCTTCGATCTTAGATGTTTTACGGAGCAAATGTAAACAAACGGCTCCATTAGCCAAAAAGTGCGAAAAGGAAAATTTGTTGAACTTAAACTCAAAAAGAAGGTGTCAACCTGGCTTCCCTGTAGATATGTGTCCCTAGAAAGTTTGAATGGCGTAGCTTAAAAAAATGTAGGCGTGCATAGGGAACAGTCACACACAGACTCACAGATTGCCTTTTATAGATATAGATAGTTAACTTTGTAAGACTTCAGTATCAATAAGATTACCAAAATGGTGGTGGAGTAATGGAAGACATCAGAAGATCTGTTTTTACAGGAATGCCAAAGAAACTAGGTGCAAATGAATGCAAAATCCATCAGACAATCAGTGTGATGAACCATGTAACAAAAACTCCAATTTTTGAATAAGATGTTGTACATCAGGATCAAAATTGACAATACAATAATATTTAAATAGAGGGTTGAATTTAACAAAACTGAAAACCAGTTCCCACAACTTAATAATTGACAGGATAAATAAATATTTAATAAAAAATAAAGTTTTATGGTATGCTATATTTATGTGTAAAGTGATCAAATTCAGGGATAGAGCATATGTAAATAAAAAGTGGACACTGAAGTCAACACCGGGTGGTGAAAGTATGTTTCGTGCTTGAACACAATCTTTACGCAATGTTTGTTTTGTTTTGGCTTGACCATATATGCTGGTCAACTGAATAGCTTCCTCTCTCGCACTTCCCGCCTGTGGAACTCACTCCCGTATTCTTGCTTTCCTGACGGCTACGACCTCCAGAAATTTAAAAGCAAAGTTAATACTCACCTACTAACCACTGGACTCTAGCTCTCTCCCCTCCCCTGTATAATCTTCACTTTCTCTCCGCCCATGTATCTGTCATTGCACCTGCTTTCACAGCTTTCTATTGTTCCTAACTAGCTTGTACTCCTCACTCTTTTCTAATTAATCTTTCTACATTTATGTAACCCCCTGCACATCAGTGGCGTTTCTGCCTTGCTCGAGGTGAAATGATTAAAAAAAAAATATATATATAAATAGTTGAGCCAAAACAAAACAAGTGGTCTGAAGATTGCCTTCAGGCATGAAACTGATTGTCGCTGCTTAGTATTGACTGCTGTGTCTACTTCTCTCTCTCACTATATATATATATATATATATATATATAGTTGGGGGTGGGACAAAATAATGGAGACATCTAGTACCATGATAGGTGAAGAAGCTCCTCCCTTGTTCCCTGTTCAGGATGTGGTTTCCAGCTTTCTCTTTTCACTCTTACGTAGCCCCCTGCACATCAGTGGCATTACCGCCTTGCTCGGGGTGATAGGATTAAAAAAGAGTATAATTTGAAAAATTTGATTAAATTATCAAAAGCTTGTCTTTTTTTTTTTGTTTGCCGATTTAATATTAGTAGTACTTCAATTTTTTGCTAAAAATGTTTTTTACAGATATTATTTAGAAAAGTTAATTAAAATCAACAGTAAGGACTATTTGAAAATTTTAAGTGATTGACTATGATTCAGGAATTGTTTCCAGAGGGTAATACCATCTTTCATGATGATAATGCACCCATTTATGCAGCTAAAGCTGTAGCTGAATGGCACGAGGAACATTCTAGGAAAGCAGAACATCTTATCTGGCCACCACAATCACCAGATCAACATTATTGAACATTTATGGTGCATTAAAAAAAAAAAAAAAAAAAAAAAAAAAGGAAAGAAAGTGAGAAGTCGATATCTTCCACCATCATCATTGAAAGAATTGGAGATTGTTTTAGTTGAAGAATTGATAAAGATTTCTCTGGAAACAATTCAAACTTTGTATAAGTTGATCTCATGCAGAATTCAAGCTGAAATTACTGCCAAAGGTGATCCTACCCCCATATTGAAATAAATTTGCATGAAATTTCAAAGTGTTTCCATTATTTTGTCCACTCCTCTCTCTCTCTCTATATATATATGTGTGTGTGGGTGTTTCATTGAATATTATAGGTATATTATATGCATTTATTATTATAATGATCCTTTCCAGTTCAATCAGTTTAATCAATTTCTTGATGTTAAGATAAATTTTATTATATGTCTATATTTTTCAAGAACCATGCTTGAATGTAAATACACACACATGTGTGTGTGTGTAAAATGAAATAGGTTTCTCTGAGTCATGAAGTTTAAGTATTAGAAAATTTTAAAATAAAAGATATCAACTATTTTTCTGGGATTGAATTTGAATCCAGATTGTTTTTTTATAACCATTTCACCCCAAGCAAGGCAGGAATGCCACTGGTATGCAGGGGGTTACAGTGAGAGAAAAAACAAAAAGGTACAGGAGATGTTGAAGAAAGAATGAGATGAATGGGATTCAAGGAGATAGATGGTAATTGGAATTACATTTAAACCTTTGGAAATTGTTGCTATCAGGGAAGCAAGCAAATGGAAGGGAATTCCACAAACAGGAAGTGCAAGAAAAGAAACTTATGGCAGAAAAGGCAGTTATATTTAATTATTTTGATGGTAAGATGGTGAAACCTTCATGCCAATTTAATAGCATGCGTAAATACATGCGATTGGGGAATCAGGGAAAGAGCTCGTCAGAGCAGTTGCCATGTAAATACTTTTAAAAAAGGCAGAGGGAAGCCACATCACATTGGTGAGACAGTGACTAAAGGTGAGATGCCAAGTCAGGATTGATTATATTGCAGATTCTCCTTTGGATTTTGTCAAGAACCTCAAGATGATAGATACATTTTTAATGAGTCACCATGTAGGTATGTTACTTTCGTTGCATTAAGATATTGATAAGAATTTGATAGAATGTCCTCAATTCGCCCGAACAAGTTCAAATGTATCCAGGTACTTTTGCAAAAGATTAAAAATAGGATAAAAACAGGTGGTGAAGAACAGCAAAGTTAGCAAAGTGTAAGACTCAGTCAGTCAGTTAAGTGCCATACGTGAAACATGCTTGGGCGATCATGTCTCGAAAGAGACATGACTGACTGGGCAGAAGATTATCCTGCAGTAGGTTGCCATTGCTTTCTGCGGTAGACTGGTTGCCAGCTAAGGCCATAGAAACCAATCTGTCCTGTTATTTAACCCATAACTGGAAGGAAGAGATGGATTAATACCTTTCCCAAGGGTATTTGCGTGTAAGTGAATGCAATGAATTCAACTGGAATTCGAGCTCGGCTCCCCGATTTCTTGTTCCGAGCCGATATCCACTGCACCACAACGCACATCCTCAAGTGTAAGACTAGTTGAACTAAATTATTCCAAGGTAGAGAAGAGGAATAAATATAATTTTAAAACTAAAGTAACGAGATTTAAGTTTTTTTGGTTTTTTTTGTGACCAGGCAAAACATTATTTCAGTTTGGCAGGGAAATTCTTTTATTCCAGCTTTTCAAGAATTGCCTCCATAAATAAATGGTAAAAAAAAAAAAAAATGTTAGTTTGGCTGGGAGGTTTTTACTCATCCAACATTTGATATGGCATTCTTAGAGGCCAATTTATTCCAATCTTTCAAGGATTGCCTCTATAGATGACAATCAATAAAATTGTCATAGTTTGGCATGAAAGATTTTTACTTATTCACCATTTGATATAAGTAGATATTGATTCCAGTCTTTTACAGATTGCTTCCACAAACAGACGGCAATAAAATTGTTACAGTTTGGCTAGGACATTTTTCATTAATCATTTTTAGCAAAATTGCTTTCCGAGATGTCAGTCTTTCAAGAACTGCCTTCATAAAAAAAGTTAACTTCCTGAATTATGCAAAAGGCATCTAGAACATTTTGATTCTTGGTAAAATGCACAGACACTGTTCCTATGCAAAAGTGCTAACCTATATATAAATAATGTCATTTTTTATGGGTACTATGCTGGTTATAAATTGGCAGTAACTTCATAGTGAGTAGAATGTATTGAAGCTGAAATTTAAGTAGTTGTGTACTTTTGACATTTTTGAAAGGAAAAGGACATTCTCAAATTACAACTGAGGAAATGGGTTTTGTATTGCAATAATTTCTGTAACATTAACAGAACAAATGGAATGTCCTTAGCACCATTTTGAATATATAAAATGAAAATCTCATGGTGAAATTCGGAATGAAACATTCTTGAACAAACCCCCAAACAATTTTTTTTTTTACTGAGAATGTTTCATTTAAAGCAATATACCGTGACCCTGTTAGAGCAATATACCGTGATCCTGTTATAACAATATACCGTGATCCTGTGTGCATTAGACACAGGTTTTTTTTTTCATCCAAAATCCTGTCAAAGAATCTGCGGCACCTTATACTTTAATTTAGAACTCAATCCCATTTTTCCAGAACTCAAAAATGGGCAAAATTGAACTTATTTACTAAGAGGATAATATTCATTTAATGGTGTATTGTAACAAAGTGAAATAAATGATGAAGACTAGACAGTGCAACAGTCGAAATGTTGTAATAACAACAAAGATAAAGACAATAGTCTGCCTGTAAATAATTTGAATGATGAGAACTCCTCATCTCAGTAATTCAGACAGAAATCCGATCCAGATTTCAACTTAATATAGTTTGCTTTATAGATAAATCTCTCCAAGATATCGACTCAGAACAATAAATCGGGGAGCTGAGATCAAATTCCAGTTGAATTCCTTGCTTTCACTTATGTGCAGATACCCTTTCGGAAAGGTATCAATCCATCTCTTCTCTCAAGTTATGGATTAAATAACAGAACAGATTGGGTTTCTATAGCATTGGCTGGCAACCAGTCTACCACAGAAAGTAATGGCAACCTACATCGGGATAATCTTTTGCTCAGTCAGTCATGTTTCTTTCAAGACATGATCACCCAAGCATGTATCACGTATAGCGCTTAACTGATTCTTATAAACAAAAATCCATCAACAAAGTCAACTGGGAGTAGATAGACTAAACTATCGCCCGGTTCATACTCCACCCATGTCTATTGAACAGGTGAAGAGGCTCATCCCTTGTTCCCTGTTTAGGATGTGGTTCCCAGCTTTCTCTTTTCCAATCTTTTCACTTTTCCTTTTTGTTTATTTTTTTTTTTTCAATTGGAGTAGATAGACTTAACTATCGCCCGGTTCACACTCCACCCATGTCTATTGAGGTCAAGAGGCTCATCCCTTGTCCCCTGCTTAGGATGTGGTTTCCGGTTTTCTCTTCTCTAATCTTGTCACTCTTACGTAGCCCCATGCACATCAGTGGCGTTACCGCCTTGCTCGGGGTGATATGATTAAAAAAACAGATGAACTCCTCTGCCACCGGGACTTCACAAGTAGCATCCTTAAATGGACTATACACCACAAGAAATGCAAATGCTTAAGTTTATCCACACTGTGAGTCAACTATTAGGTTTTAACATGCATCTTGAGAAAACCATGGTCATGTTTAACAGCCATGTAAAACCATCACCAGTTATTGTAGGGGGAGAAACCATCAAGGAAATAGACAGTTATGCGCACGATGGAAAGAAGATTGCAAAAGATGGTGCTTTAATTCCAGAGGTCAAAAGAAGATTGTGTTTGGCTAGAAAGCTTTTGGAAAAGTTTATAGCATCTGTAGAAGTCCCAAGTCAACTAACAGAAAGTTGTTTATAGAATATGTCCTGACAGTGATAATTTATAGACACTCAACACCACCACTGCAGGAACTCTTGCAGTAGACCAATGTAAAAATGGAATGAATCTTGCTTGGCATCACCTTATGTGACAGGAAGAAAAACACCTGGATTCAACAGCAGACTTGTGCGAGGGGCATAACTGAGACCACCAAGAAAGAAAAAAGAATGTGTGTTGTAGTGCAGTGGATAACAAATTGAAACGACAAATCGGGGAGCAGAGTTCAAATTCCATTTAAATCCCTTGCATTCACTTACGCACAAATAGCCTTGGGAATGGCATTGATTCGTCTTTTCCCTCCAGTTATGGGTAAAATAATAGAACAGATTGGGTTCTATAGCCTTGGCAGGCAACCAGTCTATCGCAGAAAGCAATGGCAACCTCGTGCAGGATAGTCTTCTGCCCAGTCAGTCATGTCTCTTTAGAGACATGATCACTCAAAGCGTGTATCATGTATGGCGCTTAACTAACTGATTGAATATAATATTTCGAATCATGATTAAGGTCTCTACTGGTCATAAAGTGGGGTATGGATTTTCTATTGTTATGAAGTAATAGACTGATCCCCAACTAATTACGACGTAATAATATAATACACCTCTCTTCCCTCTAGCTATGAGTCAAATAACAGGACAGATTGGGCTCTATAGCCTTGGTGGGCAACCAGTCTATCGCAGAAAGCAATGGCAACCTACTGCGGGATAATCTTCTGCCCAGTCAGTCATGTCTCTTTTGAGACATGATCGCCCAAAGTGTGTATCATGTATGGCACTTAACTGACTAAAGAAAGACAAAAATAGATTGGCTGTCTACGTCTATTGTCTGAGAGACAACAGGTGGACTACTATCAGAGCGAGAAAGCGGACACTAACGTAGTGGAAAAGAACTAGAAATGCACTGATTTAGATTAAAAAACAAACTTTAAACTAAATGAAAGAACTATTGTTCTTCAATGCTGCTTGTAAAACTAAACATTTTTCTCTAATTTGTAATTTGATTGGCATAAAATCATTCATTTTTTGCATTTTTTTTATAAACATCTAACAGCAATAATAATCTAAAAAGATATACATATATAATTCAGCTTCAACTGTGAAATCATTTGTGGTCAAGCAGTTAAGACACATCAGATCTATTGACAGGTTCTCCTGTGTTTCTAGAAGTAGCAGGTTCTAATCTTGCCAAATGGTGCATATTTTCTTTACAAGATTTCTCAAAAAATATTCAGGCCAGTAGATATTTATGAATATACTGTTTAATTAAGAAACAGAGATTCTACTCAAATACAAGTATCTCTTAAAAAAATGTTCAAACAGAATATATATATATATATATATATATATACACACACACACACACTACCAACCATAATTATTAGGCCACCCCAGTTTATTAAAAGAAATGATGTATTTCATACTATTTTTAGTATTTATTGCCAAGCGGATAATTCTAAATGAAAATAGAATGGTTCTTTTTTTAATACTGCACAATAATATGTGCATCAAATGAACTGTTCTGGTGTCCTGTTTTTGTGATCTCTTCCCCATGACAGTCTCTTCTTTTTATTGGTTGGCCGAAGCAAAGGCTTCCTGGCTACCTTGTAAAATTTTGCAAAGTAATAATAACAAAAGAACCATTCTATTTTCATTTAGAATTATCCACTTGGCAATAAATACTAAAAATAGCATGAAATACATCATTTCTTTAAAAAAAAAAAAAACTGGGGTGGCCTAATAATTATAGCCGGTAGTGTGTGTGTGTGTGTATATATTTTCCACGGTCTGAACAAAGCAGTTTGTATTCTTACTACTGCAGAAATAAATTCTGGATTTATAACTGTTTGTATAACATTTGTGTGTGCATGTGTGTTGGTGGTGGGAGGTGGAGAGACTAGAAATTTACTTTCCTGCCATAAAACCCTGGTTCAAATCAAAACATGGTAAATTTGTCAGGGAGGTGACATCCTGATGCATCCCAGCATGCAGCACCCTTTGGAAAATGTCCAAAAACTATACCACAAGTTGACTTGTGTTGTGAGTGGAATTGCATAAAAAGAAGTTGTTGGAAGCCATTAATGCATGCACTAACACAAAGTCATAAGTCATTGTGACTGAGGGTTTCAGTGTACTGCTGTTGTTCAAAACTGTTGGTCATACCTGATAATACACTCCCAGAAACTGAGGTCTGCTCAGCAGAGTTGCAGTATAAACTCTAGACGGATTCTATAGGTGTTTAAACAAACAAAAATGTGCTTGAGCAGGTTCCTGCAATAAAGTTTGGTTAGCTACCCTAGCAGACAGGTGTGCTCTAAATACAAGAGAAACCAGAAATGTGTGTGTATATATATATATATATATATATATCACATATATAGATAATAATTGGGCTTCTCATTTGATAGCATGTATTTCAAGAAATTCTAAGAGTATGCCAACACTCCACTGAGAGATGATATCATTGGTAACACAAATTTTTGTTTGTAATGCTCATTATTAATTGTGAAATTGCATTGATTGGTGATGAGATTATTATTATTTTTTTTTATAGAAGACTTAGTACTAAAAAAAACAACTTAAAACCTGAAGGCAGAGTTTACATCCATCACCAGTAATAATTTCCACAAAGAATACATAGGAGAAACCTCAAGGAATTTCTATAAAATATTTTATGAAAACAAAAGAGACATTTTACAAAATATGTCAAATGTGTTGGATACCCACCATAATAAGATGGACTACATTTTGACATAAAAAAAAATGCTACTCAAAGGAGGACATAACTTCTAGTGAGTGCCTTAATCACAAGGTCATCCACAATAAATTTGCATCCTCACTCTTAGAACATTTCATTATTCTTGGCAAATTTTCTAATAATGTAGAATGGAATACCTACTTACAAAAGTAATGGAAAGAAAAGAAAAAGTGTCAAAATGAATTTGACTAAAAAAAAATCTAAAAAATTCCCAGCATCCCTCTATCACACATATGTGCAGTTGTATCAACATAAAACAAAATTTAGTCTGATGAAATGCATGACAGGTAAACTTTCCATTTTGTCATACAATTTCCCCTATACTGTTCTTGATATATATATAAAAATATATATCTTCAATACATATGTAAAAATATATATCTTCAATACATATGTAAAAATATGTATCTTCAATACATACGCACAGACACACACACACATATATATATATATATATCTCAGCATGCAGTGTGGGTATAGAAGAATCTAAAGGAGTATCCTGTACATACAGTGGTAGGATAACTCTCTAAGAGAGTTCTAAATATATATGTATATAAATACATATAGAGCAAATATAAGAAAACTTAAGGCAGACATGTTATTTCATGGATTCGTGTAAAATCCTTTGTAAAATAAAGATGGAAGCTGATGATGTTTCACCTGAAATAGGCCTATACTTCCGATTTACCATGAAATAACTTGTCTGCCTTAATTATTTATATATATATATATATATATATATATATATATGTACATATGTATGCATGTACTAAATAAAATTATCTTGTTAGTTTTGTTCAATAAAACATCTATTAAAGAAGGACTGCTGCTCAAATATACAACTATATATGCTCCTTTTCCATGCCGTACTGGTCGACTTGTAGCAGAAGGTGCTCAAAAGCTGAGACCTCACTGGACTAAATGCTTATATTTTAAATTTAAGCTTAAAAAAATTAAAAATTCGCCTTAAAAGGGAGATCATATGGGAGAGTAGTTTTTGTACAAATCTAAAATGATTTAATTGCAATGTTAAAAAAATTGGGGTAAAAGTTAAAAAGAAAGATTTAAAAATCAATTTCAATTTTTTAATCAAATTAGAAAGTAAAATAGATTTCAATTCAAACTGTAATGATAAGTAGCTATTATACTACTACACCCAGGGAGCTAGGGTAGGGCTGATTCAGAAAAAACAGGACAGGCAGCAATTGAGCAATGCTAAAAAAGTGGATGACAAGATTTCTCTAGAAAATGGCCAGAAGAAGAAAACAATCTATCCTCATAGAATAAATGAAGGATTCAGTTGAAAATTACGCAATGGTACTTGGATTGAAAAGAACCAGATGAAGGCCAGAAGGCACAATTGTTGAAACATTGTGATGACAACAAAAGAAGATGACGATAATAGTTTGAAAGTAAATAATAACTCATCGCAGACAGAAAAAAATATATTAAAAAAATATATAAGAAAGAAATATATAAGAAAGAAATATGTAAGAAAGAAATATGTAAGAAAGAAATATGTAAGAAAGAAATATGTAAGAAAGAAATATGTAAGAAAGAAATATGTAAGAAAGAAATATGTAAGAAAGAAATATGTAAGAAAAAAATATGTAAGAAAAAAATATGTAAGAAAAAAATATGTAAGAAAAAAATATGTAAGAAAAAAATATGTAAGAAAAAAATATATAAGAAAAAAATATGTAAGAAAAAAATATGTAAGAAAAAAATATGTAAGAAAAAAATATGTAAGAAAAAAATATGTAAGAAAAAAATATGTAAGAAAAAAATATGTAAGAAAAAAATATATAAGAAAAAAATATATAAGAAAAAAATATATAAGAAAAAAATATATAAGAAAAAAATATATAAGAAAAAAATATATAAGAAAAAAATATATAAGAAAAAAATATATAAGAAAAAAATATATAAGAAAAAAATATATAAGAAAAAAATATATAAGAAAAAAATATATAAGAAAAAAATATATAAGAAAAAAATATATAAGAAAAAAATATATAAGAAAAAATATATAAGAAAAAATATATAAAAAAATATATAAGAAAAAATATATAAAAAAATATATAAGAAAAAAATATATAAAAAATATATAAGAAAAAATATATAAAAAAAATAAAAGAATAAAGAGAAAAATAATGAGAGAAAGAAAGTAAAAATGAAATATTTTATCAAATTACCTTGGGAGAGTTGTTAACTAGAAAGGTTTATGCAATCCTAGAGAATCACATACATATCCGACCTATTGACAGACACCTCTCAGATGAGTCACCCACTAAACAGTGTCAAACGTTTTAGCCTGAGGGTGTGGCAGAAAAAAATAACTGTCCTTTACTGAGTACAAAATAATTTCTTTCATAATTATGAAATTGTCTAGTATTAAAAAAAAAAGAAAAAAAAAAGAAAGAAATATATGAAACTTCATTTATTAATCAATAAGGAAGCTTATTTTATTGTCTGTCATTACAGTTTACAAATAAAACAAACAGATATTAAATTAAGAGAATAAAAAACATGCCTTAAAAATGTTTTAACACACACACACACACACACACATAGCAGTATAGCCTGACATTGCTTGGGTGTAATGAAAGCTTTAAAACTAATCCATGCTCCTAGAGCTCAAACTCTTTGGACGTTGGCACAAAAGACTAAAAAGCAATAGTTGTTTTCAGTTAATGCGAAACCGTAGACTGAAAGAAAAATGAATGGATGTAAGTCAAATTTTGATTTCCTGGTATCGATATCAAATTTTCTGCACTAATTTTCAGGATATCAGTAAGAACTGATACCCTGAAACTTCTGAATATCATTTCTTATGTCTTTGTCTATGATTGTTTCAAATTTGATTAAAATCAGACCACTCCTTCTATAACCCGATTTTTTCGATTATCGATTTTTGATATTTATCGGCGATACCTCGACACAAAACCTAGCTAAGAACACTCGCAGACGCTTATAGTACAACTGTGTAAACTTTCAAGAAAATTGGTTGAGTCTATAGGTAACAGACACACAAAGTTCTGTTTATGAATAAGTTTATATATATATAAAAAAAACAACAACAACAACAAAAAAGCAGCTATATTTTTTGAAAATTTAATCATTAACAGCAAAATAAATAAATTTGGCACTAAAACATCCATTCACTATAATAATATTAACTAACATCACTTATAATTTCCTCATTTTTATTCTTATTATCCATTGTTTATTAATCATCAAAATATCTTCTGACAATTTATGTATATTTTGTTTAATTTAGTGAATGGGGCGTTAGGTGACCAGATGTAAGGAATGATGTGGTCACAGAAATTATCTGACAACCATGACTACATAAAGGTTTAAAGTAAATTAAAAAAAAATATATGGCAAAAGAAATGTAGTTTTACAGAATTTTAAAGAAAACGGGGACTAGGACACTTAAAATTTCTAGGTCATATTGAGGAAAAAGGACTTGAACTATAACAAAATCACAAAGAAACAATGCATATGTGCAAAATTAAAAAAATATGAAATGGCGACAATTTACCCATCGCACCGTGTATAAAACAAATGCATTCCTAATGATTTTAATATCATAACTAAATGCCGTAATACAAAGTAAAACCACCCGAGAGTTTTTTTGTAAAAAAAGTGGGGGAAAAAATAAAATGAAAGATAAAATTGTCTAACATTAAGCCTGTAACTGCGGCAGTAATTTCAGTAATTTATCATTGATTCATAGAATTAAAGTGACAGAAAATGTCGACAACAGCAGTTAACACAATAATAACACGATAACTTTTGGCACATTTGCACAGGGTTTTTTTATTCTGTTTTTATAATTGATATATCACTTTCCTGAACAGCTTTAATTATTTAAACTCAGACGGTTGGTCTCATTTTTGTCATTTTAACAGCCTTTTAACTGGTGTACCCTCTGGCCAGATCTGCATTGTGGTGCAGTGGATATCGGCTCGGAACGAGAAATCGGGGAGCCAAGTTCAAATTCCAGTTGAATTCATTGCCTTCACTTACGCGCAAATACCCTTGGGAAAGGTGTTAATCCGTCTCTTCTTTCCAGTTATGGGTTAAATAACAGGACAGATTGGGTTCTATGGTCTTGGTCGGCAACCAGTCTACCGCAGAAAGCAATGGCAACCTACTGCGGGATAATCTTCTGCCCAGTCAGTCATGTCTCTTTCGAGACATGATCGCCCAAGCGTGTTTCATGTATGGCACTTAACTGACTGACCCTCTGGCCTTCAACCCAAAGGAGAATAGTACAGTGGATTAAAGTATTGATACAAGAATTTGGTGACAAAGTAATTGGGAGTTCAATCTGAGTAGTGCAGACACAGATTTCGTGGAAACAATAGTAAATAAGAACAAGATGTGATATCCCTCTGATATATCCCGGAAGGAATATCAGTGAAAGATACAGGTAAGAATGATACTAAACATGGGAAATAGATAGTAGGGATTTATTATACGAAGGTACAATAAACCATAACGTATACAATAGCAATCAACGAATAGAAGCAGAATAATCTATCAAGTAGAGAATGCCTTCGCCATGACGTATGCCTCTCGGTTTGCCTCTAATCCAGCTTGTCACTGTCTTTTATAGACTAGATCATTCCATTATGGGGTATGCTAGGATGCTCCACTTTAACACTGTCAACATGGGCAGCAGCAGAATGTGAAAAAAAAAAACAAAAAAAAAACAAAAAAAAAAACAAAAAAAAAAAACAAAAAAAAACAAAAAAAAAAAAACTGACCTTAATAGATTAAATAACGGTTTCAATTCAAAATTCCTTGAAGGTCACTCTGATTGGCAATCACAATGGTTGAAACGTGATAAGAGATGAAAATATTGCTGAGAATGTAAATAAGGATAACTTCTCAAATAAAATTAAACACAAGGCGATCAAGTGATAATAGCGAAGATGAGGATATTAGTCTGAATGTAAATACTGTAAATAATGATAACATTACATCTCAGAGAAATTCACATCAAAACCATTAAAATTACTGCATATAAGACAATCTTTAAATCCCCAAAATTACTCTTAAAAATGGGGGGGGGTATCTTATACTAACACATCACTCAATTAGTCCCAAGCCTGACATATAGGTGGTGCCACTAATAAAAAATCCATATGAATTTTATGAAGTACTAACCTTCAAATGGTATGTGACAAAATTTGGACCCAATCGGATTATTAGTTTACAAATTACAGTTATTTAAGTGAAGCTACTTCTGTAAATTTTTAAAACAGTAGAAAAATCTGAATTTTGTGCATTGATAAATCATTGCTTCCTGATGGAAAAATACTATTCAAGCAAAAGCAATGGCTTGATAAATGTTATTCAGACTCTACTCCATCAGAAACAACAATTATGCAGTTGTATGCTGACATTAAATGCAGTCTTACAAACATAAATGATGCTGAATGTTCAGGTTGCCCGAAATCAGCAGTTGTCTTGGAAAACACTAAAAAAAATCCACAAACTCATTTTAGCTGATTATCAATTGAAGTTGCATGAGATAGCAGAGGAGTTGAACATATCAGAAGGCAGTGTATTTATCCTTTTGCATGAACATTTGTCAATAAGAAAACTGTGTTCAAAGTAGAGGACCACATTTGCTCACAGTTGATCAAAAACAACAATGTGTTGACAATTCAAAGTGTTGTTTGCAACTGTTTCAGTGTAACAAGAAAGAGTTTTTGCATAAATATGACAATGGATAAAACATGAATCCACCACTTCACTCTAAAGTCAAATCAGCTCTCAGCTGATTGAATAGCAGCAGGTGAAAGTCATCCAAAGCGACTAAAGATGAAACATCAGCAGGCAAAGTTTTAGCTTCTGTATTTTGGGATGTGCAAGGCATTTTATTCATTGATTACCTTGAGAAAGGAAGAACCATCAATAGCGAATATTATATAGCATTATTGGTGCATTTGAAGGAAGAAACTACCAAAAAACAACCACAAATGAAGAAGAAAAGTGATTTTTCACCAACACTGTATCACAAGTTGATAGCAATGATGGCAAAACTACATGAATTGCACTTCAAATTGCTTCAGCATCTACACTATTCTCCAGATCTGGCCCCCAGCAACTACTGGCTGTTTGCAAACCTCAAAAGAATGCTCCAGGGAAAGAGATCTGGCTCCAATGCAGAAGTGATATCGACAACTGAGGCTTATTTTGAGGCCAAAGACAAATTGTTCTACAAAAAACGGCATCAAATTGTTAGAGAAGTGTTGGATTCAGTGTATCACCCTAGAAGGAGACTATGTTGATGAATAAAGTTGAATTTTGCCTAAAAGTTGTTGTTTTATTAGTTAGGCCTGGGATTTATTGAGTGATGTGTTACAATTCTAAAAAAGAAACCTTGATTTCTGAGTGATGTTTTTTGGTAGGCTAACCTCGACCTTGGTGCATTAGCCAATAACGTACATGAAAAGATTCCCGTTATCAAATAAACTGATTAGATGCTTATTCGAAGGATAATTCCATATCAATGAAATCAACTTGTATCCATGCAAGCTCAGCTGAGAAAATGTAAACATCAAGTTATAATTACATTCACAGCAATGGAATGTATGGCTATTGTACATAATCATACAGTTATTAGCAGTAATTTGTGATTGTTGATGAAGTATAAGTAAACGGCCATCAGTACACCAGGCTGTTTGTAATGGTTTACATAAAGGACAAAAAGTGGAAGAAGAATTAGTATTCGCAAGAGATCACATGATGAAATGTAAACAAAACACTGGTTTCCCTTTTACAGGACATATGTAGAAAAGACATGATATAGAATTGTTTTTTTTTCTATACAGTAAATATATATATATATATATATTCTATATTGTTTTTTTTTTTGTTATACAGTAAATAACAATATTTCTAATAACATTATCTTTATATAATCAATGAGCATTATAGAATAAATTTTATTTGCTCTATTTTTTGTCCTGGTCTTTTGATCGGATGTGTGTTGGGGTGCAGTAGACATCAGCTCAGAACAAGATATCAGAGAACCGAGCTTGAATTCCTGTTAATTTCTTTACATTTACTCAGCCTTTGAGATTTGAAAAAGAAATCACTCTACCAGCAGTGTATGGTTGAAAGAAGTATGCATATTTTTTCTTCTTTCTTTTAAATGTTCGCTTTTACTTTTCGTAAGCGGGGAGGAAGTATAGATGCTGAGTCAAGGATATTTTTCCAAATGAGTTTCTATAAATCCATGAGCGTCTTTAATCTGGGCGACAGAGACATTTTGGCTCCACTCTGGAAACACTAATTAAACAAATGTTTACACTGATTGGGGGCGATAAAAACGAGACAGGGGCTTGTCAATCTAAATTCCATTTGTCAGATCTTGCTTTGATGATTGCGGAATGTCACTGCCTTTTGTTTAACCACACATTTTGACAGAAATCAGGTGCCATACATAAGACCAAAGAGTTCAATAATGTCATTGTAGGTCATTCTAAGTAATTTGAGAATCTTCAATGGCATACTTTTGGGTTGTAAAAGGAATCAGAATTTCTTTTTCTATATTTGAAGAGACACGTTTCATTGCAAGATTTTTAATCAACTGCAGGCGAGTAAAGCAATAAACTTTAATCACCTAATTAAGTTTTTAATTGACTGAGTCGATAGGGCAAGTGAAATCTCAAAGGCTGCATTCACTTATGTGCAAATACCCTTGGAACAGGTATTAATCCGTCTCTGCCCTTCAGCTATAGGACAAATAACAGGACAAATTGGGTTCTATAGCCTTGGTCGGCAACCAGTCTACTGCAGAAAGTAATGGCAACCTACTGTGGGAAAAATCTTCTGTCCAGTCAGTCATGTCTTTTTCTGATCCCTAAAGTGTGTATCACATATGGCACTTAACTGACTGACATTATTTAAAGATTACTTTGAAAGTGAAATATACAGTTCTTAACCCTATCTGGTCTGGGACGGCCCAATCCTTTCTTTTTATCTTTGATAGAATTCAGAAACATTTACATGACTTGGGGGGGGGGGGTGAATTAATTACTATTCTACAACCTCTTTCTCTTTATAATCTACAATTCTTACTTTCATAAAACAACCTCATTCAGTGATCCTCTGCCTTGAACAGCTCTTGGGCCTTATAAAGTGTGTACAAGAAAAAAAAATCTAAAAGAAAAATAAAATAGTTGATGATTAAATTGGTTTATATTCATCCACAAACTTACTGACTCATGAAAACTATATCTTACATTGTCGTATACATTCCAATGTTGGATTAAGTAAAGCTTATCTTCCACCTTTTTATTTTTTTCTATTTTGCAGTCAGACATTAGGGATTTAAGATTCAACATGCTAGACAGAAATCAATATCAATTTGATGACTTGCTTAGGAGATGAAGATAAGAATAAATGGATTATCTAAAATAAATCATGATTTTTGGCTCTATTTATAACATCTTGTTCTCTTAAACAAAACAACGAAAAAAATTATTGATTTCTTAACAGACTTTAATATCTGTCTTTAATCTAAGAAAAGATAATTATCTTACACATATAGGTGTGTGTGTGTGTGTGTGTGTGTGTGTGTGTGTGTCTTACTAAGAGTAAGAACAAATGAAGTAATGATCCACAGTTCCTAGAATTTAATATTTAAAAGTGCTTGATACAAAGTAGAGCAATATTATTATTGTAAAATTTTTATTAGAATAAAAACCTTTTTACATTGCTTCACAGAAGCTATCACATTTCAGTACTATAAACTGTACTTTGTCAGGCGACGAATGGTCACTGGTGTTGAGAAGGATTTTTATGAAAATTTGAAAACAATTTTATTACTCTTTTCTTCTCAGAAAGTTAGTAGGGAGCATAAGGTCAGAATTATGTTCTATTTTTTTTTTTTTTAATCATATCACCCCGAGCAAGGCGGTAACGCCACTGATGTGTAGGGGTCTACGTAAGAGTGAAAAGATTAGAAAAGAGAAGGCCGGAAACCACATCCTAAACAGAGAACAAGGGATGAGCCTCTACACCTGTTCAAAGACGAGGGTGGAGTGTGAACTGGGTGATAGTTTAGTCTATCTACTCCAATTGAAAAGAAAAAAATAAATAAATAAATAAATAAAAATAAGAAAGAAAAAAGAAAAGTGGGTATATTAAAAAAAATAAAGAAAAATAATGAAAAAATTCTGGCCTAATCTGCTATCTTAAAATTCAAAAGAAGCAAAAGATATTTTTTTCAAGCTAATTTGTATATAATGAAGACAGTAATGATTGTTTTGAATCAGTCAATGAGATAATTTACAAATTGATTACAGCCTTGCTTTGCTTTGCTTGGGGTAAAATTATAAAATAAAAAAAAATAAAAAACTGCCTTTGTCATAATCTACAAACTGTTTTAAAACTTGATCTAATTCACTGTTAGACTAGGGAAACATGGGACAAAGAACAGTATTTACAATTATTCAGACTACTGTCCTCATCTTTGTTGCCATTTGTACAAAGTTTCATCTATTGTATGCTCCAGCCTTCTTCAGGTGCTAGGAATTTCGAACCAAACCCTTTATTACAAATCACTGGGGTATATCATCCTCATTCCTTGCATAAAGCCTTGATTGAAAGTCATGAGTTATCTGCCTCTAACCCTGCAAGTTATTTGTTCACCACTGAACTCACAACTTTAAGAGTCAAGTCAGGAACTAACCAACGTTTATATCCACTGGGCTATGTGTCCTTAAAGACACGAACAACTGAATTTTTGGGACTTATAAACCTAATGTCCAGTAACCCTTTTTTACCAGCATTCATATTGCAATTTTTGATGTTAATGGTTTTCTCTAATATTTTTTTTACCAGAGCTCATATTGCAATTTTTGACACTAATGATTTTCTCTGGCACTCTGTATTACCAGTTCTTATATTGTATTCATCTCTATGCTTGATCAGTTTAGGAGATTTTTGTAGCCTAGCATATGTGCTGATTCCTTAAGTTTACGTAGTTTCCAGTGACGTTCTCTATCTACTATTTCGACTTCATTCCATGGGGGCGGTGATCCCCTTTCTCCCTCCATATGTGGTCAGCTACACCTGATTTTTCTATCTCCCCTTGTGTTACAGCCTTGCGATGTTCTTGTAGCCTTATCTTAAGGGGGCAGCTTGTCTCCCCTTTATATTTCTTTATCTGTGGTCCATATAACATCAGGACAATCTTCAGAAATGGTTCTACACTTTGCAGGTACCTCTCCTGAGTAAGATCCCCAACAGAGGAGTACATGACTAAGGACTGTGTGTGTGCCATTCCATGTTGTGGAAAAAAAAAATATAAAAGCGAGACAGGCTGCCCCCTTAAGGTAATGCTATGAGAACATAGCAATAATGTAAATACTACATCATTTCAGAAATATAGCCAAACTAGCAGTATAGCCTGGCATTGCTTGGGTGTAATGAAAGCTTTAAAACTAACCCATGGTCCTGGAGCTCAGACTCTTTGGACATTGCCACGAAAGACTAAAAACCAATAGTTGTTTCCAGTTAAAGCGAAACCGTAGACTGAAAGAAAAATGAATGGATATAAATCAAATTTTGATTTCCTGGTATCGATATCAAATTTTCTACACTATTGTAGGAACTGCAACCTTGCAACTTCTGAATATCGTTTCTTATGTCTTTGTCTATGAGTGTATCAAATTTGATTTAAATCGGACCACTCCTTCTATAACCCGATTTTTTTCAATTATCGATATTTATCGGCAGTACCTCAATACAAAACCTAGCTAACACTCGCAGATGCTTATAGTACAACTGTGTAAATTTTCAAGAAAATTGGTTCAGCCATTTCAGAGTCTATAGGTAACAGATACACACAGACACACACACAAAGTTCCATTTATAAATAAGTTTAGATACTAATGGGACAAAGAAATCTTCTGAAAATTTCTTGCCAGTCACTCTTAAGTCATTAATTGGGCATACAGCCAGATCATGTTGAAACTTCAGATCTCATACAATAACTAAAGTTAAGCAACATTCAACCTGGTCAATACATAGAAGGGTAACTGCTTGGGAATCTAGGTGCTGTAATGTTAGATATGAGGGTGGTGCAATGGATAATGGCTCAGAATTGGAAATTGAAGAGCCAGGTTTCAATTCCAGCTGGGTTTTTCATATTATATTCACTTATATACAAATACTCTGGGAGAAAGGTATGGATCCACACCGCTTCCCCCTCCAGCTATGGGTTAATTAGTAGGACTTGCGTAAGTAAAATCAGTATCTCCAAAAATTCTTACAATCTAAAAATATTTTCTGGGCTTAAATAATATGCAAAAGGTTAATAAGCTGTAAAACAAAAAACAAATCAATTTTTTTTACAATCGATATCACAAAATACCCAATTTACAAATATCTCATTCTAGAAACTCACTAATGCCATTTTTGTAGAAATTTTTGTGATTTTGTTGGAAGAAGGGTGTGAGGTAGTTTTTGATGGTACAGAGTAAAATTCATTGTTACTTAAATTGTTCTGTAGAGACCAGAACAAATGAAAATCTAAAAGACCCAAGTCAGGAGAATAGAGTAGGTGCTAGAGTGTTTACATTTCAATTCTCTAAGCTTCTACAAGATCTATTTTGAAACATACGCTCTATCCCTGATATTAAGCAATTTAACCCATAATATAGAATACTTTAAAGCATATATATATATATATATATATATATAGATAGATAGATAGATAGATATCTCCATTCCACATAAGTAAAAACATGAAAACAAAATGTTGAAAACGCAACTGAAGTCTTTAAGAATATTTATTTAGAGTAACTTTATCGGTTTCACAGTTCTATGATTTTCAAGAGTTAAACTGAAACGGCAAGATGTTTAGCTACATCATGATATGTCACACATATTTTAATAGTACGTAAAATACCGCCAAGCTAGTTAAAAACAAAAAAAATAACCAAGTGAAGACATATATAAATATTTACTCTATCATTTAAGTATTAAAATCAATTATTCATGTAAAAAATTAGATATAATTTTCCTAACTCAAGAATTAAAAATGATAACATGTCTAGAAAAACTAAACTTTTGAAAACCCCACAACATTCACAAATAAAAAATTCAACTGTAACTCCAAAAATATAATTTATGCACTCCGGTGCACAAAATGCAACAAATCTTATATAGGTATCACTCAAGCACTAAACAACAGAGTCCCCTTGCACAAAAGCAACATAAATTACCAGACAAGATAAAACTGTGTAACAAGACATCCACAAATCAATAAGGGTAATTTTAAAATTATGCCAACATATCAAACCAATGATTACTCTTATCTATATGAATACAGAATGAGAATATGCCTACACATGTTGGCAAAAAATGGAAAAAACATACTGGTTGGACCATATATCAAGCAAACTGCATGTATATACTAAAGAGGTTTCCATATAGTATTTGTCTATATTTCTAAGATGAGGTAGTATTTACAGTATTTACATTATTTGGACTATTGTCCTCATCTTTGTTACCATTTGTATGACATTTTATCCATTGTACTCTCCGGCCTTCTTCAGGTGCTAGGAATTTCGAACCGAATCCTTTATTATAATTACTGGGGTATATCATCCTCATTCCTTGTGTAAAGCCTCAATTAGAAGTCATGAGTTATCTCCCTCTAACCCTGCAAGTTACTTGTTCACCACTGCTGTAGCCTGGTATTGAACTCACAACTCTAACAGTCAAGTCAGGAACTAACCAACATCTATATCCACCAGGCCATGTGTCCTTAATAATATAATATATATGAATGGAGAATGAATGAATATACGTACTGACAAAAGTAAACTCTAGACAGATCACACACATACACACAAAATCTACACATATACATACACACAAAAAATATATCAACAAAAACACAAATGCATTCATACAGTGTAAAAAAAAAAAAAAATCACAAATACACATGCACACAAGACAAGAATAGAGGAAGGAAGAGGTCACAAAAATATAAAAAGATAAGACATCTTTCTCTCTTTTTATTTCCCTGACAAAGTTTAGTTATTTTATTACCCCTTTCTCCCTTTTTATTTCCCTGACAAAGTTTAGTTATTTTATTACCCCTCAACCAGAAGAACATTTTTCAGCCAGTCTAAGACAGATTTGAATGACTATTACTACTATACACAAGAGACAAGTGTTTAAAAAAAAAAAAAATAGTAATAATAATATATGTATGACCAGTTATTCTTTTCACAAGGCCTGTAATATATAGAAATATACAAAATAAAATATGAAAATTCCGCATAATAATAAAAAAACTTTGCAGTTTTTTCACTTTTTCAAATCTACACTTTTCTCTGGTTGGAAATTTTTTTTACAACCTAAACGATTACAGGATATTTTATTAAAACATTAAAAAACAAAGCAATATACCAGTTTTTTGTTTCAGAACATTATATGTATATAAAAACTACCTGTTAAATAGATTTTTAAGTTTGCCTATCATACTTCAATCTCATTCTGTCCAATCAAACCAAACTTAATACACCAACTCTTTCACCCCTAACCTTTGTGACCCAAACAAGATAATGTTAAATATTTCTATTCTGGAGCATATCAAGAGAAAATTTAAACCTAATTAAATTGTGATCTGAAGAGATGGCTATATTCAGCTGTCAAAATAAATTATAGTTTATAACCACTTTAGATGATGTGTTGAGTTTTCCTTATATATATATATATATATATATATATATATATATGTCTAATCAACCCCTCTGAAGATGGCTCATATGAGCCAAAATCAAAAAGACCAGTATAATAAAAACATACCCAAATGTTGGACAATAATGTCTTTAATTTTCACCAGAAATTAAAGCAAAAATAAGATGTTTAGAACACCCCATGATCTGCTGTCTCAATACACTATATATATATATATATATATATATATATATATATATATATATATTGTCATCTACAGACAGATCTGTTTTGCTGTATTACAGCTCATCAGTATGGTTAAACTCCGATTGCTTTTTAACCTAGGATTGAAACCCGACTGAATTGGCGTCAGTCGGCGATTCTACCTCTGGGCTATGGGCGTTCGGTAGAAGAAGGCAGACTTTTTAGCGCATATATTATCATTATACACACCCAATAGCTAGAGTGCTGTAATTCATTTTACTGAATGAGTGATGCGTACACGCCAGAGTAGCTACTGTTTTTCAAAGTCTACCATTCTTCCAGAGTGCTCAATCAGGGTGTGAGAGCGTAAATATTGTCATCCGCAGACAGATCTGTTTCGCTGTATCACAGCTCATCAGTACGGTTAGACTCCAATTGCTTTTTAACCCAGGATTGAAACCCGACCGAATTATATAATATATATAACATTAGTAGTATTAGTAATAATATTATCTTGAATTTTATTATCATTAAATGAAGCATTGGCATCCATTATTAATTTTTGACTCAGATTTCGTTCATCTTAATTTCATTTGTTTTTTATTACGTTAATAGTATTAGTAGTAATATTATCTTGAATTTTATTATTAGATAAAGCATTGTCAGCCATTATTCACTTTTGACTAGGATTTTATTCATCTTAATTTCACTTGCTTTTTATTACATTAGTAGTATTAGTAGTAATATTATCTTGAATTTTATTATTTTTAGATGAAGCATTGTCAGCCATTATTCATTTTTGACTAGGATTTCTTTCATCTTAATTTCACTTGCTTTTTATTACATTAGTAACATTGAATCGTAATATTATTTTTAATTTTATTATTACTAGACAAGGCATTGTCATACATTATTCATTTTTGACTAGGATTTATTTCATCTAAATTTCACTTGCTTTTTCTTACAGTAGAAAGTAGTATTAGTACTAGTAATATCTTGAATTTATTATTATTAGACAAAGTATTGTCAATCCTTATTCATTTTAATCTAGTATTTTCTTTTCACCTTAATTTTACTTGCTTTTTATTTCATTAGTATTATAAGTAATATTAACTCGAATTTTATTCTTATTAGATGAAGCATTGTCAATCATTATTAAATTTGTGACTAATACGTATCTTTCATTTAACTTGCCTTTCATCGCATTTTCTCAGAAGGAAGAAAATTCAAGGAATGATGATATCAGATGCAATAAAAATCAACTGAAATTAAAACAAAAGAAATAGAAATTGGAAAATTAATAATAACTATAGGAGAGTTTTGTAATTTGCTTGAAGCATTGTGTATAATAGGTGTATGGGTAAGTTTTCAAGGCTATCACAATGTGTTTAGTAAAATAAAAGAAGGTAAAGAAAATGTTGGGTATTACCTATTTAGCATTCATTAATATTTTGAGAGCCAAGTCTCATCTTCAGAATGATAGGATAGCTTGATCTTATGTCCACTCGTGGACCATGCCAAAATATTAATCTAAACTTATTTATAAATGGAACTTTGTCTGTGTGTGTGTACCCATTACCTATAGACTCTGAAACAACTGAACTGATTTTCTTGAAAATTTACACAGTTGTACTATAAGCGTCTGCGAGTGTTCTTAGCTAGGTTTTGTGTCAAGGTACCTCCGATAAACATCGAAAAAAATCGGGTTATAGAAGGAGTGGTCCGATTTTAATCAAATTTGATACACTCATAGACAAAGACAAAAGAAACGATATTCAGAAGTTTCAAGGTTGCAGTTCTTACAATAGTGCAGAAAATCGATAATATATATATATATAAGAGGTAAGATGTTTGTGTGTGTGTCTATTTATCTGTCTGTATGTCTGTATTTTTTCAGCCCTTTTATTTTAGATTTTGCTTTAGGTTTGACTCTAAGTAGGTATAATTGTAGTTCTTAGTCTCAGCCATGATACCATTTACTAAGAGGACTTATTTAGCCTTCAAAATTCAGTTTACAATGAAAAAACTTATTTGATATCGATACTAGGAAATCAAAATTTGACTTACATCCATTCATTTTTCTTTCAGTCTACGGTTTCACTTTAACTGGAAAGAACTATTGCTTTTTAGTCTTTCATGCCAATGACCAGTTGTCTTCTGAACAATTTCATCTACAAGTCAGTCACAAGTTTTGGGTCCACCCATGGCATAGTTTTAAGGCACTTTTAGATATTCAGATTGGTTACATTCCTTACTACTCTCTAGCTCAAACTGCCACGTCATGTTTATGGTAGCAAACTATCTTCATTCCTTTCATGGATCCTTTGGAAAAAATAAAGAAAAAAAAAAAAGGGTCTACTCACACATCTTTTCCCCAAGAACTGTTACTCCGTGGGTCTAAGTCCCGAGAGAATGCTTCTCTGACAACTACAAGAGGGGTTTCTTTTTTTTTACGCCAAGAGAGTCAACCAATATTTAATTTATCCTACTCGTCTTCTTAATATTACTTCCGTCTTCCTTTCAATCTCACTCAGTAACACTAACTTGAGCGGCACTTGGGTCTTGCATTGGATGAACTGCTAGTTAAAATAAAAATAACTTCCTAACGATGCTACACGCTGCTGATATTATTTTAATTTTCCCAAAACGATTTTATCAATGAGTCACCTCCTCGACAAATCGACCCTAGTGAGATTCGAACCAGTCTCATGATTCGAACGCTAAATTATTAATTTAATTACCAACTCAAATACACAATTGTGTTTTTTTGTTGTTGTTGTTGTTGTTGTTCTTTTTTTTAATCATAACAATAGCTAAAATTAGTTGTCTTTTTAGTTTTTACTGGTAAACACATTTACTTTTAACCCTTTTCCTGTCCAAGGCGTTTTCAGACATGGAAATCACATTTCCTGTGCATATACAGGACAGGCAAAATTTTTAAAATGTTGATATTTGCACAACTATATCGTTCGTTATTAGGGGTGTTACTGTTGCTTCGAAATCGAGATAGTCATCAAGGGCTGGACGGCTAATTTGGAAAATTAAACTGGATTTCAATTGATTTTATTTTAACAATGAAATGAAAAAGTCTTTCTACTTAGATTTTACTGTTATTTTATTTTATTTTTTTAAAGATATTTGCTTATCACAAGGTCAGATTAAGTAGAGTATTCAATCAGGATCGAACTTAAAAACGTCATGTGAAAGTTGCATGCTTAGCTTATCACTTATAACAACAGATGTTTTTAGTACTTTTTGTTACAAACATTTTGTATAAGGAGAGAGTATCTCAAAGTTAATGAATCATTTTCGATAAGGGATTTTTTTTTTAATCAAGAAAAACATTTTCATATCTGTTAGTGTTAAATTTAAAATAAACCCCGTTCTAGATTTTCAACTCAGCATGTTCATTTGTTGAGGTAGTTTGTTTTTTTGTTTTTAATACAAACACAACACCCGATCATAAATTAACACATCGTTATTATGAACATATAAATTAATTAAAATTATTCAATCGTGATAAATGAAAACTAAATTATAAACATTATTAACATGAAAAAATACGTTGACACATTTTTTTATGACAAGGACATCGATCTCTAAGTAATCGAATCCCTTGAAAAGGAATGAAGAAATTTCCTTTCTTTATCTGTTGAGTGTTGAATTCGTATGTATCTTGATTTCATTCAATCAAAGCATTATAGTTTAATTTTGCAAATCAATTAAAGTTGTTTTGAAATACTCTAACTTTACTTAATAATACATTAAGAAAAAAATCATTTTAAAAAATTATCAAAAAGAGATGAAATATGAAAGCAATTCTGAAAACGTGTTTAGTTTCTTAAAGATTTTTTGCTTGGGTTTTGAAAGAAAATGATAGTTATGATTGCTAATTACTGTTAGTGTTAAACAGGCACATTTAAACCAAAAAACAAAACAAAACAAAAAAAAACGACAAAAATGCATCTGTTGTTGTATAAATTAAAGGTAATAATGTTCAAAATTATAAATGCAATTTCTATTAAAAGACGTGAAAAGCTGGCTCAATGTGTAGACATTTTTACTTATAAAAATAAAACGGTAAACAAACATTCATTAATTGATTAATAAAAACAAAACAGATATTAACGGTCATCGAACGATTTACTTAGCATTTTTGACAATTTGACTAACTTTAAGTAACCATTGACAGGACACTTTCACTTTTAAAGATGCGCGAAAAATGAAATTAAAAATACAAAAGAAATTTAAAGAGTTTTACAATTATTTACTTATTTATCGTTAAAAAATAGGGTTGAAAAAATGTAATAAACACGTGACTTTTTATTTAATTTGTGAATGAAAAATTATAGTTGTTTAAAAAAAACTGTCACAAAACTAAAAGTAAGGCAAAAAAATATATGATTTATAATTCAAGTATAAAATTTAAAATTAAATGAATATATAAATTAATTCAATCCAAGCAAAACTGACAATTGTTGACCATAATTCTTTTTTTTTTTTTTTAGTTGGATCGTTTCATTCGGCGAATTCTCCTACAAAAACCGATTTAATTTTCTGCAGAAGAAAGAATTTAACAAAGAAAAAAGGTTATTTAAAAAAAAAAAGCTGACTTCGACGGAATAAGTGAAGCAAATGACTAACAAGAATAAGAAAAAAATCCGATTACTTCTGTATACTACTAAAATAGTCCATAAAAAGAAAAACTACTACGAATAATAATAAAATAGCGAATGACTAAAAGTGCCATTCAAAAAGATTACTTTTTCGTCAGTGGGGAAAAAAAAGAAACGACAAAAACAAACTCTCACACTGGACAAACACAACAAATAAATAAAAATAATAATTTTACAGACCTTACATGATACTTGGTAGATCGTAAAGCCTTTGATGTGTTTCACTGGATTTGTTACTTCAAAACACCAAATTTTTTCATCTGTCGTCAGCGGTCTGCTTGTCGCCATTGCAATTTCTCTTCTGAGTCTTCAGCAAGATGTTTGCCGGGTGAGACCATTTTTTTACGAATATCGTTCACTGTTATCAATAAAATTTAGCAAGTAATCACTTAAATATTATTTTTTTAATAAATAAATTATAGATCAGAAAATTTCCGCTTGTATTATCATTTTTAATTATATCTTTCATTGATTATACGAAACCTACAGCTAGTATGTTTTTTTTGGTCATGACCGGGAAGAAGCAAGTCTTTTCTAACGACATAAATCATTTTTAAGACCAGACAAGGAATACTTATGGGTCTTCTTACGATATTGAAGAAAATGAAACAGAAAGAAAAAGAAATGCGGATTTTAATGCTGTATCCTTTCCCTTGAATCAATTATTTATTTGTCAGAACTTGATGTTTTTTCTTTTTTATTGACAATGACATTTTCATTTTATTCATCCATAATTTTTTTTACTCAAAGTTAAATTTTTAATTAATTTTTTAATTTGTTAGATTAAAAAATGAATTCGTTTCTTCTTTTAAGATTTGTGAAGAAATGTTTCAAACGGATAACCTTTTTCAAAAAGTGAAAAATATTTTTAATTTTTTCATTCAATTAAAAAACTTCTAAAAAGAGAAAAAGGGTTAAATTTTTTATTTGTACTTCTGAAATTATTTTATACTTACTAACTCTTTAAAATTTAAATGAATGTATTAATGTATCATTATGCTCTTTTTTTTCTTCAATCAAAAATGTAATTTATTTGGATTGGAAGCAACTAGTTACTAAAAAAAAGCAATTTAAATAATTTTAGTAATTACTTAGTGTTTCAGTTAAAAAAAAACTATAGCCTAAAAAAAGCTTATTAATCCGAAATTATAACAAATGACAACTTTAATAAGCTTGTAAATTAGTTATTTTATTTTATTTTATTTTTTTTTAAAGTAAAACAATCCAATTCACCCCTTTTTTTTTCTCTTTGGCCACATCTCTTCAGAACGGAGGCGATCGCATCTTTACGAATATAGTTTAATTTCAGTTTTTTTTTTTTTTATAGTTTACAATAATCATATTGTCATTTTTTTTTTTAATGATTAAAAAACAACAACATGACTCTAGTCTAGTCTCCACAATTTTTTTGTTTTGTTTTGTTTTGTTTTTGAATTACTATGACTTGGAAAAGATGGTAAAAAAATCAGATGTCTTCTTTAGGATGTTGACTTCAAAGTTGTCTTTTACCTAGACTGGTTACAAACCAAGGCTAGAGAGCCCAGTCATAATGATTTCATATATATATATATATATATATATATATATATATTTTTTTTTTTTTTTTTACAAAATCTATATGGTTTCTCTGTAGTGTACTAGGCCCATGGGGCCACTGGAGGTAAAGGGGCTTAAAGAGTAGTTTAGGAGGGGAAGATAACGGTTGATTCTAGAGTAGAATTAACAGGTCAAGATTGTAGTAGTGATTGGGGATACATCCCCTTCTTAAGAGTCTGTTTCATAGCACGAAGCTGTTTGAGTGGAATACAGGAGTGTGGGTAGTTTGCTGATGGAATACAGAAGGAGTGTGGGTAGTTTGCTGATGGAATACAGAAGGAGTGTGGGTAGTTTGCTACTATGTAAGTGGAATGGCAGTTCCTAACAGTGAAGGTCAGACTTGGTGGAACCAGGTGATGCAGTTCATCTGAGCACTTTCCATGGAGAAGAGATGAGTTCTTAAAGTTTTATCCAGCATTGAAAAATTAAAAATTTTAATTGATGAATAAAATTCAAATTTTGGCAAAGGCTTCTTATATTCAGCACAAACTAATGTTCTCAGGAAAGGCATGACACGACTTTTCTCTGAACTCAATCCCAGTGTCAGATAATATGACATTTGAAAATTTTTCAGAATTTTAGAGGACAAAGTGCAATACAGAAATCCGAAGGCATATTGGCATTACCAAGGATGCATTCCAAAAGCTAAGTAGAGTATTAAGAGACAGGGAAATTTCGCTGGAAACAAAAGAGAGTAATGGATTGTTATGTAATGTCTGTCCTTCAATATGACAACGAATGCTGAACAGTCTCATCAAAGATGAAGGAAAGACTTGAAAACAAAAAAAAGAGTACTAGGTTGTTATGTAATGTCTGTCCTTCAATATGACAACGAATGCTGAACAGTCTCATCAAAGATGAAGGAAAGACGTGAAAACAAAAAAGAGAGTACTGGATTGTTATGTAATGTCTGTCCTTCAATATGACAGCAAATGCTGGACAGTCTCATCAAAGATGAAGGAAAGACGTGAAAACAAAAAAGAGAGTACTGGATTGTTATGTAATGTCTGTCCTTCAATATGACAATGAATACTGAACAGTCTCATCAAAGATGAATGAAAGACTTGAAAACAAAAAAGATAGTACTGGATTCTTGTGTGATGTCGGTCCTTCAATATGACAATGAATACTGAACAGTCTCATCAAAGATGAATGAAAGACTTGAAAACAAAAAAGATAGTACTGGATTCTTGTGTGATGTCTGTCCTTCAATATGACAATGAATACTGAACAGTCTCATCAAAGATGAATGAAAGACTTGAAAACAAAAAGAGTACTGGATTGTTATGTAATGTCTGTCCTTCAATATGACAATGAATACTGAACAGTCTCATCAAAGATGAATGAAAGACTTGAAAACAAAAAAGATAGTACTGGATTCTTGTGTGATGTCGGTCCTTCAATATGACAATGAATACTGAACAGTCTCATCAAAGATGAATGAAAGACTTGAAAACAAAAAAGATAGTACTGGATTCTTGTGTGATGTCGGTCCTTCAATATGACAATGAATACTGAACAGTCTCATCAAAGATGAATGAAAGACTTGAAAACAAAAAAGATAGTACTGGATTCTTGTGTGATGTCGGTCCTTCAATATGACAATGAATACTGAACAGTCTCATCAAAGGTGAAGGAAAGACTCGAAAACAAAAAAAGAAAGTAATGGATTGTTATGTCATGTCTGTCCTTCAATATGACAATGAATGCTGGACAGTCTCATCAAAGATGAATGAAAGACTTGAAAACAAAAAAGAGAGTACTGGATTGTTATGTAATGTCTGTCCTTCAATATGACAATGAATACTGAACAGTCTCATCAAAGATGAATGAAAGACTTGAAAACAAAAAAGAGAGTACTGGATTGTTGTGTGATATCTGTCCTTCAATATGACAGCGAATGCTGGACAGTCTCAACAAAGATGAAGGAAAGACGTGAAAACAAAAAAGAGAGTACTGGATTGTTATGTAATGTCTGTCCTTCAATATGACAGTGAATACTGAACAGTCTCATCAAAGATAAAAAACTTGTTGTTCTACAGAAAAGGATACTGAAGATACCATGGATGGAACAGCGAGCAATGATGAGGTTCTGGAGAGGATGAACACATTGCATTGTGGTGTATTGGATATCGGCTCAGAACAGGAAATTGGAGAGCCGAGTTCGAATTCCAGCTGAATTCATTGCATTCACTTACGTGCAAATACCCTTAGGAAAGGTATTAATCAATCTATTCCTACCAGTTATGGGTTAACAGGGCAGAATGGGTTCTATAGCCTTGGTCAGTGACCAGTCTACAGCAGAAAGCAATGGCAACCTACTTCGGGATAATCTTCTGCCCAGTCTTTCGAGACATGATCGCCCAAGCGTGTATCACATATGGCACTTAACTGACTGAATGAGAAAGAATGACTTGGAGAACCTGATACTCATGGGACAAATAAAGAGGAAGAGGGACAAGGGAAATCAATGTATGACATACTTAATGGACTTAATCAGATGGATGGTGGAGCCAGGATTGAGTGGAATAACAGGAGATGGGATATTTTCGATATTAGGCACCCTAAAAATTAAGTGCTGCTAAATCATAGTGATGAATTAACAGTTTTATGTAAACATTGAAAATATTTTTCTCTAAAATTTACTTTATTACAATTTTTCATTTATAAATGATGTTTTAATATTAATTAAAAATTATTTTACTAAAATTAATAACCCGCACAATAGTTATTTAGTTTTCTTAACTCCAATATACCTTAGTATACCATAATTACTTAATTCTAATTCTGACCTAAACAATCTATTTCTTTTAACAGATGAGGTAGTACAAAATCAAATTAAAAAGAAAAAAAAAACTAAAATTCGACTTACTGTTAAAAATTATCTATCCATTTAAATAATGCATGGTCCCAGTATGTATCTTACCCAGACAATATAAAAAAAATGTCATGTTTTAACATTATGCTAATTTGTTCCTTTTCGGGGACCCGAATTTTCAACTTCATAGTTCGACCTAACTCTCACTTTTGAATGAGCAATACTGACACACCTACAAGCATATTGTTTAACTTCTTCCAACTACCACTCCTTAATTTTCTAAATAACTATGAATTCATCTTGTATTTTCTAAATAAATTATTTTCACTTGTTATTTTAAAATATCAACTGACGAAGAACAGTTTGTTCTGAAACATGAAAATTTTTATGCGGTGATATCCTGCTTTTATAAACCATTGTAATAACAAAATCACAATATTAAGCTCTACTTTGTATTGAGCACTTTTTATAAAAGTAAATGCATGAACAGTGAGTCTTAATCTATCTGTTCTTTCACTTCCTTTATATATGGATATCTTAGTAGTAGTAAAAGCTAATGTAATGACATCCCACTGTTCGTACAGATAATTGGAGTAGATAGACTAAACTATCGCCCGGTTCACACTTCACCCACATCTATTGAACAGGTGAAGAGGCTCATCCCTTGTTTCCTGTTTAGGATGCGGTTTCCGGTTTTCTCTTTTCTAATCTTCTCACTCTTATGTAGCCCCCTGCACATCAGTGGCGTTACCGCCTTGCTTGGGGTGATATGATTAAAAAAAAAAAAAGAAAAAAATTTACTTTTTAACATTGCTTGATACGTAGTAGAGCAATATTTGTAGTAATATTTTTATTATTAGAATTTATTTTCACAAAAAAAACGTACCAACTCTAGCAATAACAAAATTTTTGACAATTCTAAAATATATTCAGTTAACTGCCATACGTGATACATGCTTGGGCTATCATGTCTCGAAATAAACATGACTGACTGAGCAGAAGATTATCCCGCAGTAGGTTGCCATTACTTTCTGCAGTAGACTGGCTGCTGACCAAGGCTGTAGAATCCAATCTGTCCTGTTATTTAACCCATAACTGGGGGGAAGAGACGGATTAATACCTTTCCCAAGGGTATTTGCGCGAAAGTGAATGCAAGAAATTCAAATACATTAATGCTTTAGAAAAAAGTAAACTGAACACTAGTTAAGAATACTCCATTAAAGACAAGGTAGGCAGTATTAAGCAGAAATCACATAAATGCAACACTGTTTGGTTTAGCCCTTCCCTCAGTCATAACATCCAAACTAACATTGGTAAACTATTCCTTAATTTAATTCATAAACATTTCTACCATTCACTCACACTAAAAAAAAAATCTACAAAAACAATGTCAAAGTTAGCTATAGTTGTTTTAAAAAAATAGATAGGCTAAACTATCGCCCGGTTCACACTCCACCCATGTCTATTGAACAGGTGTAGAGGCTCATCCCTTGTTCCCTGTTTAGGATGTGGTTTCCGGATTTTTCTCTTTGCAAATCTTTTCACTTTCCTTTTAGTTTATTTTTTTTCAATTGGAGTAGATAGACTGAACTATCGCCCGGTTCACACTCCACCCACATCTATTGAACAGGTGAAGAGGCTCATCCCTTGTTCCCTGTTTAGGACGTGGTTTCCGGCTTTCTCTTTTCCAATCTTTTGACTATTACGTAGCCCCCTGCACGCCAGTGGCCTTACCGCCTTGCTCGGGGTGATATGATTAAAAAAAAAAATATATATATTTCTCAACATAATGCTGTGATATCAAATAAATATTTGGCCCACATAAACAACATCCAATCACCCAACCAATAGCAAAAAAAATAATTGCAACTGCTGAAAAAATAAAACCTGCCCATTGAATGGCCAATGTATGTCCGAAAGTATTGTTTATAGAGCTCAAATTCATTTGGATGATAATGATGTTAAATTTTACTTTGGAAGTACTTCTAACAGGTGGAAGATGAGATTTAACAACCACATGTCTTTAAACAACAGTAAATACAGTAAATGTACTGCTTTATCCATAAATTATTGGAAATTAAAAAACAACAATAAGAACCCAATTATTATGTGGAGTATCCTAGCTAAATCCAAACATTACAATGGAAAAGGGAGATAAACCCAATTTATTTTTGCTCCTTACATTTTTAATTCTTAATTATAAATTTTACCATTTTGTTTTTCTTTTATCTTATTCTTAATTTTATTTTTAATTAAAATTTCAATAATATGAATATTTGAATATTTAAATTTGAATATTTGAATATTTAAATTTTTAAAACTCATGATTTATGCCCCTTTGATTTCTTCTTCTTTCATTTTATTATTTTTTATTTTAAATTTTAAATTTTTATCCACATGTAACCATAAAATATTTAAATTTTTAATCTTGTTATTAAAAAAGCAGTAATTTCATTTCATAAAATTCCCCCATGAACATTGAGTGAACTTAAATTCAAATCTATTCAACTGTTACTTTGAAATATGCACCTGATGATTGCATAACGCATGAAACTCTGAGTCTTGCCATAGACATAGGATAATATATATATATATATATATATATATATATATATATATTAATATACTTAATTACAATAAGGTAGCACTAATAATTACAGACTAAGCATCCGAAAAAACAATCCTAACTTCACAGTAACTTAAATCGTCAAATAACCCAAAGAGGACTACCTTGTAGGTTAAATAATGGGGAAGAAAAAAGAAACAAGCAGCGCACAAGAACAATACGTCTAGTGCTCGTTTGAAAGAAAAAAAACCCAAGACGAAACCTTAACAGTAAAGTGCTCTATACAAAAGTAGAGCAAAAAAAAAAATTTATATATATATATATATATAATACTGCTCTTTTCATGCATTGAGCACGGTTTTATTAACACCTGAATAATAATACTATGCATATTAATTTACGTCACGATATTTTTAAATAATTCCAAGTGAAGAGGACTCAAGGTTTTTTTTTATATTTTGAGTGCTCTGGCATTTATTTTATTATAAACAGTGCTCAATATAATGAGTATTATAGAGCTTGATATAATATAATATAATATAATATAATATTATATGGTTATGTCAATTTTACATTGCGACATGGAAATTTCTATGTTTCAAGATTAATTCTCATCATCAGGCAATGTTGGTGTTGTTGTGCAGATGATTTACATTTAAATGACAAATACTTTCGGTTTACTGTGAATGTATGTGGGTGTTTTTTTTTTTTTGTGTGTGTGTGTGTGGCTAATCAGAATGGAGATTCACTTTGGGGTTTGACCCCAGAGAATTTCTGTGCTAACCAACTTTTTTCCTCCTCTTTTCTTCTTCTTTCTTTGACCCTATTCTTCCCTTGTCTATTTTCCCTCGCATTCATCTGATCTTATCATTTCCCTTCAGTTTTATTACATTTTATGTGATATTCTTTTTTAGTAGTAGTATCAATCTTCTTTCTTGTCTTCTTAAGTCTATTTGATAAATAAAAGATTTTTTTCAAAAAAATCCCCAAACTGCTATTTTTTCACTCCATCTATCAATTTGCTGTAAAGGAAAACTAACTTATTCCATTTTTGGCTTTATTTTCATTTTTATTTTTATTTTTACCTAATTCGTCAGTTAGCATGTTATTTAAATTAAATTACACACACACACACACACACACACACACACGGGTGCAATTTTTGACATATGGAAGAATTCTGTGGTACATCTCTGCTCTGTACACTTTCATGCTACATTTTTATTTAGTATTATGGGTTATTTTGACTAAGTATTATAGGTTATTGGCAGGAAGGTTCAACCTCTAATGCTATATCATCAGCAGCATCCTCTTAATGAATTCGCAGTGAGTCATCAATGGCGAATTACCTTTTCTATTTCATTTTATTGTAACTTATATTTACAATTTTGTTTCTACAATTTGTCTTTGTAGTTATTTCTTTAACTTTATTAAAAGTGGATTAGATAATGCAGGGAAGACCACAGTCCTGAAGAAATTTAATGGCGAGGACATAGACACAATATCACCGACTCTTGGATTTAATATTAAAACTTTAGAACATTTAAGGTTGGTATATATTTTTTATATATTATTTATTTTCTGTGATAAATAAAATAAAATGTCATTACTTCCAAATTTTAAATGACAATCTTGAAATTTCGTTATTTTGTATTTTGATGTAGCGAGTAAATTGCCTTTAATCTTATTAATACTTCTATATAATCTTGACTTATAGCTAAAGTAACTGTGTATATCTCAATGATTATTGTTAGGAATATTGGTGCTGGTATAGTATATGATCTGTATGTATGTTTCTGGAATTGCTTCTCTACAACAATGTCTAAAGTTTCCAAAATGCAAACTTAGCACAAAGGTCCAATTTTCCCCACGTACATGCTCTTTTTCAAGTTCACATTTCAATTAAAGCCACGTCCTTTAAAAATTACTACCTGCCCACCATAATTATTAGTAAAAAAATGGTGGCATCTACATTTCAGAAACATTCAAATGAATATGCAGAAAACAGATTACTTGAAGGGGCATATGACAAGTTCAGATTCAATTAAAGCTGCCTTCTTTTAAGATTACTGCCTGCCTTTGTGTAAAACCAGACGTTTTTTTATTCAACTTCTGGTGGGTTTGGTACATAAACCAAAGCAGCTTTTATAATTTATACACTATAATTTTGAATGTAGATCACAAGCCTATCTAGATTTAAGCTGTAAATCACAAGGGTCTGTTGATTACATACTGTACCAGTATATTTACCTGTCTTCCCATTGAGATTAGATGGGATGCAAGGTGAGGTCTAACATGCATACACTTGGGCCAAAGGCAGGGCAAAAATTGCCCAGCCCCTGCAACCATTGTTTTCACTGGCAGTGGTATGATTACCAATCCCTTCTCTCTGGTGCAATGGGGGGGGGGGTGCAGCCATGGACAGCTGTTCCCAAGGACCGAGCACCTCACAGTATTTTATTTTCCTCAGCTGCTTTTCTTTCCATGAACAAAGACACAACTGAGTTGCACTCTGGCTGAAGGCATAGACGCTACCTGAGAAATGATAATCCTTCCCCTCAGCATGATTATTGTTAGGGTTTAGATAATTTAAAGGATTATGGAAATTATATTTGGATACACAATAATTTAAATTGGGGCATCTGGAATTAGAAGGTACATTCTGCCACAAAAGTAAGAAAATCGTGTTTAAATTTGTCGACTCAATTTCTTTTTTGAAGGAAGCTAAAAGCATCTACTTCAACATACTTACACTTAACTGATTTTGTAAAGTTTCAAGAATAAAAAAAATGTATCAATTCACTTTCATGTGTTTAGGTTTTGTTATAATTCTAGTCATCATTTTTTTAAGACAGTAAACATTGCCAAGGTACTTAAAATAATAGTCATATCAAGGGGAGAAAAAAGTCATTTCGACACACCATTTTATTGTGGATACAAAGGTTTCTCAATATTTTAATCTCGTAATGTACCATTTTTTCTTTGTTTTGAGTGAATTTTTTACAGTGAATCATTCTATAGAAACAATTGTCAAATTCTGAAAGGCACACATTGTTGGTCAATGTCAGAGTAGAATCAGGCTGCCTCAGGTAGCTTGAAAGTTAGAAACCTGCTTCATAAGGTTTATATTTTTGTTATGGAAGAAAATTTTCAACTTTAGTTAAATAATTTACTGTCCACTTACATATCATTCCTTCATTCAATCAAACTAAATTCTAGCCTTATTCTAGCCTCTCATCAGGCTTTTCACAACTCAACTGCTTATTCCAACTTCACCTCTTATTAAACTTTGAAATAAAATCTCTTTACTCGATTATTTAACTCCCTTTCATGTAATGATTGATTTGTCTTATTTAGGACCTTGACTCGGAACGAGAAATCGGAGAGCCGAGTTTGAATTCCAGTTGAATTTCTTGCGTTCACTTACGTGCAAATACCCTTGGGAAAGGTATTAATTCGTCTATTCCTTCCAGTTATGGGTTAAATAACAGGACAGATTGGGTTCTATGGCCTTGGTCGGCAACCAGTCTACCGCAGAAAGCAATGGCAACCTACTGCGGGATAATCTTCTGCCCAGTCAGTCATGTCTCTTTCGAGACATGATCGCCCAAGCGTGTATCACGTATGGCACTTAACTGACTGATCAATCTTTTGCAGGTTATTTAAAGACAAAAAATAATTTTAGATTTTAGTGGGAAATAATGACAATCTTACAAGTTCTACTGATTAATCCGTAACTGGGAAAGGCAAAGTGGATTCACACCTTTCCACAAGGTATTTGTGCGTAAATAAACGTAAAGAACTTTGCTGCAATCTCTTCACATATTCTTCTACCAGCCGTCGACATCAAAATACAATAGTACCCGAGCCAATCCGAACAATTTTATTTTATTTCATACATTATAAATTGGGACCTTGTCTGGGATTCACCCTTTTGCATGTCTCAATTGGAGTAGATAGACTAAACTATCGCCCGGTTCACACTCCACCCACGTCTATTGAACAGGTGAAGAGGCTTATCCCTTGTTCCCTGTTTAGGATGTGGTTTCCGGTTTTCTTTTTTCCAATCTTTTCAGTAGCGTTACCGCCTTGCTTGAGGTGATATGATTAAAAAAAAAAAAAAATTGGAATTCTGCTCTCCAATTTAGAATTCCAGATTGTTTATCCATTACACTACTTAGACATCCAAGATTACAACACCTGATGTTCCCAAGCAGTCACTCATCTCGGTCATTACTTGGCTTGATGTTGCTTCATTTCGGTCATCATATGAGAGCCGGTGTTTTAACGTGACATGGCTGTAAGCCATTTTCATTTAAGACCTAAGAGTAATGATCTCTACAATAATAGCTTTTTTTAACTTGCCATGTTATTCAACCCAAGGGAGATAATTCTGTATATACTATTACTAATGATTTTCAATTAGCATGATCGACCATGTATAGAAAACATTTTCATTGGGTTTGATTTGACCTGGATTTGATATTTAATAAAGTCAGACATACAGTAGCAATGATTCATTTTTCTAAATATATACAAAAAAAAAATAAATGAATTAAATTATTTACATTGTTTGGACTGTTGTCCTTATCTTTATTGCCGTATTTGTTGTAGCTTCATCCTTCTTGAGGTGATATATATTGGAATTTCAAACCAAATCCTTTATTTAGTCTGGGGGTGGACTTTTTGGGTCAAGTCTTTTTTTTTTTTTTTTTTTCTACTAAATCAATGCTTTTAACCACTGTGGATATCTCAATAAAGTTGACATAAAAAAGATGGTATAATCTGAATGATGTAAATAGTGTAAATAGATATAATATCTCATCTTAGAAACATAGGGAAATATATAGCACATCACTCAATAAGTCCCAGGCTTGACATATAGATGGCGCCACTAATAAAAGTCTATATGATTTTTATGAAGTACTAACCTTCAAATGACACGTGACAACATTTGGGCTCAATCGGATTATTAGTTTACAAATTACAGTTGTTTAAGTGAAGCTGCTGTTAAAAATTTTCAAAAGAATGGAAAAATCTGAATTTCGTGTGTTAATAAATCATTGCTTTCTAATGGGGGGAAAAAACACTGTTCAAGCAAAGCAATGGCTTGATAAGTGTTATTTGAACTCTGCTTCATTGGAAACAATGGTTAAGAGGTGGTATGCTGACTTTAAATGCGGTCATACAGACACAAATGATGCTGAATGCTCAGGTCGCCCAAAATCAGCAGTTGTCTTGGAAAACACAAAAAAATCCACAAAGTCATTTTGACCAATCATAAATTGAAGTTACATGAGACAGCAGAGGAGTTGAACATATCAGAAGACAGTATTCACCATTTTGCATGAACATTTGTCAGTGAGAAAGCTGTGTTCAAAGTGGGCGCTGCTTTTGCTCACAGTCGTTCAAAAACAACAATGTGTCGACAATTCAAAGCATTGTTTGCAACTGTTTCAACACAACAAGGGAGAGTTTGCATGTAAATATGTGATAATGAATGAAACATGGCTCCACCACTTCGGTCCGGAGTCAAATTGGTAGTTGGCTGAGTGGACAGCAGCAGATGAAAGCCGTCCAAAGTAACCAAGGATGCAAATATCAGCAGGCAAAGTTTTGGCTTCTGTATTTTGGGATGTGTAAAGTATTTTGTTCATTGATTACCTTGAGAAAGTAAGCACCATCAATAGCGAATATTATCTAGCATTATTGTGTGTTTGAAGGAAGAAATCACCAAAAACAGCCACAAATAAAGAAAAAGTGATCTTTCAATAAGACAACGCACCGTGTCACAAGTAGATCGTAACGATGGCAAAACTACATGAATTGCACTTCAAACTACTTCCACATCCACTCTGTTCTCCAGATCTGGCCTCCAGTGACTACTGCCTGTTTGTGGACAGCAAATAAATGTGCTCCAGGGAAAGATTTGGCTCCAATGAAGAAGTGATATCAGAAACTGTGGCATATTTCAAGGCCAAAGACAAATTGTTCTACACAGTATAGGACAAGATCATTGCAAATAACGCAGAAGTCACACAAACAGTATGACATCAGTTGACCACATAAGCTATGTTCAGGTTAATATCTAGGTCACCAGGAATATGGGAAAATAGAAATGGGGAAAGGATATATGCATTGAGAGAAAAAGAGAGAGAGAGTTTCTCTGTAACTTTATTAATAAAAGAGGATAGAATATTTTTCAATACGCTTCACTACTCACCATAAACTTTGTAGCATTCAACATGCCCAAACCTGCTCTGTGAATGTCGGCTCTCAATCCACAACTCACCATAATCTGCCCTACATATATTCTGCCATAATATATCACAACATCATTGCAAATAACACCAAAAGTCACACAAATGGTGAAACTTTGAGAGCCAATAGTTACTGGGAGGGTTTGTTAAATGCTAATATGACTTGTAGTGACTGAAAAGTTGGCTTTTGTTGATTTCTTTTTTCTTTTAAGTATTTTAATTTAGTATCAACCAACACAAACTAAACATACTTATAAAATAACCTCTCACCGTTTTAGTTGACCAATTCTTGTGGGTCATTTGAATCGAGAGTTCTTTGTCGGATGTGATGGTTTTCTCTATTTCTATTTCTATTTCCCATTAAAATTCATTGTTTCTCCTGTTCCTTTTCAGTTACAAATTAAACATCTGGGATGTTGGGGGTCAAAAGTCGCTGCGTTCCTATTGGCGAAATTATTTTGAAAGTACAGATGGTCTCATTTGGGTAGTGGACAGTGCTGATCGCATGCGACTACAGGACTGCAAACAAGAACTAGACGCCTTGTTACTGGAAGAGGTTGGTTGATTTTATAAAAGTTTCTTTCTTTAGACTTGCCAAAATGTTATTTGTATCTGTGTATCTTTTTTCTATCTTTCTCTTTATAAATATAAAAGTGTATGCTGAGGTCAACACCGAGTGGCGACAGTCTGTTTAAGGCTTAAACGTAATCTGCATGCCTGAAGATTGCGTTCAAGCATGAACAACACTCGTCATTCAGTGTTGACCTAAGTGTCCACTTTCATATTTATATACGTTTACATTCTATCTGTGATATTGAGCAATTTTAACCAATAAATATCAGTGAAGTGCCATACGGAACACACGCTTGGGCAATCATGTCTTGAAAGAGACATGATTAGCAGAAGATTATCCCGCAGTAGGTTGCCATTACTTTCTGTGTTAAACTGGTTGCCAGCCAAGGCTATAGAACCCAATCTGTCTTGTTATTTAACCCATAACTGGAGGGAAGAGACGGATTAATACCTTTCCCATGGTTATTTGCATGTAAGTGAATACAAGATATTCAACTGGAATTTGAACTCGGCTCCCTGATTTCTCATTCCGAGCCGATATCCACTGCACCACCCACGCATGTCCAATAAATATAGCATACCATAAAACTATGTTTTTGTCACACACACATATATTGAAGTAACGGATATTTTATTTATTAGTCTGACAGATATTTTATCACTTTAGACGTTGTTTTTAGTGAATATTGGTGTTCACTAAAAACAATGTTTAAAGTGATAAAATGTATAAATACTCTGCCATATGATGACATCATTGCAGACAACGCAAGAAGCCGTCCAATAGTTATGGGAAGAGTCAGAGCACATTGAATGCTAAAATTATTTTTGTTTTTGTCTCTGCACTTGTATCCGTATTTGGATTTATAAACAGTTGATTTCTTTTGTTTATCATACTGCATGTCAAAAGGCATTCTGCTTAAATACTCAACATAAAGAAATACTAACAGAATGGTTTTCAATTACTAAACGATTACTTATTGTCTCATTTCAGAGATTGGCTGGGGCAACATTGTTAGTGTTTGCAAACAAACAAGATCTACCCGGTGCCCTAACTGCTGAAGAGATAAAAAATGTACGTAGACTTTTTACTTATCACTTCTTTGATACACAGGCTTTAATGATAATCTTATTTATGTCTAAGTGTCTGATATTCCTCAATATCTGAAAGTGAAATATGTTAAAGACACTTTTCCCCCTGCCTGTTCTTTACTTATTCTATTCATAGAACTACATGAAATAATTCATCACAGTTTGTTTTTTTTTTTAAATCAAAGAAATCCCCCTACCCACTTTATTGAGGAAAAAACAAATTACTTTCATCAGCTGACCCAGAGATTGGCCAGCATTCCTATTTAAAATGTTTATTCTATTTAACAGCCAAATGGTTAAATTTGGGAGCTTTAAGCCAAACATTCATTCTGTCAAAATATCCCTCTGGTATTTTATTTAAATTAATATGAAAATTAGAAATCTGCTACAATAAAACACCTGAAATGAAACAGTTGGCTTTGAAAATAATGTGCATAGAATCAAATCATCAGTTCTCATTCATTCACTGAAGTTAAGCAGTGTGAGGCCTGGACAGTAATTAGCTGGGAGACCACTTTTGAATACCAAGTGCTGTAAGCAATGTCCTATAATCCAAAATATGTTTCAGCTTTAAATAACCCACAAAGGGTTGATAAGCCATAAAAAAAAAAAAATAAATAAATAATTGAAAATAATGAAAAGATTTGAATAGTGTGTGAAAAATAAAATAAAATTCATTGTTAAAATTCAAGATTTTCTTGGTTTCATTTTATTTTCCTTTTCTTAATCATTTTTTTTTCTTTCTGTCTTTTTTAGGCTTTGGAGTTGTCAAATATCAAAACGCACCATTGGTTAATACTCGACTGTAGTGCTGTGAGTGGTGAGAATTTGTTGCAAGGAATGGACTGGTTAATAGATGATATTGCTTCTCGAATATTTACAATGGACTAAAGCTTTAAAAGTAAACTATTTAAACAACATTAATTAAAGAATAATAAATTATAATAATTAATTTGTTGCTTCTTTTTTGTTGTTGAATTTAACTTTGTGATCCACTTTAAGACAAAATGAGCATGATTTATTTTTTTTTTTTGCTTTACATAATTTATTAAAATAAAAAAGACCAAATTTTAAGCAACATTATACATAGAATACCTCTGTTCTATCAGTAATGCTTGCATCCATTCCTGACCATTGACAATACCTTCCTGATTTTTCAGTGCTTTCCTTTAGTAAAATCATTAGCAGTGCATTTACGTTATACATATAATATCCCTATTCTATCAGTAATGCTTGCATTCATTCCTGACCACTGATAATCCCTTTTTCTTTATTGTTAATATGTTATGTGAATATTTAAATTTTTTTTTTTTTTTTCCAATTATAACTGGGCTCTGCTCTTTTATGAAGTTTTGGCTTGTTTTCACCACGAAGTTTAAACATCTTAGATCAATATACCATTTTCAGCTGACATTCTATTGAAAGGAATAAAACTTACATACCAAAAAAAAGTCATAACAGACAATAGTTGTTTGATCGTCCACTGTAAATTTGTGTCCAGGTTCTTACAACATTTCACCTTTCTTGGCAGATCTATTATCACAATGTAGGATACTGCTGTAGAGCAGCTGACATTCCTTTAGTGCTCTCAAAAATGGAATGGTCTGTGGGCCAAAATCTAAACTTATTTATAAATGGAACTTTGTGTGTGTGTGTGTCGGCTGAACCGATTTTCTTGAAAATTTACAGTTGTACTATAAGCGTCTGCGAGTGTTCTTAGATAGGTTTTTGTGTTGAGGTACCCCCGATAAATATCGAAAATTGATAATCAAAAAATCAGGTTATAGAAGGAGTGGTCCAGTTTTAATAAATTTGATACACTCATAGACAAAGACATAAGAAACGATATTCAGAAATTTCAAGGCTGCAGTTCTTACAATAGTGCAGAAAATCGATTATATATATATAAAAGGCAAGATGTTTGTGTGTGTGTCAGTTTATCTGTCTGTATGTCTCTTTTTTCAGCCCTTCTATTTTAGTTTTTGCTTCGGGTTTGGCTCTAAGTAGGTATAATTGTAGTTCTTAGTCTCAGTCATGATACCATTTACTCAGAGGACTTATTTAGCCTTCAAAATTCAGTTTACGACAAAAAAAACTTATTTGATATCAATACCAGGAAATCAAAATTTGACTTACATCCAATCATTTTTCTTTCAGTCTACGGTTTCGCTTTAACTGGAAACAACTATTGCTTTTTAGTCTTTTGTGACAACGTCCAAAGAGTCTGAGCTCCAGGACCATGGATTAGTTTTAAAGCTTTCATTACACCCAAGCAACGCCGGGCTATACTGCTAGTAGCTATATAAATAAAAATTAATAGCAGTCAGAAATTCAGAGTATCATTGACAATTATTATCAGACTGTGCTCTCTGCAACTCTAACAACTTAACCTCTCCTCTTTTTCTAATTATTGTTGTTCTGTCTTGTCCGTGTTTATCTTGTTTGTACTTAATATCCATTAGCATGGATATTGTGTTGTAGATACTTCAGCACACATCATCTGGTTTTGTACTGCCACCTCAGCGATACAACAGAACCTTACTAAAGAAAAAATGATAAAAACCAAAGCATAGGGAAACGGAATTAAATTGGCTCAACTATATGCACAGAAAAACTATTTTAATACATGTGTTGCTTTTAAATTAGTACTTACAGAATTGCACTGCTTCTTTTTACAATACTCACAACTTCATCCTCTTTCAATATCTACATTTTAATTTATTGTTTGAGTTAAACATTTGTTTCTCCTGTTTGACTTTAAATGGTTCAAAATATCAGGTTGTATGCATCACTCAGAAATGCAGTTTTAACTTTAATAGCAAGAACTATTACATCATTTGGGGGGAGGGGTACATTATTTTTTCTACCCTCTCTCCACACACACACTAATCGAGCCACAGGCAACTTATAAAAAGTGACTTTTTTATTCTAAGAAGCAGTATTACTTGCTATCATAGTGAAGTGTGGCATGATAATTCAACTGATTTTGTGTGTGTGTATCTTTTGTTTGTTTTTGTTTTCTAAAATTAAATCTGATCAGTGAATATGTATGTATATAATTTTAACTCGCATATACCTTATTATTTTTTACTTTTTTTCCATAACACTTGTGTTTTGTCACTATTAAAAAGAGAAGAAAAATACTTCTCTAAATGTTTAATGTCTATTGAACAGGTGAAGAGGCTCATCCCTTGTTCCTTGTTTAGGATGTGCTTTCCGGCTTTCTCTTTTCCAATCTTTTCACTCTTTTCTTTTTTTTTTTTCAATTGGAGTAGATAGACTAAACTATCGCCCGGTTCATACTCCACCCACGTCTATGGAACAGGTTAAGAGGCTCATCCCTTGTTCCTTGTTTAGGATGTAGTTTCCGGCTTTCTATTTTCCAATCTTTTCACTCCTACGTAGCCCCCTGCGCTTCAGTGGTGTTACCGCCTTGCTTGGGGTGATATGATTAGAAAAATATATATAAAAGATTTCAGCATTCCAAAATCTTCAGCATTTTCTATTGGTGTATAATTATGATTAATACTTGTCTTTTTATATTTCCCTGGTATTCCCAAGCGGTCACCCATCTCAGTACTGACCAGGCTCAACGTTGCTTAACTTTGGTAATCGAGCGAGAACTAGTGTATTCAACATGATATGACCATAAAGGCTGTAAGCATTTATTGACGGATATGCGTTGTGGTGCAATGGATATCGGCTTGGAAAGAGAAATCAGTGAGCCAAATTCGAATTCCAGTCGAACACTCTGCATTCACTTACGCACTGGTACCCTTGGGAAAGGTATTAATCCATCCCTTCCCTCCAGTTATGGATTAAATAACAGGGCAGGACTTGGGACCCTGCCCTTAAACAAATCCCAATGAAATTTTCTCCGTTGGGGAGAAAGCCGGTTCAACTCTGACCAGCGTGCATTCGGCTTGGACACATTTTATATTTCCCTCCTCTCTTTCTTACACATAATTCCATCAACAAAAACATTACTTTAGTCTGAAGTCCGAGAAGAAAAATTGTGTTAAATAAATTCTTTTCAATTTGTCATTTATTTACACAACATATGTGTATTGTGGTGTAATGGGTATCAGCTCGGATCGAGTAAGCAGAGAGCCAAGTTTGAATTCCGTCCACTTATGCACAAATACCCTTGGGAAAGGTATTAATCTATCTCTTCTCCTTCCAGCTATGTGTTGAATAGCAGAACAGATTGGGTTCTATAGCCTTGGTTGGCAACTGGTCTACTGCAGAAAAGACTGACAACCTTCTATGTGAAAATCTACTTTGTCAGTCCTGGATCAAAAGAGACAGGATCACCCAAGTGTGTATCATATCTGGAACTTGACTGACTGACTGATAGAAACAGCAACATTTCATTCTATTCAAATGACATGGTCAGATTTTTTATCGTATGAACTCGTTGCAGTCTCACCATGTCAGATGGATGGATGAAGTGTCCAAAGTTATTGGTTTTGTTTCATTATCATTTTGTTCTTTAACAAAAACCAAATGATGTCATTATCGTAGGCAAATTTTATTAGCTCTGTTTTGGCATTTTTATTTTCATGTGATATTCTGTAAACCTATAGCTCAATTATTTTGTATTTTAAATATTTTGTATTTTAAGTAAAAAAAATTTTGTTTGGGATTTTTTTTTTTTTCATGTACCCCACCCTTTACATTTCATGTATGAATTTTTATATATATATATATATATATATATCGTATAAGGAAATTTTATTCTTGTGGGGATTCTTTTGTCGGTTCCCTAAGCAGATGTGGCATTTTGGTACAAGGGGGATTGAGTGATGATGGATGGATTCTTATGGTGAATGGAAAATTGTAAATGTTTGGGTCATAATTCTGATTAGCTAGGTATAGGATAGTTATTGTTGACCTACCTCAGTTTTTCTCTCTCTCTCTCTCTCTCTCTCTCTCCCCCAAAATATCCCCCCAATACTGGCCTTGTGCCATAACTGTATTTTTTGATACAATGTCGTAAACCTATAGCTCAAGTGTGCCTTGGACCTTATATAAAGTGAACATCATTTGGGGAAAAAAAATCTCTCAGAAGTCAGTCAGTTAATTGCCATACATGATACGTGCTTTGGCGATCATGTCTTAAAAGAGACATGACTGACTGGGCAGAAGATTTTCCTGCAGTAAGTTGCCATTGCTTTCTGCAGTTAACTGGTTGCCGACCAAGGCTATAGAGCCCAATCTGTCCTGTTATTTGACTCATAGCTAGAGGGAGAAGAGATATATTATTACACAGTAATGAGTGGGGGATCAGTTTATTACTTCATAACAATAGAAAACCAATCCCCCACTTTATGACCAGTAGCAGCCTTAATCATGAATCCAACTATTATATTCAGTCAGACAGTTAAGTGCCATATATGATACATGCTTGGGCGATCATGTCTCAAAAGAGACGTGACTGACTGGGCACAAGATTATCCCGCAGTAGGTTGCCATTGCTTTCTGCGGTAGACTGGTTGCCGACTAATCTGTCCTGCTATTTAACCCATAACTGGAAGGAAGAGACGGATTAATACCTTTCCCAAGGGTATTTGCACGTAAGTGAATACAATGGATTCAACTGGAATTCAAACTCGGCTCCCCAGTTTCTCGTTCCGAGCCGATATCCACTGTACCACAACGCACATCCTCTACTCTAACAAAAACTAAAAACAAACTTTGGACCATAAAAAGTCTGAAGTTCATATTTTAATCTGAATAGGCAACAATTCATTTGAAAACTGCAATAAAAACAAAAATTAGAAATAGAAACATTGTTGCTTGCATTTAATACGACTTGTTATGCATGTGTATAATGTCTAATGTGATAAAATATGTCAGTAATAAATAAAATATATATATATATATATATATATATATATATATATTAATTCAGATACTTCAATCCAAGGGAAAAAAGCAGGAAGGTAAATTCTAAAAAACCCGATCCTAATTAATATTAAAAATTTTATTTTAATATTAAAAAATTATACAGGAAGAGAGCTCCATGTAATAAAATATTACAGAGCAAATATATATTAAAAAAGGATTAATTCAAAGATGTTGAATGGCCATTTTGATATGAAGATCCCCACGTGGGACGACACATCACCTCAGCAACAGAAAAATCCTTTCAGAAACTGGAGAAAAATTAGTCTACTTTTCCTTTTTAAATAGATTTGCAAAGAAAATAAAAAGGAAAAGAAAAAGATAAAATAAAATAAAATAAACAAGAAAAATGTGTGTGTGTGTGTGTGTGTGTATTACAGAAAGTTACGAAATGGAATTAACTGACATGTTTAATTTATTTATTTGAATTATTTTTTTAATGATAACTCATATTTGAGTAGATAGTTTTTTTATAATGAAACACAATATTAAGCCATATAAATATATGGATATTCAAGTTGGAAGATATATAAATATAGTTTAATTATAAAAAAAAACAGTGTCTACTCAAATCTGAGTATCCATTAAAAATAATGTTTAAACAAATTAAAAATATGTTGGTTAATTCCAATTTCATTTTGTGGCTTTATTTGCATTTGTTTACATTAAAAAATAAATCTGAGCAGTTATAAATATTATGAAAAATCAGAAATTTGTGTATTTACATGGCTTAATTCGGTCTTGTCTAATTAGAAAATCCTTCGTGGTCGAGATTTTTCGAATATTCAGACCAGTAAATATAAGTATACTGTTTAATTATAAGAAAAAGAGTATCTGCTTAAATATGAGTATTCATTAAAAATAATGTTCAAGTAAATAAATTAAAAATACATATTTATATTTGAGTTGTGAAGATCAGCCAGTTACATTAGCATGGTTTTGACCTTTTCATATTGTCAGGTGATTTGTATTGTGAATATGAATTGCCTGATGAAACCAAAATGGTCAAAACAATGGTATCGTAATCGGCTGATCTTCCCAACTCAAATATCTATGTTAAAGCTCTATTTTTCTTCAAACATGTATGCATGTACATCCATGTATTGAGCACTTTCTAATACAACTGTTTATTAGTCTAATTTAAATCCGACTTATAACTGTGTGTTTATATATATATATATATATATATATATATATATATAGCCTTTGAGATTTCACTCACCTGAACAACTCAGAGGATTAAAAACTTAATTAGGTGATTAAAGTTTATTGATTTACTCACCCAGTCGATTAAAAATCTCGAAATGAAGCATGTTCAAATATAGAAAAACCCAACTCAACTTTTACAACCCAAAAGTATGCTATTTAAGATTTACAAGTTACTTAGAATGACCTACAATGACATTATTGGACTCTTTGTTCTCACTTTTATTGTCCTGGTATTGTTTAATTAACACTTCCAGAGTGGAGCCAAAATGTCTTGGTTGCCCAGATTGCTTAAAAAAAGTGGAAATGAACATTTGAAAGAAAAAAAAATATGCATACTTCTTTCAACCACACACCAAAAAACAAATTATATAAGTAGGTAATTTTTTTTATCGAAAATTATTGAGAAAATCAGATTTGTTATTTTTTATCATCTATGAGATAGAGGTTGTAGTCAAACAGAAGAAAGAAACTATGAATTTAAGTACCTCCACTCAATTGCCAAAAAAAAAAAAACAGCATATCATGATGTTAAAAGTTTTATCATCAAAATGTTTATGCTATTATTAAGAGGAAAAATCAAATTTTGTTGTTATTATTTCTTTTAATTTTTTTTTAAATCCTTTCTAACACATTCAAAATTTTAATTAAAATTTCATTTTTTGTTTTCCGTCAGCAATTCACACTGTGTTTATGTAAGGCGACTGTTAAGAAAATGGAGTCGGTCGAATAAAATGATTTGTGGGCGAGTAGATTTTCACTTGCTCTCGACTACTCGTCGAGTGATATCTTTTTAAAATCTCAAAGGCTGTATATATATATATATATATATATATATACACACACACACACACACACACACACACACACACACACACACATATATATAGATATCAATAAATATACATATGGATGTACAGGCATATATAAATATTTTTCTGGTGTCAATAAAAGTACTCGAAGATAGATCTAGCTATCGCCCGGTTCACACTCCACCCACGTCTATTGAACAGGTTAAGAGGCTCATCCCTTGTTCCCTGATTAGGATGTGGTTTCCGGCTTTCTCTTTTCCAATCTTTTCACTATTACATAGCCCCCTGCACATCAGTTGTGTTACCGCCTTGCTCGGGGTGATACGGTTAAAAAAAAATGTAATATAACAGCTATAAAGTATATATTAATAAATATATACATATTTTATATCTATGACACGACTCATAGTTTCGTGCATTGTGGGATCATCAGGTGCATATTATAAACTGACTGTTCCGGGATTATAATTTTTGGTTATTTTGAAAGATAATCCCCATGTGTGGCATCACTGGAAAATGGCTGAAAACTATACCATGGATTGAATACAGCTTTGTTAGAGAAATTGTATCGACAACGTGAGAAAAACTCAATTTTTTTTTTCTCCAAAAACCAAGCTGACCAACAGTCAGTGCATATGTTTTCAATGGGAACTTCGGATAGCAAAAGACAAAACATTGACTAGCACAGAAAAATCAGTGATAAGCACAACTGATGGCCGGATCGAACTCCTGATCACCACATGACAGAAACATATTTTAATCAACTATATCCGCTATGTCTTTGTCTAGAAGGGCATCAGTGGTGTATTTTTGGAGTCTTTATATTCAATATCAGATGGTTTCGACATTTGGTTACCATGACTGGTCTGAATTAATAACAGCTGCAGTAATGAAGATGAGACCCCAATTGATCGAAACAAAGTGTGTGAACAAAGATATGAATAAAAGGTCTCTTCAAATAAGAATTTGAAAGGGAGAATAAAGTGAGCTAATCCTTTACCATTCAAAGAATCAATCAAAGTGAGCTAATCCTTTACCATTCAAAGAATCAATCAAAGTGAGCTAATCCTTTACCATTCAAAGAATCAATCAAAGTGAGCTAATCCTTTACCATTCAAAGAATCAATCAAAGTGAGCTAATCCTTTACCATTCAAAGAATCAATCAAAGTGAGCTAATCCTTTACCATTCAAAGAATCAATCAAAGTGAGCTAATCCTTTACCATTCAAAGAATCAATCAAAGTGAGCTAATCCTTTACCATTCAAAGAATCAATCAAAGTGAGCTAATCCTTTACCATTCAAAGAATCAATCAAAGTGAGCTAATCCTTTACCATTCAAAGTCAATCTGAGCTAATCCTTTACCATTCAAAGAATCAATCAAAGTGAGCTAATCCTTTACCATTCAAAGAATCAATCAAAGTGAGCTAATCCTTTACCATTCAAAGAATCAATCAAAGTGAGCTAATCCTTTACCATTCAAAGAATCAATCAAAGTGAGCTAACCTTTACCATTCAAAGAATCAATTTCAAAGTGAGCCTAACCTTTACCATTCAAAGATCAAAGTGAGCTAATCCTTTACCATTCAAAGAATCAATCAAAGTGAGCTAATCCTTTACCATTCAAAGATCAAAGTGAGCTAATCCTTTACCATTCAAAGAATCAATCAAAGTGAGCTAATCCTTTACCATTCAAAGATCAAAGTGAGCTAATCCTTTACCATTCAAAGAATCAATCAAAGTGAGCTAATCCTTTACCATTCAAAGATCAATCAAAGTGAGCTAATCCTTTACCATTCAAAGATCAATCTTTAGATTGAAATCCTTACTAATCCAATTCTCTGACGGGCTAACTACTGTCTAATCAGGATCCCTTCTTGCGACCACACCATAAATTTGATCCTGAAATCATGCTCTTTTACAAGTAAGAACAGCTGTAGTGACCTAACATTTAATGAAGCTGTTTTTCTACTTGTTTCTCAGCCACACTCTTCTAACAGTTAAGTCTGCAAATACAAATTATATTTGCATGCCTTTTTTTTACCTATTGTGCATACACCCCTGTGTACATTAAACCCGTTGAATTTAATACTGTCATTGAGGTTCATCTCTTCTTCAAGTGTGTCTGTCTGACTTTGTAGAACTAATTGCACCCAAGGAAAATCTTTATATTGTCATGAAAGTTCATTCTGATTTTTAGTCATTCATGTTCCAACAAAAATTAGAACACAGCAAATTTTTCAACAGATATGATATGCTTACATTTTCGATTAGAGAATGCTTCAAACTACCTTTTGAAAAAGAAAGTTTAAAATTACTTTATTCACGTCAATTTTACATCCCAATGAAAATGGATGATTATGAGGTGCATTTTAAGCACTTGAGGAAAAAATGCCACACAAGCAACAAAAATGATACGTACTGTGTACAGTGAAGGTGCTTTAGTGCAAGGTATTTTGTTCCTCAATTACCTTGTGAAAGGAAGAACCATTGATAGCAAATATTATATAGCATTATTGGTGTGTTTGAAGGAAGAAATTGCCAAAAATCGGCCTCAAATGATCAAGAAAAAATTGATCTTTCACCAAGACAAGCACTGTGTTGCAAGTCGATCACAACAATGGTAAAACTACATGAATTGCACTTTGAATGCTTCTGCATCCACCCTATTCTTCAGCAGCTACTCTGGAATTGGTTGGCTATGTTTAGAGTTGATGATTATAGACTTATTGATGAAGTACACTAGAGCAGACCCCCTACCACCACAGCTGATGACCAAATCAAGACATTGATTGAGAATAACTCACATATACTACATGGGAATTGGCAGAAACACTAAATTAATCAAAATTCACCATCCATGAGCATTTAGTGAAGCTTGTGTACTCAAATCACTATGATGTATGGAGCCACATTATCTGAGTGAAAAGAATCTTTTGGATTGCTTTTCTATTTTTACACATGCAAATGTGTCCCTCCCCCCACTTTTTTTTTTTAAATTTTGACGGGTAATGAGAAATGGATTGTTAACAACTATGTTCAGCCAAAAAGATTCTGGGGTAAGCAACATGAGCCATCTTTAGTCACCCTAAAAGTAAGTTTTCATCCTGAGAAAATCATACTGTGCCTCTGGTGGAATTAGAAAAAATCTATGAGCTTCTGTCAAGTAACTAGTCAATTAAATCGGAAAACCAAATTACACTGGCCTTAATCATTTGAGAAATCATTTTTGGGGGAAAATATCTATCTTCTGGCAGGAATTGAACCTGCATACTGCCAACACTGGAGAGATGCCATCTTTAGACCAGACATGTCTTACCACTAGACAATGAAAGAATCTTCTCTACCATGAAATCTTTTGTAGTTTAGTGGTAAGATATATCTGGTCTAAATACAGCATCTTCCCGGTTTTGGGAGTATGCAAGCTCGATTCCTGTCGAAAGATAGTTATTTTCTAAAAAAAAAAAATGATTTCTCAAATGATTAAGACCAGTGGAAATTACTATGTACCGTTTAACTACATCTATTTATCTATCTATTTATATATATATAAAGTAAATAGCTAACTTAAAGAGCCAACGAACCTACCAAGGTTTCACCTAACAGATCTTCAGGGAAGGTTGGCTCCCTGAAGATCCGTTAGGTGAAACCTTGGTAGGTTCGTTGGCTCTTTAGGTTAGCTATTTACTTTGTTTGCTCTACTTGTGTATTGAGCGCTTTTTGTTTTAAGTTACTCGTCTCGGGTTTTTTCTTTGGGCTACGTACTTTAACTGATGTTTAAGTGATTAGCTCGTTCTTTTTTTATTACCATTTTTTCCTTCCGCATATGAGCTCAGAGGGTTTTTTGAAACGAGTATAGCGATAAGTTTATATATATATATATATATATAAAACAAAAACTTTCTACTAAATATGAGTATCCATTAAAAAATAATGTTAGACAAATAAAAATTCAAATATGTTGCCTAATGCCAGTTTCATAAATTTCAGTATAATTTTGTAATATATAATATATTACAAAGTGAAAGAACATGTAGATTAAAACCCACCGTTCAAGTATTTACTTTTATAAAGAGTGCTTGATACAGAGTAGAGCTTAATATTGTAAAAAAAATCTATTGTTCAACAAAAAAGAACAAAAATCCAACTTCTTTTTAAAAATTATTGTCTACTCATTTAAAAAATCTAAGGTCCCACTATGTATCTTATCCAGACAAAATTAGAAAGTGACATGTATAGACACCAAGCCATCCTGCTCCCTTTCATAACCCAAATGTTAAAACTTCATGGTTACATAATTCTCATTTTTTAATTGAACAATACTGACACACCTAAAGCATTTCCTCCCACTACCACTCCCTAATTTTCTAAATAACCATGAATTCATCTTATATTTTAAAAATAAATCATTTTCACCATTTATTTTAACATATCACTTGAAGAAGAATAGTATTGTTCTTAAACATGAAAATTTTTGTGTAGTGATATTATGCTTTTATAAACCATTGTAATAACAAAATTACAATATATATATTCCATTTTAATCATAAACGAAGCATACGCCAAAACAACCCTTATTCTTCCATAGCTGAACACTTCAATCAACCAGGACGCACATTAGAAAACTGCAAATGTTTACTGATAGATTCCAATTTTAGTTCCACATACTCACGTAGAAAGAAAGAAAAATACTGGATTTTAAAATTAAATACATACAGGCTAGGGTTAAATAGGGACTTAAGTATTTTGAATCTTTATAAATATTTCAATAGTTAAACATTTTTTTAAATACACTTAAAGAATTTTTCTTTAAAACAACATTTAAAAGTATTATTACAGTTTGGTTTACGTTTTTTTAAAAATATCCAAAAACTCTATCGCTTTCTACATCATGTGATGTAAACTTCTTATGACGAACATTCCTAGTTTAAATTTTAAAATCATTTGTTTCTGATGAAAGGCCAAGGCCGGTCTGAAATATCAAATATATATATATAATAATAGAAATAAATAAATAGTGTCAAAAAAATACATTTTGAAACTTAAACTTTTAAGTAGCTTTTCCTATACATAAGACAGTATACATGGATCATCATTATTATGCTATATATATATATATATACTTTTACATATCTAAACTTATTTATAAATGGAACTTTGTGTGTGTGTGTGTGTGTGTGTGTGTGTCCGTTACCTATAGACTCCGAAACGGCTGATTCAATTTTCTTGAAAATTTATACAGTTGTACTATAAGCGTCTCTATAAGAGTGTTCTTAGCTAGGTTTTGTGTCGAGGTACCCCCGATAAATATCGAAAATCGAAAAATTTGGGTTATAGAAGAAGTGGTCCGATTTTAATCAAATTTGATATACTCATAGACAAAGACATAAGAAACGATATTCAGAAGTTTCAATGTTGCAGTTCTTACAATAGTGCAGAAAATTGATAATATATATATATATATATATATAAAAAAGGCAAGATGTTTGTGTGTGTGTCTGTTTATCTGCCTGTATGTCTGTATTTTTTTCAGCTCTTTTATTTTAGTTCTTGCTTCAGGTTTGGCTCTAAGTAGGTATAATTGTAGTTCTTAGCCTCAGTCATGATACCATTTACTCAGCGGAATTATTTAGCCCTGAAATTCAGTTTACAACGAAAAAAACTTATTTGATATCGATACCAGGAAATCAAAATTTGACTTACATCCATTCATTTTTTTTTTTCAGTATATGGTTTCGCTTTAACTGGAAACAACTATTGCTTTTTAGTCTTTCGTGCCACATCCAAAGAGTCTGAGCTCCAGGACCATGGATTAGTTTTAAAGCGTTCATTACACCCGAGCAACGCCGGGCTATACTGCTTGTATACATATATATTAGTGGCTGTTGACTCACCAAGCAAGTATGACCATCACCAACATGTCCAGCCCTTCAGTTAACCACTCTCAACGACACTGCATTCATTGGTTGTATGAACGACAGTGGCTCTTAAATCCAGCCATTGATCTGTATTTCTTTTCACATAAAAGGCATATCAAATCATTTTCACATGGTGGAAGACGACTTTCATCACCATCATTATCATTTTCAATGTGGCCTTTCATATGCCTCGTCAGGCCTATCTCTGGACTTGTACACCCAAGTGGTGATCACTGGTGACTGAGCAGACCTTCCCTGGACAGGAATATCTGATTACATTGGTCACACAGCCAGGTTGGCACCTCATGGCAATTCAGGGATCTAGTTCGAACCTCTCTCTTCAGTTTTGCATATTTTTATGATGCCTCATGGAAGGTCTTGACTCCGTTAACAATACTAGCTCTCCAAGAAACCCGGTCTTCAGCTATCCAGACCAACATTACACTTGCATAGTGACTCTTTAAGGCAATCTTTGTAATGAAGTTCGGGCTTGTGCTGCAGCCTTTTTCCAATTTTCAATTCTCCATACATTATTTGTTTCGAAATTCTGTCATCCACCATAAGGACAACATGGCCCGTCCAACGCAATCTGAACTTGTGTATAAATGCTTCCATAGAGAGTGAATTGGCCTTTTGTAGAACAACAATATCAGGCATGTGGGACATCCAGTGGATTTCAAGCACAGACCGAAGGCAGCGTTGATGAAAACATTCCAGTATCTTCAGATGTCTGTGATAGACCACTCATGTCTCACATGAATATACCAGCAATGTTAAAACGCAGACATTATATATTTTAATTTTTGTCTGCTTTTTTATACTCTTCTGACTCAAAATACAGCCCTTGAAAACTGCAAATGCATTGAAGACTTTAATCTGAAATGCTATCTCATCGTCAAGAGAGCAGTGGCGGTTGAGGGTGCTACAAAGGTATACAAACTTGTCGACTACACCAAGTCAACTACCACCAACATAAATAGATGTCTCTTTATACTGAGTTCCTCGGGTCAGGCTGATACATCACCACTGTGTTGTCAAAGTTGATGGACAATCCAAAAGCTTATATGACCTCGATAGGCGATTCATGAAGTCCTGTGCATGCTAAATTGTGTGTGTGACCAGATCACTATCATCGGCATAGAGAAGGTTGAGCACTAAACTTAAAAAGATTTTTGTCCTTGTTGCAAACCTACGTATGTTGAAATGCTTGCCAGTCAACCTGTGCCTTATCCTTATACCACATAGCAGTCACTTTACGCATTCAGTTAAGTGCCATACGTGATACACGCTTGGGCAATCATGTCTCAAAAGAGACATGACTGACTGGGCAGAAGATTATCCCACAGTAGGTTGCCATTGCTTTCTGCGGTAGACTGGTTGCCAGCCAAGGCTATAGAACCCAATCTGTTCTATTATTTAACCCATAACTGGAGGGAAGAGACAGATTAATACCTTTCCCAAGGGTATTTGCGTGTAAGTGAATGCAAGGAATTCAACTGGTATTCGAACTCGGCTCCCCAATTTCTCGTTCCGAATCGATATCCATTGCACCACAACGCACATTCTTACACATTAAGCAGTACAATTGCAAAGTAGATAGAAAACAATGTAGGAGCCAGAGTCTCCCTGCTTGAATCCATTTTCCACCCTGATGGGCCCCGTGAGCACACCGCCAAAACTGACACAGGCTTCCATACTGTCATGGAAGGAACTCAAAATCTTGAGAAAATAGGAGTGAAAACCCAATTTAGAGAGGATTCTCCACAGACTAGCTTGATTAACAGTGTCAAAAGCCTTCCTCAAATCTACAAATATTTGATTCATTTGTTGTTCATAGCTCTTTTCTTGGATTTGTCTTGCAGTGAAAATCATATCTGTGGTCCCTGTATTATCAGAAACTACACTGTGACTCAGGTAGTATATTGTCAACTATGCTCTAATTCAGTGGTTCCCAACCTTTTGGCACTCGCGACCCCTTACCTAAAAGTTTGAAACCCGTGCAACCCCCTACTTAGGGCTTACTATCAGCAGATTAATTTTCTTTTTATTTTCTGTGAAAGACAAGGAAAGAAACATCTAAAAAAAATATTTTAAAGTTCTGTAATTATTTATTACCAAATTAAAGCACATTGATCCAACCTGAATTCACAAAAATAACATATATTTCTTAAAATAATATTATCATAGGTTTAAAAAGCTATCCAACCCAGCTAGTGAGATTCCTGATGTTGCATTTCAGCAGCAAGCTTTGAAATTTGTGGCCGAGTGTTTGTTAGAGCCAGCCTCGTGTCATCTCCAACATCCAAAATTCTTTGTTTTTATTTTGAAGCGGGTAGTTAAGAGTAAAGAAAAGAAAGATAGGAGCCAGGGAGGAAAGAAAGTTGCAATTCTGAGAATGAGACCGGGCGTGGAACTGAGAAATATGGTATACAGTGTAAATGTAGAAAAAAAAAAATGTAAGAGCTTTAAAAATGTAATTGATGAAATACAATTAATGTTATCCCAAGCTAATTCTAACAAGGCTACACACTCCCCTGCCAAGGCGTCGCAAACCCCCTGCCAAGGCTTCACGACCCACTGGTTGGGAACCCCTGCTCTAATTTAATCTTAACCTGCTGAAGAAAGGAGAGCAATCCCTGTATAATTACCATATAATTCCCGGGTACCTTTACCCTTATATACAGGTATCCTTATTCCATTCCTACAATCCTTTGGCATGTCTCTGTCTTTCCAAACTTTTAAAATAAGATCATGCATAAGCTGGCTTAAATCTATTCCACTGAAACAGAATGCCTCAGCAGGAAGGCTATCAGCCCCTGCAGCCCCACCAATGTTGAGTTCCTCCATGCCATGTAGAACCTCACCCAGTGATAGTTGGCTGTCAAGTTCTAACAACTATGGGTCTTTGAAGTATTTTCTCGAGAACCTCAGGGTTCACATCTGAAGGCCCGTTTAGTAGTCCATCAAAGAATTTTTTCAATCTTTTCACCATGCCATCAATCAGATATTGAGGAGATCATTGCCATCCTCTGTCCTGAGAGGAATGATTTTGGTGGATCTGGCACCAAATACTTGTTTCATCAAGCAGTTGCATTCTGTATTTCATCTGCTAACTCTGACCACCATTTTTCCTGCGTAGTTCGAAGAGCACATTGAACTTCTGCTTTTGCAGATTTAAACTCCTTGTACAGTTTATTGTGTTGTTCATTAGACAGTCCCTTTGGATTTTTTTTTTTTTTTGCAACACAGAACACCATATCTGATTCTTTCTTGCGGTTAGCTTCTTGATAGCCTCTTCATTATTGTCAAACCAGTCAATTTTTTTCTGGAACTGCCCCGCACCTAAAATTGTATAAATATTGAAATTTTTGCAAATTTTTTTTGTCATTCGTAAAGTTTAAGGTGTAAAAGATAATATTGCACTGTAAAAAGTCCAAAAAATTTGATAATGAACAAATTTACCGGCAGTGGTAATGTTGTACCAGCGACTGGTTTCAAAATGGAGACTTGATTTACTCTAATGTTGTATGAGAAAATGCTCCCCCCCAGCCCTAAAAAATGTTTAAATATTGAAAATATTCTTTTATCACTCATAAAGCTAAGGGGGTAACTGATAAAACTGCGCCGAAAAAAGTAAAAAAAAATGAAAAACAACGAAATTAAACGTGGTGGTAGTCTGCTTCAGACCCCCCCCCCCCCCAACTACTTCAGGTAGCCCAGTAGGCTCCAACTCGGGTGTTGAAATTACTGAAGAGAACAATCAAAACCCATTTCACATGGCTTAACAATTTCAACTGCCAATACAGCCATTATCAAAAATTACATGTTCTTATTTTCACATATTAGAACTGAGGGTTTAGCAAGTACTGGCATTTCTTAGGCAAGGTACAAAACTTATTTCACATTGCTTGATACTTTCAACTGTCAGTACAGTCATTATCAACAATTGTATGTAATTATAAATAATTGTCTAACAATTTCTATTGTAAATACACTCATTATGTTATTCGAACTGTTGGTTTAGGAAATACTGGCATTTCTTAAACTGCTTGAAACATATTTCACATTGCCTAACAATTTCTACCGTAAATACAGTCATGATGTCATTAGAACTGTTGGTTTAGGAAATACTGGTATTTTTTAAGCTGCTACAAAACTAACGTCACACCGCTGAAGAATTTCATTTGCAAGAACAGTCATCATTCAGAATGGCATGTTATTAGTTCTCATTTAATTAGAATTGTGGACTCACTAAATACTGATATTTCTTAGGCTGCTACAAAACCCATTTCACATTGCTTAAAAATTTCAATTTTCAGCACAGTTGTTATCCAGAATTGCATGCTGTTAGTTTTACATGTTATTAGAACTGTTGTTTTAGCAAATACTGGCATTTCTTTGCCTCCTCACAACCCCATTTCACATGACATGACAAAATGATTTTGCAACATGTTGCAAATCAGGTGAAAACAGACTTGGAAACACTTAAATCGTAAGTCCTATTCCACCCATCATATTTACCAGACATTGCCATGTCCGATTATCACTTGTTCTGATTGATGGCACATGGTCTGGCTGAGCAGCACTTTTATTCTCAGGAAGAGGCTAAAAAAATGGGTTGACTTGTGGTTCGCCTCAAAGGATGTGTTGTTTTTCTAACGTGGAATTCAAATGCTGCCAGGAAGATGGAAGAAAAGTAGTTGCCAATGATGGACAATAATTTCAGTGACAGTCATCTATTAAAAAATCTTCCAAAAATAAAACACTTTTCTGAAACTTTATTTAAGGAATATTGATTTAAAAGTATAATCTGATTTGAAACAACTATTATTTACTATAAGTTTAAAAATAACACTGAAATGCATTTTTAATACCAACAGTAGCTGGGTTTTTAACTGACCATGTTTAAATGTTGTTTTAAAGAAAATTTTTTAAATGTTTTAAAGAAAATTTTCTTTAAAACATTTAAAAGTATTATTAGAGATAGGTTTACATTTACAAATATTAAAAAACTCTATCGCTTTCTACGTCACGTGACGTAAACATCTCACGACGAACGCTTCTAGTTTAAATTTTAAAATATTTTGTTTCTGATGAAAGGCCGAGGCCAGTCTGAAATATCAAATATATATATATATATATATATATATAATAGAAAAAAATAAATACTGTCAAAAAAAAAAAATACATTTTTAAACTTACAACTTTTTAGTAGTTTTTCCTATATATATATAATAGAAAAAAATAAATACTGTCAAAAAAAAAAAAAATACATTTTTAAACTTACAACTTTTTAGTAGTTTTTCCTATATATATATAATAGAAAAAAATAAATACTGTCAAAAAAAAAAAAATACATTTTTAAACTTACAACTTTTTAGTAGTTTTTCCTATATATATATAATAGAAAAAAATAAATACTGTCAAAAAAAAAAAAAAAAATACATTTTTAAACTTACAACTTTTTAGTAGTTTTTCCTATATATATATAATAGAAAAAAATAAATACTGTCAAAAAAAAAAAAAATACATTTTTAAACTTACAACTTTTTAGTAGTTTTTCCTATATATATATAATAGAAAAAAATAAATACTGTCAAAAAAAAAAAAAAAATACATTTTTAAACTTACAACTTTTTAGTAGTTTTTCCTATATATATATAATAGAAAAAAATAAATACTGTCAAAAAAAAAAAATACATTTTTAAACTTACAACTTTTTAGTAGTTTTTCCTATATATATATAATAGAAAAAAATAAATACTGTCAAAAAAAAAAAAAAATACATTTTTAAACTTACAACTTTTTAGTAGTTTTTCCTATATATATATAATAGAAAAAAATAAATACTGTCAAAAAAAAAAAAAATACATTTTTAAACTTACAACTTTTTAGTAGTTTTTCCTATATATATATATATATAATAGAAAAAAATAAATACTGTCAAAAAAAAAAAAAAAATACATTTTTAAACTTACAACTTTTTAGTAGTTTTTCCTATATATATATAATAGAAAAAAATAAATACTGTCAAAAAAAAAAAAAAAATACATTTTTAAACTTACAACTTTTTAGTAGTTTTTCCTATATATATATAATAGAAAAAAATAAATACTGTCAAAAAAAAAAAAAAATACATTTTTAAACTTACAACTTTTTAGTAGTTTTTCCTATACATATTTTATATGATGGACTCTCCCGTCGATCTCGACGTATGAGGTTCTGACAACTCTGACTTCATCCATGCTTCAGCCTCTGATGACATCTAAGTCCAGCAAGGGACTTACAAATCAATCCACACAGAGTGCAAGTGTGCTGGTTATGGGATGTACTTGCAGGTACCAATACAGCCTCTCTCTCGTTTCTGACTCAAATGATTCAGACTGTCAGCCTTGAAACGCTGAAGACCATCAAAACAACATGCCTTCCACTCCATTCGATCAGAGACTCTGCTCTCAAGATTGTTGTGAGGCAGATTGAGAGCAATCAAATTACTCCTGATCTTATCCTTGTACCTCAGTAAAGGCCGTCCAACATTTCTCCTACCGCTCTCCAATTGACTGTACATCATGATTTTTGGTATACTTTCCTCGGTCATCCTCAATACGTGTCCAGTCCAACGTAGTTGGAACTGAATGAGGAATGGCTCTATTCCAGAAATATTACATTTTCTAAAGAGGTCAACGTTGGGCATCTTGTCTCGAATGCTAAGACCACAGATTGACCGCAAACAGTGTTTGTGAAATACATCCAGCTGACGGATGTGCCGTCTATAAGGAGTCCAAGACTCAGAGCCATACAGGAGGATGGAGAGAATAATAGCTCGATAAACCACAATTTTCGTATCCAATCGGATCCCACGTTCATCCCACAGGCGATGGCGCAATTTCCCAAAGGCATATGTAGCCCTCGCAATCCTGTTGACAATTTCGTCATCCAATGAACCATCATGATTCACCTTGCTGCCCAAGTAGGGAAAACACTTTGTATACTTAACGGCTTGACCATCCACCTTCAGTTGTCTTTCTGGAAAACGATATTCAGGTGGCTCTGTCCTCACTCCCGCAACTTGCTTTGGAGGTATATATGGTTGATGCACCACCTCTGTCTTTTTAATGTTGATTGTAAACCCAAAAGCCGTACATGCAGTTGCGAAACGATCGAGCAAAAACTGTGCCTCTTCGAAAGATGTTGCTACAAGAGCAGCATCATCTGCAAAGAGCAAATCTCGGATTATTTCAGTTCGAACAAGGGTCTTGGCTTTAAACCTCTGATGGCTGAATAAACCACCAGAAGAACGGAACTGAAATTTCACGCCAGTATCAATATCACCAAAGGCATATTTCAGCATCAGGGAAAAATAAAGAGCAAAAAGTACAGGAGCCATCACACACCCCTGTTTTGTCCCATTTGTGACATCGAAGGCGTCTGACGTCATTCCGTCACACACAACCTTAGCCTTCATTTCTTCATGAAAAGAGATGATCACCTTAAGCATATTTTCAGGTATGCCAAGCTTACGCAGAACTTTCCATAGAGCGCCACGGTTCACTGAATCAAAGGCTTTTGTCAAATCGACAAACACCATGTACAGTTCCTGGTTCTTCTCTCGTACCTTTTCTGCAATTTGTCGGAGCGAAAATATCATGTCAATGGTGCCACGACCAGATCGAAAGCCACACTGTGACTCAGGGTAGATTTTATCAACAAGATGTGTGGTAATTCGATTCAGAATTAATCTGGCTAGAATTTTTCCAGCAATGGAAAGAAGTGATATTCCCCGATGATTGTCGCAGATATTCCTCGCTCCTTTATTCTTGTACAAGTGCTTAATACATGCATCCTTATAATCTTGCGGAACACGCCCGGCTTTCCATATTTCCACAAAAAGAGCATGTAGCTTCTGTACTAAAGCATGTCCGCCACATTTGTACACTTCAGGAGGGATGGGATCATCAGGTGACGGGGATTTACCGGAGGCAATCTGTTTGATCGATTCAAGTACCTCTTGATAAGCTGATATATTTTATATATATATATATATATATATATATATATATATATATATATACTCAGATTTAAATTCTTTTAAAATTCTTGGTGTTTGCTGATTGGTATTAAGATTTACCATTTATAATTAGTAAATATAGTTTTCACTTAATGATATAATCTAAATGGCTAAAATTAATACAGAATTTTAAGATTTAAGACTTCATAAATTTTTCTAATTAAAATTTAAGAAAATGAAAAATATTGTAAAAATTAATTATTCATTGAAAAAAAGTTATTCTTAAGACAATAGTGCCCTTAATAAACCCTATTTATGAAAACAATAGTTTTACTAACTAAATAATGCCATATTTTTATTGCAATTTTATTTTACATTTCAGAGCGGATTTTCTGTAAATGATGCTACTGTTTGACAAAAACAAAATAATCAATGAATTCTTCAAGGAGTCCTGCTTTTAACTAATATAAATATGAAGAAGCTGAAATTTTAATTTCTCAAAATTTCATAAAATTAATGAACAGATATAAATAACAAAAAATACTTTTTGCAAAGATTTTCATAGAAAACAAAATAAATTAAAAAATAAAATAAAAAAATTCCTTCATTTGTGAACACATTATGAAACTTTCATTCAAATCTAACAATTATTTAATTTTTGTAAGAATTTCAAAACTTTTACTGGAAAAAAGGTGGTAAAATTTCTCATGGTAATCTTTGTCACCACTAAAAAAAAAAATAAAAAATTTAAATGTGCTAAAAATGATTAAAAAATTTAATAAAATTATAAAAAAATAACTTGGTCTTTCTTCTTAATAATAACACAAATATTTTAGTGATAAAACTTGTTTTTTTATCAAGTCTGGGGCCTTTTTCCATCATGGTATGCTCGTTTTTACTGAAGAAGTGGAGGTATCTATGTTAATATTATTTTGGTTCATGTTGAGCTCTTTCACTACATTTTGACAAACAACAAGTCAACCTATGAGAGTGTATGGTGCATGGATGTATAGAAAAAAAAATCAGTCACTAGTTAAAAAAAAAAAAAAAGAAGAAAAAAAAGAAGAAAAAAAGGCAAACACGTTTTGTATACATTGTACCATACTGCTTTATTGTTTAAAGTCTGCATGATAAAGAAGCCTTTACGAAGATGTCAGAGGTCAATTCATAGCCTACTCAAGATATTTAGAAAGAGAACTAAAGTTCTCAAAAAATAAAAAAAACGAAAAAAGAATTTGAGAAAAAAAAAATCATACCATTGAACAGCAATGTGTGTGGAATGGCCACATTCATTTGAAATTCTTGGAGATTTAGCAATAAGGTCAGTTTTTTTTATTATGGTGGTGGTTGGGTGTTTTTTTTTTTTAGCATTTATTTACATTTTAATTGGTTATTTGGGGGAGATCAGTCATTCTCAGGAATTTTCTTAGCAATTATTGATTGGGAATTTTTATATTTATTTCATTATTATTTATTTTTTTGCTTGTGTTGGTGGTGGTGGTGGTAATAGTAAGGGATGTGCGGGTGGTGTAACAATAATCAGCATTGAAAGCGGAATCAGGGCGTCAAGTTTACATTCTGGCCTGGTCTGCATTCATTGTCGCACTCATGCCCTTGGGAAATGCACGATTCCATTCGCCCCTAGCTATAGATAAAATAGCAGGGTAGGCTGGGCCTTTCTAGCCTTGGGTGGCAACTATTTGAGAAGAAGGAAAACTCGGAATTAAATTCCAAACCACGGAGAAGGCAATGGGAAACCCTCTTCACTATGTTTTCCCAAGAAGGCATGTCAATTCAAAAAAGAGATAATAGAAAAAAGGAATCTGTGGAGGGACATGATCGCCTATGTTCTGAAGAGACATAGCATTTATTTAAAAATAAAAAAAAAAATTTTAAAAAAAGGGAAAAAATAATGTGATGGTGGCTGTGTTTTTTGGCGGGGTGGGGGGGGCTATGAAATTGACTTTGTCTTTTTCATTTATTTTTATTCTTTTAAAAGGAAAAAGTACAAGAATAAAAATTAAAAAGAAAAAAGACAAGTTATCAAAAAAAGCTTAAAGATTTGTACATGTATATACTTCATTGCCATTCTAAATAGAAGCTCAGAGAGTTATTTATTTGTTTTACACAGTTAAGTGGGGGGGGGTAAAGACCCCCCCCCCACCACCACCCAATCTGTTGGAAAGATTGATTGAAAGCAGGACACACAGGCACTCACACACACACACACACCCCTTCAAGAATTTTACAGGACATCAAGTAGTTACAAGATAAGGACATTTTAAATTAACAGGGTTTTGTGTTTTTTTTTTTTTTAAAGAAAAAAAAAAAAAATTGAATAAAATTTGGTATCAATTTTAACTATTTTTTTTATTATACAAAACAGGTAAAATATATAACTTAATTTTTCAAAAGTTGAATTGGAATTAATTCTGTATAAATGACCAAGGACTTTTAAAATGACACACTGTAATATAGTTGGAATTCTTTAGACAGTTTTAGTGAGGCATCTGAAGCAGAGTGAATTTTAGAATAATACTTGGTGATAGCCTTTCTCAAAACAACTGAGTGGATATACATACAGAGCAAATAACATGAGATATTCAAACCAGATAAAATGAAAAAAAAAAAAAATAGCATGCTCTGGAGAATGTAAGCTGTACCAGATAAAAATTATTGATGTAGCTAAGGGATAAAAATCACAGATAAAAAAGTTCAATTTAAAATAATAAAAAAATCATTTTTGAGTAATATAAATAATAGTAAAAATAAAAAAAAAAGTTCATAATTATATTAAAAAATGTTAAATGAGAAGGAGGAGAAGGAATAATAATAATAATAATAATAATGATAATAACAACAATAATAATGATGATGAGGGTGATGGTGATGATGACAATGATGATAAAAAAAAATTTAAATCATATTAAGAGGAGAAATTATTATTGTTGAGGGGTTATTTAAGTTTGATTGATTTTATGACCTGCCAACCTTTGTGGGTTATTTGGCATTGAATCTTGCATGAGGCACCCAGTGAGAATCAAACTCACTTAGTAATAATTGTCGACCAGATTAACCTCCCTAAATGTTACCTCGTCCAAAGATGCCTATGTTAAAGAAAGGTGGAGGAATAATAATAATAATAATAATGATGTTTAAACCATTTTTTTTTTTTTTTTTTTGTGGGGAGTAATAATTTTAAGGGGACGAATGAGAATAATGATGATGATGGAAATGAAAAAAACATTTATGGGGAGGTAGAATAATAATAATCAATTTAAGGTGAAGAGGAGGAAGAATTATTATTGAGGAGTCGCCAGAATTATTAAAGATTCAATAATCGTGAAAATTTAAAAAAAAATTTTATGAAGTGGGGGAGGGGAAGATTATAATTTAATAAACAGCCATAAAAATAAAAATCATGAAAAAAAAAACAAAAAAAACAAAAAAAAACATGAAATGGAATCCTTTCTCTCACTATCAAATGAAAAATTACTCAGAATAGGTTATAAGAATTGAAAATATATATATATATATATATATATATATATATATATAAATAAAAAAAATAAAACATAAATTTTGATATTTAAATCTTTTGGATAACCACTTCTACGAGGAAATCATTGCTTCTTTAGCAACGATAAAACCAAAATTTTATTTACTTAAATTCAAATGTGTTAAAAGATTTTATACTAGTAGATAAAGTAAATAAACTTTTTAACACATTTGAATTTAAGTAAATAAAATTTGGGTTTTGCCGTTGCTGAAGGATTTCCTCGTAGAAATGGCGATCCAATGGATTTAAATATAAAATTTTTTTTATTTTTTATATTTGGCTCTGAAAATAGAAAGTAATATTTGCATCGCGCCCTCCACCATGATCAATTTTAATATTAATGAAATTAATATTAATAAGATCGAGTTTTTGGGATTTACCTATCTGATCATGCTTTTGGATTAAAAAAAAAAAAAAAAATATATAGAAAAGTGGAAAAAGTAACAACCAACAATAGTAATATGAGAAATGTAAACAACAATAATAATGAGGCAGATAGAGACATAGAAGGAAATAACCCAAAAACAAATAACTCGAACGGAAACAAAGGGAAAAAGTATAATAGAAACAAACCTAGAAAAAGAAGAATAATCTGGTTCAACCCCCCCTTTTGCAAGCTCCTAAAAATAAACCTAGGAAAACACTTCATAAAATTATTAGATAAACACTTTATACCCAGCAACCCACTAAGTAAGATTTTCAACAGGATGACTGTAAAACTAAGTTACTCCTGTACAAATAATGTAGGAAAAATAATTAAGTCACATAACGAAAAAACATTAAGGAAACTTAACGAAAACAAACTACCTCCGACAACCCCATGCAACTGTAGAATAAAAGAAAGATGCCCAGTAAACGGGAAATGTAACATAGGAAATGTAGTATATAAAGCAACGATATTCCCTGAAGAGAATAAAAAAGAGGAAAAAATATATATAGGTATATCAGCCGGAAAATGGAAGCAACGCCTATATTGCCACAGGCATTCCTTCAGCAACCCTTCCCTAAGAAACCAAACCGCCTTATCGAAATGATTTTGGGCACTGAAGGAGAAAGGAATGACCCCACAAATAAGATGGGAAATTATCAAGAGAGCATTCGCTACACCTAGTTTCAGAAATAGATGCAACTTATGCCTAGAGGAGAAGATCCAAATAATAGGACACGCAGACAAAGGTCAACTCTTGAACCAGAGATGCGAATTAATATACAAGTGCAGGCACAGAAACCGGTACAAACTACCATAATACGAAAAAAGAAAAAATGGACTTACTACCACATGACCACAGAAACACCAGGGAAATACAAACCCCCTAAATTGCCCATCAGGACTCCGGAAAGTCAGAAGGGCACCCGGACTAAAATTAGAAACATTATAACTGTTATGAGGTCATGCAAGGGCCAAAATTGGTACCTAGACCCTAGGACGGGAGTGAATTTTGATTGGATTTATTTTAATTTTATTTTAATTTTATTTGTATTTCTATTTTAATTTATTTTATTTATTTTATTTTATTTTATTTTATTTGATTTTATTTGATTTTATCTGATTTTATTTGATTTTATTTTATTTGATTTTATTTGATTTTATTTGATTTAATTTATATTACTTAAATTATGTGGGTGAATTTATTTTATTTTATTTTATTTTATTTAGTTTTATTTTGTTTTATTTTATTGATTTAAATTTGGATTCTTCATTATCTAAATTTTAATTCTATTAATGTTATTCATTAATATGGTATTATAATTGTCGATTATAAATTACTTTAAAATTTAGAAAGTTATATCTAAAGGAAAAAACTTTCCAAAAAAATTTAATTGAATTAATCTTAAATTTAATTAAGTTAATTTAATTTAATTTAATTTTATAGAAATATATTTTTTAGAGAAATATATTTTATGTAATATTTCGTAAATTAAATTTAGAGTTACCTTATAAATTATCTTCTAATAATATTTTAATATATTAACATTAGCTTATATTTTATAAATTTATATTATATAAAATTTAATTTACTTTCTAGCCTATATTCTTAATACACGTATTTCTCTTAAATTTTGATGATTCACTTGTAGGGTTATAAATTTTATTTAAATTTAAATTAGGATCTATTAGATGGCAAGGATTGACTTATTAATATCAATTTAGCAAAAATTGGATGGACTAGGATTGACGCCCAGATAGTATAAATTGCAAAACTAATAAAATTACCTTTAGATGTGAAGTAAGATAAGATAAGATAGCTGGAACTACTCAATTCAGCCATTGGAGTTACAATAAGGGAAACCGAGACAATATCTAAACTGGGAAAGAACACAAAATTTTAGCCTACTACTATCATGGAGAGGTAATGGTGATAAAAAAGAAGTAAGAAAGGAAAGATCATAGAAAGGCTCTAACATGAGTGTCACCAGAATTAGGTTATTGCCATAAGTGGAAAACGGGGACTGATGCTGTTATTAGTATTATTATTATGAAGATTGTTATTAATATTATTATGAAAATTAATATTAATATTAATAATAATATTATTATGAAGATTAATATTAATATTATTATGAAGATTATTATCATTAGTAGGAAAAATAATATTATTATTATTATGATTATTATCATTAGTGGCAAAGAGGCATCCTTGTAATATGGGGGACGAATTACTAGCGAGATTAGTAGGTGAAATATCACTAGGATGGGTACTGAATTTAAACAATATCGTCAAACAAGTTTAACTGCGAACTAACACAAATGGGACAACCTGAGAATTTAGTAGGATCTAACGTAAGGGAGGATAAAACCTAAGTTAATTGATCCGGTTTACTTGAACCAGATGGATTTAGTGCATACAAAGAAGGGGAAGCCTCAATAACATAACATAGTTGGATACTGAAACAGTAATAAGAAACGGATAGCACAGATAACTGACGGAACCAACGAAGCTGATTGAAACAACGAACTGAGGAATGACCCTCTATCTAATCAATAGGAATGGATATACGGAAACCAAATAAGAAAAATTAAATAAAGAAAGATTGAGAATATGTAGGTTTAGAAGGAGAGGTTGAAACTACCTAAATGGGCGAAGGAAAGAAAATCGAAAGTGGAAGGGAGTGGATAGAAGTAGACACCAAGTCTGAAAAATGGTCTCTAGTGAAGACAGATAAAAGGAGGTGCGAAAATTAGCATACTAGTGGGATAAGATGGGAAGAACGGGGGAGTAAATAAATATTAATAAAACAGGAAAGTTAGCAGGAGTGGTAGTAGGAAATAAGACAGGACTGCTGGTAACCAACGACACCTATCGGAATGGAAGTTCAAGGAATTTAGATATAACATGGATATAATCTAGTCTTGCAACAAATAGAATGGAATTATCTTATCAACAATTGAGAAAAAGAAATAATAGCCTTAACTTAATCTAATTTAACTTATCACAGAGCTAGGAAAATAAAAATAAAAATAAAATTTTGGCTTAGAAATTTGAATTATGAATTGATGTATAAATTTGCTGGTGACATTAGTCACGTGTTGTTTTGTTTGTATTAAACTTCTCCTCCCACTATATCCCGACAAATGGAAACGGAAATACTTATTATAGTGGGCTATCCTATGTTGCCTCCCCCTCCGCCTGGCCTTGACTGAACTTTCATTCCGTGGTAATACGACATGAAACAAGTCGAATAGGGCCTTCCGTCTGATGAAGTCGGTGATTGTTGGCAACAACAATTATTGACTGAAATAAATTTATTACGGAAATATGACCGGTGTTTAAAGTTTTTCTTAAAAGAAAACAGAGAGTATATATATATATATATATATATATATATATATATATATATATATATAAGCAGTTATCTCCCTCCTACCTATCACTACTAAGTCAAGGATCAAGCCACATACCTCCCACTACCAAAGAAATTACTACTAAAATTCCGCTAGATTAACCCTATAAAAACCAACAGAGAAAAAATTAAAATTTTGAAATTTAAATACCAGAATTAACTCCTAAATAAAGGGAGGGCGATCATTAGTACGTGTCGTCATAGAAATAAGTATAAATTGCAATAATTATCTTATTCTTCCATTAAGTCACAATAACATTTTTTTTTTTAAATTTGGCTAGCAGTTACTTCCCCACTACCTACCACTACTAATTCAAGGGTCAAGCCACATATTTCCCACTACCAAAGAAGGAATTACTACTAAAATTCCACTAGCTTAACCCTATAAAAACCTATATCTCCCAATCCCTTCCTTTACTAGAGCAAACCTCTAGGCTTAGAATTTTGCCTCATTCTTTGTTTATATGGGGTTGAGAATACATGTCTTAAAATGACATGTTGAAAATGGCTATTTCCCTGCTAAGTTTTATCTGAATTTATATATATATATATATATATATATATATATATATATATATAATGAATTATTCTTTTTTTAAATAGCCTAATCCAAACAAATAAGTGAGAAAGAATAGCTAATGAAATTCCTCAGGAAAGGATAACATTTCAGTATGGAGTGTGATACGCCAGCAAAATATTCAACATACCTTTATCATTGTGAAAAACTTCTATCATGGCCATTTGATCAGTTAAGTGCCAAACGTGATACACACTTGAGCGATCATGTCTCTTTCGATTCATGACTGACTAGGCAGATTTCCCCACAGTATGTTGCTGTTACCTTCCTTAGAAAAGGAAAAAATGAAGTTTCAGTCATTCATAGTCAGAGTTGCCAATTGGAAAACAATTTATTTATTTATTTTTTTTTTTACTGAGCTCTTTCTCTTCTTTGTTGAATTTTCAATTCTGTGAATCTACAGAAATTTAATTAAATTAAGATTTATATTTAAATATATAAATTTTAACTTAATTCCAGTAGATACATTGCTTAATTGAATATACATAAATTGTAATTTCGTTATTATTAAAATATTTACTTATATTTAAATATTAAGTAAATATCTTAATATTAATTAAATGAAAATTTATATATATTCAATTAAGCAGTGTATCTACAAGAATTAAATGAAAATTTATATTTGTTTCCATTGTGTCCCTAATTTTAACATAAGTTGGCAACCCTATCCTGAAATTCTTAAAATAGTGTTTTGTTTATATAATATAAAAAAAATCTTAAAGGACAATTCTCAGCTGAAAACTTTTTGTTACATTTTTTTTTTCAAACACAAAAATTGATAAAAGACAAAGTTTAATGCAGATTGATTAAAAAAAAAGGGGGGGGGGTTCAGTAATCATATTTTGATTTTATGGAGAGAGAAATGAAATGCCTGATTTATTGAACAAGATATCTCTTTGAGCACCTTGAGGTGATGTAACAGACCATTATTACTTTGTAGTGGATTCAATTTTCAGTAGATAGCCTTGTGCCAACCTAAGGTGACTAAATACTTTTGATAAAATGAATGCTTTTTCTTAATGTATACAGGAACAAATAATATAAACAAAGACTATTAGCAAAATTGATTCAAAGTCTATTGCAGCCAATTTTACAAATAGAATTGGTCTAAAAATATATATATAAATATTAAAATGAAAACACCCCCAACAAATTTTAGCTCTAACATTAATATATATGTAGGTTTGATGAGGTGGAAAAAAAAAAAAATTTATCTTAAACACCAAATTTATTTTGCAACATAATCTTCTCTTTTGTTAATGCCCTACATCTGACATTTCTCCATTAATCAGATAGGTCAAATTTTACACAAATTTTCGGAGCTAAATTTTAGCTAACTGTGTCAGGTTTGATTCTTTTATCCAAGCTTGCCTGTATTTTAAGACTATCCTTAATTTCAAATTTAAACTTCAATATCTGAAAATCCAATTAGGGGGCTGCGTTGAAGTGATTAAATAAAAAAAAAAACTTTTTTTAACAAGTCAAACTTACTGTAAATAAAATAAGAAAATTGTTCTAGTAGTAGTCATAAGATAATTTAAATTTTTTATGAGATGAAGCATTGTCAGCCATTATTCATTTTTGACTAGAATTTCTTTCATCTTAATTTCAATTGTTTTTCATTGCAACTATTCAGGTTGACAGACTGAAAAGTCTACAACACAGATCAGAAATAAAGAATAGTGAGATTTGAACTTGTATCCCTTTTAATGATTAATAATAAATGATCAGATGATCCAGTTAACCAGATTTCTTTGGGAAAAGGGACACATGTTTGAGTTTCACCAGAAACATTTTTGATCCATACGTTAATTAGAATAAAAAGCAAGAAGAAACAGGACAATTTCACTAGAAACAAAGAGGAGAGTACTGGATTGCTATGTGATGTCAGTTCTTCAATATGGCAGTGAATGTTGGACAATATCTTCGAAGATGAAGGAAAAATTTGAAGCAGCTGAAATGTGGTTCTACAGAAGGATGCTGCGGATATCATGGACTGAACATGTGAGCAATGATGAGGTTTTGAAAAGGATGAAAATGAAAAGGAAATTAATACTGAGCATCAGGAAGAGACAACTAAAGTTCCTGGGACATGCAACGAGGAAGGAGGGCTTAGAAAACCTGTTACTAACAGGCCAGATTGAGGGGAAAAGAGACAGAGGAAAGCAGCGGATAACATATTTGAAGGACCTGATCAGGTGGATGACGAAACGAGGGTTGCATGGTTCAACAGGAGAAAGTGTGCTAAGAGCCACCAGGGTCAAGGAGATGTGGAAAGCCATCACCTACATCCTGAAAGGACAGGGCACACAGAAGAAGAATATACATGCCAACTGTTTATAAGAAATTATAATACGATATAAAATGGGGGATTAATTCTATATTATAAACAATATATAAACTGATCCCTCATTATGTGGTCATGCTAGTTTCTATACATTTATATTCTAGATTTATGGTCTTGAGTTAGTGGATGGCAGAGCGTGGTTTGGGTGGTGTAATAGGAGAAAGCGTGCTAAGAGCCACAAGGGATAAGGAGACGCAGAAAGCCATGATCGCCAACGTCCTGAAAGGACAGGGCACATAAAAGAAGAAATTAAGATGAACAAAAAATAAAAGTCAAAATTAATGACAGTTACAACCATAGGTTACAAAATGCATAAAATTTTTCATAAAAATAACAAAGACAAAAGGACTTTTTCTCGACACCGTTATCCTCTATATTATAATAAAGACTGTGTGTGTGCGTGTGTGTGTGTATATATATATATATATATATATATATATATATATATATATATATATATTTTAATCATATCACCCCGAGCAAGGCGGTAATGGCACTGATGAGCAGGGGGCTATGTAAGAGTGAAAAGATTGGAAAAGAGAAAGCCGGAAACCACATCCTAAACAGGAAACAAGAGATGAGCCTCTTCACCTGTTCAAAAGACGTGGGTAGAGTGTGAACCGGGCAATAGGTAAGTCTATCTACTCCAATTGAGAACAAAAAAAAAAAAAAAAAAATGAAGAAAGCCGGGAACTACATCCTAAACAGGGAACAAGGGATTAACCTCTTCACCTGTTCAAAAGATGTGGGTGGAGTGTAAACCAGGTGATATCTCCTTCTGTCACACTCAGTGGGGAATAGCCTATTAGGAAACAGCTAATAATCCTCTTAAATATTTTGCCATCATTTTTGGTGGCAGGCGTACACATGTTACTGTATAATTCTTGAGCAATTTTTTAAAACAAGGAGAAATCTTGAGATTTAAAATACAAGAAAATGCATAATAGCTGGAGAAATATCTTTTTTCAAAATGGATAATTAATTACTTGTTATTTATTTAAATTTTCTTGTTCTATAAGTCAATGATTTTTATACATTTATAAATGAAAAGATTTGTTTTCATTATTATTTTTTTATTATATGATAAATCTTGCACAGATATTCATAATCTTGTCACTATAAAATTATTTTTGTAGACAAACAATCTAATAGTGTCTAATATTTTTGTCGTTAATTTTTGAGAAAAAGAAATTAGAATGAAAATGTGAACAAGAAGAATCTACTCCCACAGATTAAATAAAAAGTTCTGTTCAAAATTTACAAATGTTTACATGGATTGATAACCACCTAATGAAACAGGGAGACCACAATGGCTGAAATGTGATAACAAAGACGTGGACAATAGTCAGCCTGTAAATAAGTCCTCATCCCAAAAATTAAGACAAAAATTTCTTCTTTTAAATAAACAATCTAATAAATAGTGTTTTAAATATTTTTGTCGTTAATTCTTGAGAAAAAGAAATTAGAATGAAAATGTGAACCCTGTTTCATGTTTGGCTTTTATTAAAGTTCTAAAATTGCTTTTTAAAACAATAAAAAAATCGCCAGAAGAATATACAGCATATATTTTCAAGAGAAAACCCATTCTTTTGAGACAATTTTCATTACAGGGATGTTTACCTGACATTTTAAACTGTTAAATGTTTGGTGCTAGTGAATTTAGGTAAGTGGCAATAGTGTTTTTGAGCTAATGTCTTACCATTTTTTTATTCAGATACCATCAGTTGGTAGACTAAAAGTCATACAAGCATACTAGAATACAAAATCTGCTTGGCCATTTGTTGTATTCCGGTACACTTGTATGTCATTTAGTCTACTAACTGGTGTGTCTACTTATACTTATATCTTGGTCAGTCTATGAACTTTTCAACTGACCCTTGTGTGTGTGTGTGTGTGTGTGTTTATATATATATAAAAGTTTTAGTGCAAAAGAGCAGAAAATAAACCCATCCTCGAAGAGTGAAGACATAATAGTGTTCTCATGAAACTTCAAAGTTGGCATGAAGCTGCTCAGTTAAAGTGGCAAATCCTTTGCACTAAAACAATCAACGATTTATCTCCATCCTGATATTAAGCACTTTGGGATAAAAAAGAAACCCGCTTGCCAAAATTATTGCTTTTTATCAGTAAAACTACTGAAAAAGCAACAATTTTGGCACCCAAAACTATCACAACACTGTGTGTGTGTGTGTGTGTGTGTGTGTATAAAACAACAATAATTTATGACTCCCCACCTCAACCCAACAATACAGTCATACTATTACTATTTTTCATTTAGTATTGGAAACTTCACCAGATTCTAAGTTAAGGGTAGCACAATAAACTATTTCTTTTGAGCATACATACATTCTAATCAATTTCCCTTTTTTTCATATTAAGCAAGAAGGCTTTATTAAATAATGAAAAACTGTCATTTATTTCAGACATAATGCTGTCGCTGTTATATACATTACAAAGGGAAAAGTTTTTTTATTTTTTTTTGGCATTGATCATTTTTTTGAAAGGATAAAAAAAGCAGGTAATAAGATCAAGCATAAGAGATACAAGTTACTGTTGGGGGTGAATAGAGGGGGTAATATTTCTAGAAATTGTCTGACATAAGGTTCAGTTATTTGAAAGTCTAGAGTTTGTTTAATCTTCCTCTAAATCGACACAACTTTTTTCTAGTCTTTTAAGTAAGTGAATAAATAGGCTATCAGCTTTCTTTTTACAACACCAGGATGACAGTGTCAGATAGAGTAAAAATTGGAGAAAGAAAAATTGCACTATCATTAAGAGGTGTAGAACTGGCTACAATAAACGGCGTGTTGAATCTGATAAAGAAAACAACCAACACTACTGTGAAATAACTAATTGCAAATCGAGAGAAATTAAAGCAATTTAAAAATTGCTGTGATGGTAGAATAAAAATAACAAAGAAAACAAGAATAAATCACCAATTTACAATATAAATGTCACACCTATAAATAATAAAAGCTGTAACAAGATTACATATACATATATATGTGTGTGTGTGTGTGTGTGTGAGATTAAATAAATTGCAAACAATATGTTTGTTTATTTTTAATAAAATCCATTCATACTCACGGATAATCTTTCACATATTTACAATCAAAAGATGTCAGAAATGAGCTGTAACGTTGACAGATGTTACTTTCATTCATTTCTTCAGGTACCCAAGTACTTTCAACCTCTTTCCGAGGTCATCTTCAGGGGTGTGAGTTATGGTAACAAATCAAACCAGAAAACTGTATTGCTAAAAATTGCTGTACATTTTTTTTCTGCTTCAAATATAACAGTTGACAAATTGATGGCTTTCATTAGAAGATGAAAATTATCCAAAATGAAATTTTTTTTTATATGTTGTAATGTCATGGTCATGCACATGTTAAAGCATGAAAAAAACTGTTCTTTTTACAAACATTTTAGAACATTACTACGGTATTTATAGCTGATTCTATTAATTGACGGCTTAAGTGTTTATTAAAGTTTTATTAAAAATAATCAAATATATTGTTTACAATTTATTTAATCTGACATGTTTAAAAGAAAATTTGCTGCCTAAATACACACACACACACACACATATATATATATATAAGCTTTAAATTATGCTAAATTTATGGGTTAAAGTGCTCAATAACAGGGATAGAGTGCATGTAAATATAAAAGTGAACATTGAAGTCAATACCCAGAGGTGACAGTCTGTTTCATGCTAAATACAATCATTAGGCCTGACGATTGCATTTAACATCAAACAGATTGTCGTTTCTGAGTGTTGACTTCAATGTCCACTTATATATAAAACAAAAAAAAAAATAACCTAAAACTCTTATCCAGATACTGTTTCGAATAAAACCGACAATACTAAAAAAAGAAAGAGAAAAAAATGCCTAAAAGCAAACTTGCCTACTCAGTAAATTCCTCGAAGCCTAGATTGCCTAGACTGAGCAAGTTGTCTGGAGACTGTGTGAGTGTGAAACTTGAATTAAAGCCATCCTTTTATAAAATTTAATGTTGATAAGCATTTATAATATATAATTTAGACAAAGCCAATTAAAATTTAAATTATAAAAGTCCTCTGAATATTTTTTGCTTTAATAAAGCAATGTTTCGTTAAAAAAATGACATTTTTCAAGAGAATATATCTGAATTCCTTAACTGAAGCATTTTCTTAATTCATTTTTTAGTAGAATTTCTAAGCATTGCTACTTATGTCATAACTTCTAAAAAAAAAAACTGATTGCTTTGATAAAAAACAAAAAACAAAAAAGTGACTTAAGGAAAGCTCATCTATAATTATTAATAACCAATAACAACTTGAAAATTTTAGAATGTATATATTTCTCATGACTATTGCTTCAAAGAGAAGATGACAGAGAAGATGTTGCTATTACACACTACTTTAAACGAAAGGTTAAGAAAGAAACTTCCATCAATACTGGAAAGAACAATAACAGCTACTGGACTTGAGAAACCAATTTTCCTGAAAAATTGTTTTAAGTGGATGATTTTATAAATTTCAACTGACAATAGTACTGGCGATTCAGCCATTAAATGCCAAATGTTTCCTTGTAAGGAAATGGTTAATATTACCATTATAAACGTTATATTTAGTGGGTAAGCAGATTTGAGTAAAAATTTGTTTTTAAACAGAATAATTGATGTCTACTAGTGAGACATTTACTCAAATACATATATCTACAAAGTATAAGTTTTATAGTATTGATAAATAATATCAGATTAAAATACAATAATTATATAATTAATACAAATATAAAACTTGTCACTTAGCTGATTGATGTTATATTCAACACCCTGACATCAGTTTCATAGACAAATCCTTCTGTAATCATGTGGCCCACTCATCAGGAGGTTTCAGCAACTTACTGCTGATTTTCTCATTTTTGTTATTTTTTATACTAAGTTAAAAAAATAATTTATGTGCTATTTATAATTATTAGGTTTATTTTTTTTCTCCTTTGTGTGTGAACACAATATCATATATATATATGTGTGTGTGTGTGTGTGTCCATGACATTCTACACACATATGTGCACACACACACACACACATGGTTGATATAATGGATGAGAAATTGGAATAAGTGTGTGTGTGTGTGTGTGTGTGTGTATGTTCAGTGTAATGGATGGGTAATCAGATGCTGAGTTCAAATTCAGGTAGAGCTTATTACATTCACTTATATGCAAATACCCTTAAAAAAAAATATGAATTCATTTTTGTCTCCTTCATGCTATGGATCAGACTAGGATCTATAGCCTTGGTTGGAAGTCAAGGAATTCAGTCAACTCTGAATTCAAAACCTAAGGTCTTTCATTTGGAGACCTTGTGTCATACTATATGAACCAGTCCCCTGTGCATTTTTTTTTTTAATGGTGTGGCTAATTCTGCACAAGCCTTCACCACTATACTCAAATCATACATGTGGGTAGTCTAGCTATTCAGTCCGAAAACAACAGGAGAATCTATCATATAACTAAACTATATATAACTGTATAACTAAAAACAAACAAAAAGTATTGGTAAAGCTTTTAAATTCAACTCCGCCAACATAAAATAAACAGAAACCAAGAACCAATGAACAAAAGAAAAGAAAGCATAAACAAAACAGAAAAGACAAATGCCTATTTACACAATAATCTGAAGTGCTCAATGCCTCTAAATATGCCCTGACAGAACAGTAAGCCTAACCAACAGTAACCCACATAAAGAGAATAGGTCTTAATAACTTGCTGCCTGACATTGTGAGAAACTTGGAATAACAATTTGGACCTAGTTCCCTTGTGCAGTCTCATTGATTAGGGTATATATGTTAAATGGAAAACATTTTGTCCTGAAGGAAAATAATTTTATATTTTGTAATTTACAATAAATGAAATAAAAATGCTAGCTATTAATGCCAGCAAATAATAAACATAAAATTATATCATTTAACATGTAACAAATTTTATCAAATTTTTGGCAATATAGTACACAGTATAGAGAAGAGCAACAATTATTAAATTATATTAACAAGACAATCTTGTTGAGTCCTGATGAGTGATTGAAAGAAATTACAAAACCATCAATACTAATTGAATGTTTTACTTCTAATTTAATAATTATTTCTTAATTTAAAAAGGAGAATTCTTTCTAATCTTTTATGAATTACAATTGGATAGAATTCTTTTTTTTTTTTTAATCACTTCACCCCAAGCAAGGTGACAATGCCACTAGGACGCAATGGGCTCCTGGGAGCGAAACAGAATGAAAAACTTTAGAAACCAGAAACATAATCCTAAACAGGAAACAAGAGATAAACATCTAATTCCTGAAGTTAACGGAGCAGTCTATTTACCAGTGAAGAAAAAAAAAATGTAAATGGGCAGAAAGTGGGGGATTGGTTCTATATTGTTATTAAGTAATAATCTGATCCCCCACAATTGCTCGGTATTTATATAATAAATAAATAAAATATATTAACAATTCACCTATGCAAACATTCCCATAATAGTTAAGTACAAAATATTTATTTTTTTAATCACTTTACCTTAAGCAAAGTAACAATGCCACTAAGATGCTTTTGGGAGTGAAAGAAAATGAGAATACTTTAAAAGGAACGAGAGACTCAATCCTAAACTGGAAACAAGGATGAACCTCTACTCCTGTTCAAGAAATTGAAGTGCAATGAAATTAAAAAATATAAAATCCTTTTCCTTCAGAACAAAATGTTTTTCATTTAATATATGCACCCTAATTAATAGCATCACACAAAGATTATATCATTTAAAAGAATGGAAAAAAATCTAAATATACAGAAAATTATTTTGAAATTCCACAAATCAGAGGTGAAGAAAATTAAAAATTCTATTTTGTTTTTAACTGAGAGAAAAGTTAATTAAAAATAAATAAAAATAAACTTTGATGGCTTTTAACCTTTGTCATGACAAGTTATTTGATGAATCAATGACCGACGATGTAAAATAAATGACCGTGAATGCCAGCAATAAAACGGTACTAAGTAATTTTCTTTTCAGCACAACGCATTTCATTTCTGACAGATGAAAAATAAAGGATTTTGTGGAAAATAAAAAGAGGAAAAGCAAGACAAGAAACGAGTATGCGAGAATTTATTTACTCGATAATGAGAACTTTTCATACTTAAAAGAGTAGCAGTAGTTGTTGTAATATAACAATTTGTATATAGTAAGTAGATAGTATATAAAAGTGTGACAGAATTAAAGTTTATTATTAAATTTGGCATCTTTTTTTTTTTCCATTGCCATGGTTAGAACAAGTAAGAAAAGCAAGACCTGAGTCGACATGAAAATTAAAGCCGACAATCTACAGCATGGTGATGAAAGAACATTTCATTAACTAGTTTCACTTAAAAAATAGATTCCTTTTTTTCAGCATATCTAAGTTCCTCGGGGAAAAAACTTCATTTAATTTGAGAAATAAAAGAATATTAAAAACAAATCATAAAAAAAAATCAAGTTAATCATTTAGTTAAATTGAGTTTAAAATAATATTATTCTTTTTTTTTTTAATTTTACTCTCTTTTTTTCTGATTACCCAAATTCAAGAAAAAACAAGGATAAAGCTTAACGCTCTTGAGAAGTAGAAGGAGATAGTAGGAAGAGAAACGTGTAGTTGTGGATGATTACCACGGCTACTACCATAAGCTTTCACAAAGTGGCAGTAGATCCATAGTTCTTGCTGAATTGTCTGCCCTTTGATCTTCAACTGACATGGAACATGTACAATAACATTAGCCCATAGGCTTTTTTAAATGATTCCAGTTAACTTCCAACTGAAAGAGACATTAGTAACACACAGTAGGTCAGCTTGGTCATTAATTTCAGAGAAGTTTCAAAACAGTTTACTTTTTTCTTGCCTTTTCTTTTAGAGAATTCCAAAATTTATTTTACAATCAGTGCATTTTTTTTTCTGATATAAACAATCTTAGCTTTAATTCAGGTGAGGGGGAGGTGGTCTTAAAGAAATATACAAGATTATTATTACAAAAAAAAAAAAGAAGAGGAAAAAGTAAAAAAAAAAAAGGAAAAAGGGACAAGAAAAGAAAAGAAAAAAGGAAAGAAAAAAGAAAATAAAAAAAGAAAAAGTAAGTACGAAACTAAAGATACAATAAAGTAGATCTCTTAACGAGAGTTTGAAAGGTGTTATATACAACTACTCAGTAATGGAGAGACACAGTACTACTTTGATTTAAATGAACAAAATCAACACTATTATACACAGCTTCATTATTCAAACAAGGTTAGTGGAAAAATCAATAAGATCATGGTATTGTTAAACCTCTTCAATCAGGAAGCTTCCCAACTATTTGGATTTTGTTAGAAGTCAATTTGATCCTTATCTGTCAAATAAAATTGATTCAATGGTCAAATTAATAAAATAAAATTATAGTAATTACAAGGGTAATTTTAATAAAATATCATGCCTTGGTGTTTGTATAGGATAATTTTTTTTTCTTTCTCAGTAACTGACATTATAATCTCTGAGGATGATAAAATTTCTTTCAAAGCATAAAAAGATCTGGATGAGAATTAGTCTTAGAAAAAAATTGATTTAAAAAGCAGAAATAGACTTGACTGGAATCTCTCAACATACTTTCTAGATTCCATGTTATTTCCTTAAAAAAAAAAAAAAAAAAATTTAAATTCAGCAGTTAGAAAAAATCCTAGGACTAAAAGTTTCCTGCAATAGATTTATTCATTTTTTTTCTTTTCTTCCCAATAGAAATCCAAGATTTCTGATTTGAATGTCTTACTAGGAAAAAAGCAATCAAGTTCGATTTTGATTAACCATCACGCCAACTAGGAATGGTACGGATATCCAACAAGAAATCTTTCACTGTCAAAGGAACATGATTATTATTATCATTATTATTATTATTATTATTATTATCATTATTATTATTACATGAGGAGCTGTTTTAAAATAACTCTGTGGTGGCTGCAGATGCACTGAGGTAGCTTCCCAAGCTGCTTCTACTGCCATGATAAGAGAACTGTGCAAAATAGGGTAATTCAAATGCATCTTCCTCTATAGATTCAAGTGGGGGTGTTACTGTCTGAGGAGGAGTGAGAGCTACAGGCTCTCGGGCAAATTCTTCTGGAATATACTTAGTGTCATCAGCGGATTTCACATCTGGTCGCCAAGGGGGGGTCACCTAGAAAAAAAAACAAAAAAAACAATGAAGGAAAATTAGAAATATTTTTAATTATCATTAATCCATGTGCGTGCACACACACCCACACACACACACACACACACACACACACTGATATAAAATACTATGTAAAAATAATAACACTAAAATAGTTAAAAATTCAATAGCAAAATAGACCAGTCATTATTGAAGCTACTTACATCCAACAAAAGCAACCATACATTAATAACACACATACACACACACTATCTATATATTTATTTATAAAGGAAAACTCAACACGTTATTTAAATTGGTTAAAAATTATAATTCATGAGCTAATGAGCTAAATTAGTTCATTTCATCAGACCATTATAATTTATAACCAATTTAAATGACGTATTGAGTTTTCCTTTATAAATATCAGAAGATCACATGAAAATTTATATAAAAAAAATTAACCACAGCACCTTGTTTGTCATTTTTAATAATACTTGCATATATATATATATATATATATATCCGAGTGAATAAAGAATGAAGAAAAAATTTTTTACAACATCCAAAACATTAATTTAAAACAGTGCTCAATATATAATATATAGAGCTGTAAAATTTAATAGAAAAAATCGATTTCCTATATACAAAATTAGATTAATTATAAAAACTCTGCTTAAATACAAAAATATACTGTACAAAATAAGCATCCCAACCCTTACACCTCCCTACTCTGCTCCTCTAAGAAATCCAAAGGATATAGTCTAGTCGCAAGATAATAAAAACTTACATTCTAACCGCTAATGTTAAATCTGTCTACAAAACTCCCAGACACTCATTAATCAACTATATTCACTACCCACACCACTTTCTTCAAAATTCAAACGGACAATCCACAAGACTTATTCCCTTATCACTAACCCCCATCAACATCCCACACACAACTCACCAAATATAAGAAAAGAGGCTTTCCATTCCTGTCCACACCACCTGATGAGACATTGTAGTTTCAATGTCGAAACAAATGTACGATTTGTAGTGGATATATATAAAATTTTATACATGTTCTAAAATATATATATATATATATATATATATATATATATATATATATATTAGAGAAAATTTTCAAAATTCAAAGGTGTTGGATGCACATTTCGACATGAGATCTCTAATAGAGATTCTACATCACCTCAGTGACATCGTTCCATTCCAAATGAAGAAAAACCTAGTACAAAGGGGGAGGCGCAAAATAAACAACGGTGGAGAATTGAGAATTCTTTTAAGGTCAGGGAGATGGGATGTTGTTAAGTTGAGGATTGGGTTAAACAAAACAGAACAGGACAGAACTGGGAAGGGCGGAGATTAGAGGGTTTATAGAGACAAGATAAGAGAAAGACGAGTATCAAATATCAAATGGAAGACAATTGATTTCAATATTGAAATACACCCACCAGCACCAGAATTTAAATCCCCGTTTTCTAGATGTTAGGATATAAATATAAAATAAATGGTTTTGATTTAAATTTTAATCTTAATTTTATTTTTAATGTTAACCGTAAAAAAGTATTTTAACCCCTCTACCTTCCTCTCCCAATTTCCTTTAGTTGTCTATCTTTATAAAATATGGATTCCTTTCCTAAATCCCTTTTTCCTCAGTTAACACACATATATTTCTTTAATAATTTTAAATTTATAACTTCCTGTAATTGTTATTTAGCTCGCATCTACCTAAAAAATATTAATTAGATAAACTTAATTAAAAATTTTTTAAGATCTTATATATAAATCCATTCCTTCCCCTCTAAATATACCTTTTCAAACAGCCCCAAATTTTAACCCTAAAAAAAGTATTTTAACCCCTCTACCTTCCTCTCCCAATTTCCTTTAGTTGTCTATCTTTATAAAATATGGATTCCTTTACTAAACCCCTTTTTCCTTTGTTAACACACGCACATATATATATATATATATATATATATATATATGTCTTTAATAATTTTAAATTTATGACTCCCTGCAATAGATAAACTTAATTAAAATTTTTAAGATCTTATATTTAAATCTATTCCTTCCCTCCTAAATATACCTTTTCAAACAGCTCAAACCCCTTTAAACATTCACTTATCGAGCAGAGCGAGCATCTTCCATTTGATATTTGACACTCCGAGACTTGATGAGAAAAGACAAAACAAAAAGCACTTTTAAGAAAACAATAAAGAACAGTAATTAAGATGACAGATGATAACAATTGACATTGCATTTAAATTTTTGAAGATCAAAATGGACTGAGAAGCAAGAAGCTGGAATGGTTGCATAAGTGAGAAGTGCAATAAAAGAAGCTATTAGCATAGATCTTACAGTTACATCTAACCAATTTCGAGTATAAAATGATGAGACCTTGCTGTCAATCAGGTCAGTCAGTCAGTTTAGGTGCCATACGTGATACACGCTTGAGCGATCATGTCTCGAAAGAGACATGACTGACTGGGCAGAAGATTATCCTGCAGTAGGTTGCCATTGCTTTCTGCGGTAGACTGGTTGCCGACCAAGGCTATAGAACCCAATCTGTCCTGCTATTTAACCCATAACTGGAAGGAAGAGACGGATTAATACCTTTCCCAAGGGTATTTGCACGTAAGTGAATACAATGGATTCAGCCGGAATTCGAACTCAGTTCCCCGGCTTCTCGTTCCGAGCCGATATCCACTGTATCACGACGCACATCTGGTACTACGCTTAAATTTATATTCTCAGTACCATAGTCACAGTGGAAAGTTTATCAGAACAATTATCATGAAAGTATTTATAGAAAAGGCACAGAGAAGCTATGTCATATATAGATATATATATAGTCATCTGCAGACAAATCTGTTTCGCTGTATCACAGCTCATCAGTATGATTAGACATCCGTTTGCTTTTAGCCAGGATTAAAACTCGACCAAATTGTCATCAGTTGGCGATTCTAAAATGCAAAGGGCGCTCGGTAGAAGAAGGCAGAATTTTAGTGTGTGATATACCATGTAAACATACACCAGTAGCTAAGAGTGTTCTAATTCATTACTGAATGTAAAATATGTAGATGCTAGAGTAGCTACTGTTTTTTCAAGATCTACCATTCTTCCAGAGATGACTCATGTCAGTTGAAAGCTTGGAGACAGCCTTTATTTCAGATATTTTTTTTCATCTGCAGTAGGTTATTCACAGTTTGTAAAAAAAAAAGTAATCAACAAATTCAATAGGCATAAAATGTTTATTTTATTTTAAATGTGTCCAGAAGGAAAACTGTTATCTAATTATATATATATATATTGTTAAATATAACACACAATAAATGACTATTATGCTTAATCATGAGCTGTTTTAAACATCATATTTTGGCTTTAATTTCTGGTGGAAATAAAGACAAAAATTGTCCAACAGTTAGATATTGTTTTATTATGCTGGTTCTAAGCTTTTGGCTCACATGAGCCATCTCCAGAGTGGTTTAATCATATCTTTGGATGTACAAAACTTATTCACTAATGTTTCTGTCCATGAAACAATTGACATCATTATCCATGATGTATACAATAATACTTCTTTCCCACCAATCAATATTAAACCCACTATTTAAAAAAAAAAAAAGTATTATTAGCATGTACTACTCAAGTACATTTTTCATGACACCCTAAATAATATTTATACTCAAATAGATGGTATTGTGATGGGATTTTCTTTAGGTCTCCTTTTTTCTAATTATTATATGGCACATTTAGAAAATAAAGTACTTCATGACACTATATATGACTACAAATGTCATCTATGTATACATAGATGACATTTTCATTTTAGCTAAAAATATTGATCAAATTCCACAACTTAAAACAAATTTGAAAGTCACTTTGTTCTCAAATTTTCATTGGAACTTAATATTAATAAAATTCCTTTCTTTCATGTATTTATTGATTCCAGCAAACATAGATTTACTACTTCTCTATATAGGAAACCAACTAGCATAAATTCATGTCGTCTTGGTTGTATTAGTGAATGCCCCTAATGATATAAGTTAGCTGTCACAAAAAAAATTAATTTAATGCACACAAATGATATCTTTTTCCAAAGCCATATTCTATAAAGAATTACACAACATTAAACAAACAATTGTTAACAATGGATTTCCTAATGCCGTCATTGATCAATAAATTAAAATGTATCTCAATAAACTCTAACAATATTGATAATATTAATAATAGCGTACGTCAAAGTAAACATAGCACTATTAACTTAAACTATTGCAACAAAATGCATAATAATTACAAACATGATGAAACAACACTCAAAAACATAATAGGTAGAAATGTTAAACCAATTAATAATAATAAACAAATTAAGCTCAACATATATCATAAAAAATTTAAAACAATTGACTTCATAGTCTCTAATAACCCTACAACTAAATCCTCTACAGAAAACCAATGTAGTGTATCAATTTACATGCCTGTTCAGAGATTGTATCTCTGATACTAATAATAAACCCACTACAAAAATTAGTTTTACTACAACCACACTCCTCCATAGACTCACCTGTCACCTTTCCGATCATAGTTCAATTAAACAACATTTCTTAAAAAAACATAGCCATGTCTGTAATATTAGACAGATTTTAGTCAATGAAACAATAACTCACACATACATGTAGTAAAAAGAATATTCAGATATTGAAGGCTATCTACATAAAATCAAAGCAACCTACACTCAATAAAATCACATTTCAATCTAGTCACAACATATTACATTGCATTTAAACATATGGTTCTATTGTTAATGTTTTGGTCTCTCACATCATGTGACATCATAGAACCGCATCATTAATTTACAACCTGTGTCTGCTATTCAGTGACTGTTATCGTCGCATAGCAATGTTTTATGTCAACACAAAAAATATCACCTTTGATGGTGGATGTCTTCATGTAATTGTCCCTGAAACCACTCTGAAGATGGATCATGTGAGCTGAAAGCTTAGAACCAGTATAATAAAAAATTATCCAAATGTTGGACTATTTTTACTTTTATTTCCACTAGAAATTAAAGTCAAAATACAATGTTTACAACAGCTCATGATTAAGCATAATAGACATTCATTGTCTTTCATATTTAACAATATATGTTTAGATAATTATCTGCTGCCTCAATACACTATATATATATATATATATATATATATATATATATATATATATAGTATAACCCTGATATAAGAGAGATTTTCTTGGTTCCAAATTAGAGCCTGCGGTAATGTATATAAAATTACCAAACCCGGATATAAGAGAACTTTTATCCAGTCCCGACAACTTTCTTATATCCGGGTTACATATATATATATATCTTCCATGTAAACAAAAACACAAACTGTCATTATTGTTTGTCCATGAATTGTTAATGTAACTGACATCTTTGAAAATGGCTTATGTAAGCCGAAAGCTTAGATTGGATTATAAAATAAATCATGTATGAAGATTGGGATTTTCTTTCTTCATTTAATGATAATGCTATTAAGCTTATCAGACAATATGAAAAAGGTTTACATACAATAGACAAAACTTGTCTATATTATTTAATGAAACATGCATCAATGAAAAAATGCTGCCTAAATACACACAATTTAAAATATATATATATATATATATATATATATATATATATATATATATATATTATTTTTGATTGAAGACATTTTGTTTACGATCAAAACATGAATATGAAACAAGTGTTCAGAATTTCAGTTTTTATTACTTGGTGTTTACATTTAGATGTGTTAAACAGCTTAGGACACACCACCATTTATATCAGATGCGTCGGGACCCCTGGCTGGCGACTCATATAAAATAGGGAGTTATTTTCAGTCCCTCTGCAGATATGGGGGGGCAATATCTTTATAGACAATTTCCATCTCATTGATTTTACATTGTTAAATTAAGTCATAAACAAGCATGGACTCTAAGGTTGCTTTTTAATCCAGTGAAGGATTTGCCTTGCTTGAGGCATATGTGACGTGTAATGAAGTACAACTTGAGAGAATTTATTTGATCAAATTAAGTAATGTTATCCTCATGGACCTTCATACATCTTTTCAGACCTGGACTGTATTTTTGATCTAGCAACACTTCACACACATTTTCAGCTAGTCTTGGAGGAAGGCAATCAAAATTATATATAAGATCATTGTCATGAGATTTAAGGTAGATGACATGAACAAATTTGGAGCTAAAATTCATTCAAACATGGAAAAAGTGCAGTAAATTTACTATTATTATATGGATTATTTTTTACTGTCACGATCACACAATATACAAGCTCACTTAAGAGCATCTGAGTATATTAATTATATACACTGAGTTATATTTGTCTGCACTGTTTCCTAAATTATATAAAAAGTGAAGCTGGCACTGATAAAATATATACAGAACTTTACAGAATATAAAGCTCTATAAAACAATGAATCTATATATATAAAAGGCAATCTGTGAGTCTGTGTGATTGTTCCCTATGCATGCCTACATTTTTGAAGCTACACTATTCAAAGTTTCTAGGGACACATATCTACAGGGAAGCCAGGTCGACATATACTTTTTGAGTTTAAGTACAGCAAATTTTCCTTTTTGCAGTTTTTGGCTAATGGAGCAGATTGTTTACATTTGCTCCATAAAACATGTAAGATCTAAGATGGTTGCTAAATTACGTCACAGTAATCAAATCACGTGTCAAACACGACTAAAATATTTTTTTTTATTAAAAAAAAAAAAAAGAAAAAAAAAGAGCCTTTATATTTAATTTTTATTCCGACATTTTTAAAATTCATTTGGTTAACAAAAATATGTGAATATTTTTCCCCGTAATTTTGAAACAAAAGAAATATTTCTAAAATTTTTTATATAATTATTTTTTTTATATAACCGAGTTCTAATTGAATTTATTAATATTATAAACATTATTGCATCACGAGATTTGATGTTTGTGTGAGTATTGTCACGGGCAACGCCAGGTTATGATGCTAGTACATAAATAAAACAGAGAATATAGAAGAGAGAACTTAAGGAATATAGAGCAAGAATAATATTTGAAAACAATAAAGTGCATGTAGACAATCATCAAGTAATAGTATTTTCCTTACTTTTTTGTCATACAACTCCTGCCAGTTGACGGGAGCAAAGAATTTGTGTGACATAATTTCTTTGACATCTTCTTCACTTCCTCCTAACCTAAAAGATGAAAAGTAAATAATTAATAACACAGGTAATTCATTTAGTTAATATTATATATACTCATATTCACCTATACGCACATACAATACCTGTCTGGTAAGTATCCAGATGTTAAATACCAGTAACAAAATAGCTTACTCAAAACAATGGGACGTTATTCTTCTTCAAAATACTATCTTTGAAATCTTACACAATTATCCCAGCATTTGTTTCACTTTTTAAAACAGTATGCAAAGTCCTGTTTAGGGATTGTCATCAGCTGCTTTTAATGTTCTCCTTAATTTTTTTTTTTTTTAATCATATCACCCCAAGCAAGGCGAAAACGCCACTGATGCGCAGGGGGCTACGTAAGAGTGAAAAGATGGGAAAAGAGAAAAACTGGAAACCACATCCTAAACAGGAAACAAGGGATGAGCCTCTTCACCTGTTCAATAGACGTGGGTGGAGTGTGAACCGGGCGATAGTTTAGTCTATCTACTCCAATTGAAAAAAAAAACTAATAAAATTAAAAAAAAAAAAGAGTGAAAAGATTGGAAAAGAGAAAAACTGGAAACCACATCCTAAACAGGAAACAAGGGATGAGCCTCTTCACCTGTTCAATAGACGTGGGTGGAGTGTGAACCGGGCGATAGTTTAGTCTATCTACTCCAATTGAAAAAAAAATAATCTTAGCCATGGTTTGAAATCTTCCATTCAATGATAATTTCAACCTTTAAAGAAGCCAAAAATAGTATGGTGCCAAATCTGGACTGTAAAGGAATGACAGACATGGCTGGTGCAATGCTTTGCAAAAAAAAAAAAAAATATGTTGATTATTTTTGATTGTCACTATCACACAATAAACAAGCTCACTTAAGAGCATCTGACTGACGATCAAGTAACTCCATGGAAGAGTGCTTTTCACATATGCGCAATAAGGTCTTTTCCGATTGCCTGCCAAGTTGGTTAAAGGTAAGGTTACAAAACTGATTCTCAACACAAATGTCTTTCAATATAATTTCATTAAGAAGTTTCAAGTACAATGATACCACTTCACACACACCTGCCATAAAAGAATTCTCACAATATTCATTGAAATATATTGGTGAAATATCTCTAAATGTAAGGGATTCTGTGTCTCTATGTGATCTTGAAGTAGCCAAAATATATGTACATCTCTGTGACCTTGAGGTAATCAAAATGTCTATGTGACCAAAAAGAACTCAAAATGTCTAGGTGACCTCAAAGTAGTCAAAATGTCCCAGGTGACCTCAAATCAGCCAAAATTTCTTTAAGTGACCATGAAGTAGTCAAAACATCTTTCTCTGACCTCCAAGAAGCCAAAGCACCTCTTTATGACTTCCAAATTGCCAAAATGTCTACATTTCTCTATATAATCTCAAAATAGCAAAAATGTCTGTATGTTTAGATTTAACGTTGTTTAAGTAGCCAAAGCTGTGCAGTATAGGTGGAAGTAGTCCTAAAACATACCAATTAGAACTTAAAAAAATATATATATCTAGGTGATATGCAACTGCAAATATTTGTGGAATACATGTCTACACACAACTGGAAGAAAAAAACATTTATTCTATCTATTCACTCCTGAGAAATATTGTTGTGTTTTATGGCACCTCTGGTTTCAATTTTACAGATCCCAAAACTACATCCATAGACTGCATCACTGATGGACAATTTCCTTTCTTTTTCTCTCTCACTTTTTATAATAAAGTAGTTGTCGCATTGTTTCTAGAGGATACAGAGAAGGAGATGATCAAAAGAATCCATGTCAAGAGGTTGGCCAAAATCGCATTGTCACATACTGACTTATCTCACTAAGGAAACTGGGTGTGGTATGTATCTTGGTGCTTTTAATTCTTGCAGCTGTCTCTCCTCTCAAATACTTAAATTAAGACAATCCATCAATGTCAGAGTTCCATGCCCACCCCGTTCTGACTAGTATTTTGACATTCTAGGCCAACTTGCACATATTGTAACAATGATATATATATATATATAAACTTTATATACCAGACTAATAGTAGGTAATTGAATGAAAAAAGGGAAAAAAAATCTATATAATGTGTTTTGTTCTATCTGGTGTAGTGTCACTATATATTTAGAGATTCTTGATAAAATCCAAAGAATAATCTGCAATGTTATCAGTTCTGACCTGGCATCATGATTTCAATTACTTTCCCACCATCACTAATTGTAATCTATCATCCTCATAATCTTCATTTTCTTTTATCTCTTACATTCATATTAGTCACTCCAGTATTCAGTAACACTCTACTATGAGTGGCTCTTGAGCCTTGTATTGGGTTAACTTGAGTATGACAAAGAAAAAAAAGAATTTAAAGTTACAGATTCAAACTATGAGAAATTTTTTTTCTTTCTTTTACCTTTTCGCTGGGTCCTTAACTAAAAGACCATCAAGTAGAGATTTTGCTTCTTCTGATAGCGTGCGTGGAAACCTAATGGGTTGCAAGATGATTAATTCAAACAATTTGTCATGATCACGGTTATAGAAAGGTAACCGTCCACACATCATTTCATACATGACAACACCAGTGCCCCACCAATCAACTGCACGACCATAGTCATTGTCTTCAAGAACCTTAAAAAGAAGAAAAATTTCATTAGTTTTAATGAAGGTTGTCTGAATATTTCCTATTAAAGATAAAAATTATAAAAAAGGGTTATAAAAAGAAACTGGCACAATGCTGAAAATGTTATTACTTATCAATAAATCAATATATAAGCAATAAATCAATATATAAGCAATAAATCAATAAATCAATATATAAGCAATAAATCAATAAATCAATATATAAGCAATAAATCAATAAATCAATAAATAATAAGCAATAAATCAATAAATCAATAAATCAATATATAAGCAATAAATCAATAAATCAATATATAAGCAATAAATCAATAAATCAATATATAAGCAATAAATCAATATATAAGCAATAAATCAATAAATCAATATATAAGCAATAAATCAATAAATCAATATATAAGCAATAAATCAATAAATCAATATATAAGCAATAAATCAATAAATCAATATATAAGCAATAAATCAATAAATCAATATATAAGCAATAAATCAATAAATCAATATATAAGCATATAACAGAACCCTCTCTCATTCTTCCATTGACCAGACACACAAAACCTGCACTTTGTGTTCCCGTTATCATTTGCATCAATGCACACCAGAAACTGGGAAAGGCCCATTGTAAGCTCATGAGGAAATGATTGTTGGTTGGTTGTTTTGTTTTTATGGAATATTAACCTCGGCGGGTCATTTATTGCCAACTAAATTTTTTATTTATTTTATTGCTGGTAATACTTTTTTCTTTCAACAATTTATTGATGTTTTTATATAAGTTTTGCATCTAGTAATACTTTTTTCTTTTCAAGAATCAAGATTCATTGGGATTTGTTTTTAAGGGCAGGGTCCCAAAGTCCTACCCTGTTATTTAACCCATAACTAGAGAGAGAGGATGGATTAATTCCTTTCCCAAGGGTACCAGTGCTTAAGTGAATGCAGGGTATACAACTGGAATTCGAACTCAGCTCACCAATTTCTTTTTCCGAGCCAATATCCACTGCACCACAACACACATCCGTCACTAAACACTTACAGCACCTGGTATTCTCAAGCGGTCACCTATCTAAATACTGACCAGGCGCAATGTTGCTTAACTTTGGTGATCGAGCGAGAACCGGTGTATTCAACGTGATATGGCCATAAGCCTATGAGGAAATGAAAGGTGAAAATAAGCACTGCGGTGAGAAATGAGGATGTGAACCCTGTTTCTAATATGATTCAGTTGTTTAATTCAAAGACTCTTGTACAGCCTGCGTGGGTAATAGGTATTCATCATCATCATCATTTATCCATCACACCCAATGGTGCATAGGGTAGCAACTTCTTGTTGCTGTTTCTGTAACAAACTGTTTGTTACAGGGCAAGGTTGTTAGCCCTGCACCCAACCCCCAAACCTGGAGGACCAGTGGACCATTCTTGGTCCTTACGTTTACAGCACCTGGTATTCCCAAATGGTCACCCATTTAAGTACCGACCAGGCTCGATGTTGCTTAATTTTGGTGATCAGACGGGAACCAGTGCATTCAACACGATATAGCCATAATAGGTATAACTTCAGGCCAAATTCTGCCACTTCTGACATCTCAGACCAGCAAATCAGCTTACATGACTTTAGCTTTTCCTCCTGTCCATCTCCCCATTATGACATGTGACTAGCAATTCTAATGGACATCATCTGAACTACTCCAAGAGACAATCTGTTCTATTTCATAAGCAGCCCAGAACTCCGCTACTTTAGTCTTAACTGTGACCATTAATATAAACTTGTGGCCAGAAATACTCAATGTCTGGTTTTGTCGTCACTTGTTCCTAAAAGTATCTTTTATCTATTTATTTATTTTTTATTCTCTTTTAGTCAAGCGAGGGAGGGACCCTTTGAAGATCACAGTTCAAACATTTACCATCGTCTTTATGTGGGTGTCCTAATCATAGTGTCACAAATAACGAGAGTACTGAAACATAGATTCAGTAAGTGTCTTTGTTTGACACATGTATTACGGCAGCAATTTTTTAAATTTAGTTAAATACCAACAAAAAAACCTTGTTAATTTTTTTTTATTGTTTTTTTTTCAATGTTCCTGATTATTATTATGTTTTTTTTCTGGTTCATATTAGGAAATGTATTTTCATATCTTCTGTCTTTCTGAGGTGAGGTATTGTAACTATTTGCACTATTTACATTGTTTAAACTTGTGAGTTCAATACCTGGCCACAGCAGAGGTGAACAAAAATTTTGAGAGTTGAATTAAAGGGAAATAACTGAAACTGAGATAACAAAAAAGGCATGGCACGTGGAACTAGAACAACCTACCCCAGTGGACTAAATGAAGGGTTTGTTTCAAAATTCCAACATATATCACTTGAAGAAGAGTTGAGTTACTAAAGGGAATTAACTGAAACTGAGATATCTTAAAAAGGCATGGCATCCGGAACTAGAACAATCTATCTCAGTGGACTAAATAAAGTGTTCAGTTCAAAATTTCCACATATACAACCTGAAGAAAGCCAGAACATACAATGTCGCAAACAAAGAGAATATGATAAAAAAGATGACGACAACGGTCTGAACAATATAAATAGTGTAAATAGTATTTTCCTATGTCTGAGTATTTTTAGTCTTAACCATTTTCAAAAACTTTTGGTTTTTGTTATCAGTTTTATTTTAAATATCACATTTTGAATGTTACCTTTTAAATACTGCATTTTAATTTATTCAGTTAACATATTTATTGTTTATTTAATTAAATATATTTAACATGTTAAATCTGAAGTTTGGTGTAATTTTATTGACATTAGTTTACTTGCTTTTTATATTCATTGCATCAAGTAATCATCGTCACTTACAATGGTATTTTTGTCTACTGGACTGAATATTTAAGAAATCTATTATGAAAAATATGTGCTCTCCAACAGAATCCAACACTGCATCTTACTGGGTTTAAAGACACTATTCACTTATGCCTAATCTATTACGAAATCTATTATGAAAAATATGTGCTCTCCAACAGAATCCAACACTGCATCTTACTGGGTTTAAAGACACTATTCACTTATGCCTAATCTATTACGAAATCTATTATGAAAAATATGTGCTCTCCAACAGAATCCAACACTGCATCTTACTGGATTTAAAGACACTATTCACTTATGCCTAATCTATTACGAAATCTATTATGAAAAATATGTGCTCTCCAAGAGAATCCAACACTGCATCTTACTGGGTTTAAAGACACTATTCACTTATGCCTAATCTATTACGAAATCTATTATGAAAAATATGTGCTCTCCAACAGAATCCAACACTGCATCTTACTGGATTTAAAGACACTATTCACTTATGCCTAATCTATTACGAAATCTATTATGAAAAATATGTGCTCTCCAACAGAATCCAACACTGCATCTTACTGGGTTTAAAGACACTATTCACTTATGCCTAATCTATTACGAAATCTATTATGAAAAATATGTGCTCTCCAACAGAATCCAACACTGCATCTTACTGGATTTAAAGACACTATTCACTTATGCCTAATCTATTACGAAATCTATTATGAAAAATATGTGCTCTCCAACAGAATCCAACACTGCATCTTACTGGGTTTAAAGACACTATTCACTTATGCCTAAACTATTACGAAATCTATTATGAAAAATATGTGCTCTCCAACAGAATCCAACACTGCATTTTACTGGGTTTAAAGACACTATTCACTTATACACAAAGCTATACAGAAATCTATTATAGAAAATATGTGCTCTCCCAACAAGAATCCAACACTGCATCTTACTGGGTTTAAAGACACTATTCACTTGTACCTAATCTATTACGAAATCTATTATGAAAAATATGTGCTCTCCAACAGAATCAACTTTCTGCATCTTACTGAGTTTAAAGACACTATTCATATGCCTAATCTATTACGAAATCTATTATGAAAAATATGTGCTCTCCAACAGAATCCAACCTGCATCTTACTGGGTTTAAAGACACTATTCACTTATGCCTAATCTATTACGAAATCTATTATGAAAAATATTGTCTCCAACAGAATCCAACACTGCATCTTACTGGGTTTAGACACCCTATTCACTTGTGCTAATCATCGAAATCTATTATGAAAAATGTGTACTTCAACAGAATCCAACACCGTCTTACTGAGTTTTAAAGACCTCCTTCATATGCCTAATCTATTCTAAAAATCTATTATGAAAAATATGTGTCTCCAACAGAATCCAACACTTTCATCTTACTGGGTTTAAAGACACTATTCACTTACGCTGCTAATCATTGAAATCTCGTATGAAAAATATGTGCTCTCCAACAGAATCCAACACTGCATCTTACTGGGTTTAAAGACACTATTCACTTATGCCTAATCTATTACGAAATCTGTGTGAAAAATATGTGCTCTCCAACAGAATCCAACACTGCATCTTGGGTTTAAAGACACTGTTCACTTGTACTAATCTATTAAAGAGGAAATCTATTATGAAAATATGTGCTCTCCAACAGAATCCAACACTGCATCTTACTGGGTTTAAAGACACTATTCACTTATGCTATTCTATTACGAAATCTATTATGAAAAATATGTTATCTCAGCAAGATCCAACACTGCATCTTACTATGGGTTTAAAGACACTATTCACTTATGCCTAATCTATTACGAAATCTATTATGAAAAATATGTGCTCTCCAACAGAATCCAACACTGCATCTTACTGGGTTTAAAGACACTATTCACTTGTACTAATCTATTAAAATATTATGAAAAATATGTGCTCTCCAACAGAATCCAACACTGCATCTTACTGGGTTTAAAGACACTATTCACTTATGCTAATCTATTCTGAGAATCTATTATGAAAAATATGTGCTCTCCAACAGAATCCAACACTGCATCTTACTGGGTTTAAAGACACTATTCACTTATGCCTAATCTGTTAAGTATTATGAAAAATATGTATATGACAGAATCCAATATACATCTTACTGGGTTTAAAGACACTATTCACTTATACCTAATCTATTCTAAAAATCTATTATGAAAAATATGTGCTCTCAAGGAATCCAACACTGCATCTTACTGGGTTTAAAGACACTATTCATATGCCTAATCTATTACGAAATCTATTATGAAAAATATGTGCTCTCAACAGAATCCAACACTGCATCTTACTGGGTTTAAAGACACTATTCATATGCCTAATCTGTTACGAAATCTATTATGAAAAATATGTATCTCAACAGGAATCCAACACTACATCTTACTGGGTTTAAAAGACACTATTCACTTATGCCTAATCTGTTACGAAATCTATTATGAAAAATATGTGCTCTCCAACAGAACCAACACTGCATCTTACTGGGTTTAAAAGACACTATTCATATGCCTAATCTATTACGAAATCTATTATGAAAAATATGTGCTCTCCAAGAGAATCCAACACTGCATCTTACTGGGTTTATAGACACTATTCAGTTATGCCTAATCTATTACGAAATCTATTATGAAAAATATGTGCTCTCCAACAGAATCCAACACTGCATCTTACTGGGTTTAAAGACACTATTCACTTATGCCTAATCTATTACGAAATCTATTATGAAAAATATGTGCTCTCCAACAGAATCCAACACTGCATCTTACTGGATTTAAAGACACTATTCACTTATGCCTAATCTATTACGAAATCTATTATGAAAAATATGTGCTCTCCAACAGAATCCAACACTGCATCTTACTGGGTTTAAAGACACTATTCACTTATGCCTAATCTATTACGAAATCTATTATGAAAAATATGTGCTCTCCAACAGAATCCAACACTGCATCTTACTGGGTTTAAAGACACTATTCACTTATGCCTAATCTATTACGAAATCTATTATGAAAAATATGTGCTCTCCAACAGAATCCAACACTGCATCTTACTGGGTTTAAAGACACTATTCACTTATGCCTAAACTATTACGAAATCTATTATGAAAATATGTGCTCTCCAACAGAATCCAACACTGCATCTACTGGGTTGAAGACACCATTCACTTATGCCTAATCTATTACGAAATCTATTATGAAAAATATGTGCTCTCCAACAGAATCCAACACTGCATCTTACTGGGTTTAAAGACACTATTCACTTATGCCTAATCTATTACGAAATCTATTATGAAAAATATGTGCTCTCCAACAGAATCCAACACTGCATCTTACTGGGTTTGAAGACACTATTCACTTATGCCTAATCTATTACGAAATCTATTATGAAAAAAATATGTGCTCTCCAACAGAATCCAACACTGCATCTACTGGGTTTAAAGACACTATTCACTTTATGCCTAATCTATTACGAAATCTATTATGAAAAATATGTGCTCTCCAACAGAATCCAACACTGCATCTTACTGGGTTTAAAGACACTATTCACTTATGCCTAATCTATTACGAAATCTATTATGAAAAATATGTGCTCTCCAACAGAATCCAACACTGCATCTTACTGGGTTTAAAGACACTATTCACTTATGCCTAATCTATTACGAAATCTATTATGAAAAATATGTGCTCTCCAAATAGAATCCAACACTGCATCTTACTGGGTTTAAAGACACTATTCACTTATGCCTAATCTATTACGAAATCTATGAAAAATATGTGCTCTCCAACAGAATCCAACACTGTAACTACTGGGTTTAAAGACACTATTCACTTATGCCTAATCTATTACGAAATCTATTATGGAAAAATATGTGCTCTCCAACAGAATCCAACACTGCATCTTACTGGGTTTAAAGACACTATTCACTTATGCCTAATCTATTACGAAATCTATTATGAAAAATATGGTTTCCCAACAGAATCCAACACTGCATCTTACTGGGTTTAAAGACACTATTCACTTATGCCTAATCTATTACGAAATCTACAGAAAAAATATGTGCTCTCCAACAGAATCCAACACTGTAATTCCATTGAGTTTAAAGACACTATCTGGTTATGCCTAATCTACACAAATCTATTATGAAAAATATGTGCTCTCCAACAGAATCCAACACTGCATCTTACTGGGTTTAAAGACACTATTCACTTATGCCTAATCTATTACGAAAATGGCTATGAAAAATATGTGCTCTCCAACAGAATCCAACACTGTATCTTACTGAGTTTAAAGACACTATTCAGTTATGCCTAATTCATGCGCCAACCAATAAGGAAAAATATGTGCTCTCCAACAGAATCCAACACTGCATCTTACTGAGCTAAAGACACTATTCCAAGCAGTCAATCTATTACGAAATCTATTATGAAAAATATGTGCTCTCCAACAGAATCCAACACTGCATCTTACTGGGTTTAAAGACATCATTCACTTATGCCTAATCTATTACGAAATCTATTATGAAAAATATGTGCTCTCCAACAGAATCCAACACTGCATCTTACTGGGTTTAAAGACACTGGTCTACTTTGATGCCTAATCTATTACGAAATGTATTATGAAAAATATGCTCTCCAACAGAATCCAACACTGCATCTTACTGAGTTGAAAGACACTATTCAGTTATGCCTAATCTATTACGAAATCTATTATGAAAAATATGTGCTCTCCAACAGAATCCAACACTGCATCTTACTGGGTTTAAAGACACTATTCACTTATGCCTAATCTATTACGAAATCTATTATGAAAATATGTGCTCTCCAACAGAATCCAACACTGCATCTTACTGGGTTTAAAGACAATTATTCACTGGTGCTCAATCTATTACGAAATCTATTATGAAAAATATGTGCTCTCCAACAGAATCCAACACTGCATCTTACTGGGTTTAAAGACACTATTCACTTATGCCTAATCTATTATGAAAAATATGTGCTCTCCAACAGAATCCAACACTGCATCTTACTGGGTTTAAAGACACTATTCACTTATGCCTAATCTATTACGAAATCTATTATGAAAAATATGTGCTCTCCAACAGAATCCAACACTGCATCTTACTGGGTTTAAAGACACTATTCACTTATGCCTCAATCTATTACGAAATCTATTATGAAAAATATGTGCTCTCCAACAGAATCCAACACTGCATCTTACTGAGTTTAAAGACACTATTCAGTTATGCCTAATCTATTACTAAATCTATTATGAAAAATATGTGCTCTCCAACAGAATCCAACACTGCATCTTACTGGGTTTAAAGACACTATTCACTTATGCCTAATCTATTACGAAATCTATTATGAAAAATATGTGCTCTCCAACAGAATCCAACACTGCATCTTACTGGGTTTAAAGACACTATTCACTTATGCCTAATCTATTACGAAATCTATTATGAAAAATATGTGCTCTCCAACAGAATCCAACACTGCATCTTACTGGGTTTAAAAGACACTATTCACTTATGCCTAATCTATTACGAAATCTATTATGAAAAATATGTGCTCTCCAACAGAATCCAACACTGCATCTTACTGGGTTTATAGACACTATTCACTTATGCCTAATCTATTACGAAATCTACAGAAAATATGTGCTCTCCAACAGAATCCAACACTGCATCTTACTGGGTTTAAATATACTGCCATTCACTTATGCCTAATCTATTACTAAATCTATTATGAAAATATGTGCTCTCCAACAGAATCCAACACTGCATCTTACTGAGTTTAAAGACACTATTCAACAAAATTTAATCTATTACGAAATCTATTATGAAAAAAATATGTGCTCTCCAACAGAACTAACACTGCATCTTACTGGGTTTATAGACACTATTCACTTTATGCCTAATCTATTACTAAATCATTATAAAAATATGTTTCTCCTTAAATATAATCCAACACTTTGCATCTGCATTGGGTTTAAAGACACTATTCACTTATGCCTAATCTATTACGAAATCTATTATGAAAAATATGTGCTCTCCAACAGAATCCAACACTGCATTTTACTGGGTTTAAAGACACTATTCACTTATGCCTAATCTATTACGAAATCTATTATGAAAAATATGTGCTCTCCAAACAGAACCTGCCAACACTGCATCTTACTGGGTTTAAAAGACACTATTCACTTATGCCTAATCTATTACGAAATCTATTATGAAAAATATGTGCTCTCCAAAGTAGAATCCAACACTGCATCTTACTGGGTTTAAAGACACTATTCACTTATGCCTAATCTATTACGAAATCTATTATGAAAAATATGTGCTCTCCAACAGAATCCAACACTGCATTTTACTGGGTTTAAAGACACTATTCACTTATGCCTAATCTTATTACTAAATTCATTATGAAAAATATGTGCTCTCCAACAGAATCCAACACTGCATCTTACTGGGTTTAAAGACACTATTCACTTATGCCTAATCTACACAAATTCATGAAAATATGTGCTCTCCAACAGAATCCAACACTGCATCTTACTGGGTTTAAAGACACTATTCACTTATGCCTAATCTATTACGAAATGTATTATGAAAAATATGTGCTCTCCAACAGAATCAACACTGCATCTTACTGAGTTTAAAGACACTATTCAGTTATGCCTATCCACATGTAAATCATTATGAAAAATATGTGCTCTCCAACAGAATCAAACACTGCATCTTACTGGGTTTATAGACACTATTCACTTATGCCTAATCTATTACGAAATCTATTATGAAAAATATGTGCTCTCCAACAGAATCCAACACTGCATCTTACTGGGTTTAAAGACACTATTCACTTATGCCTAATCTATTACGAAATCTTATTATGAAAAATATGTGCTCTCCAACAGAATCCAACACTGCATCTTACTGGGTTTAAAGACACTATTCACTTATGCCTAATCTATTACGAAATCTATTATGAAAAATATGTGTTTCCCAACAGAATCCAACACTGCATCTTACTGGGTTTAAAGACACTATTCAGTTATGCCTAATCTATTACGAAATCTATTATGAAAAAATATGTGCTCTCCAACAGAATCCAACACTGCATCTTACTGGGTTTAAAGACACTATTCACTTATGCCTAATCTAGCGCTAAATTATTATGAAAAATATAAGCCTCCCAACAGAATCCAACACTGCATCTTACTGGGTTTAAAGACACTATTCACTTATGCCTAATCTATTACGAAATCTATTATGAAAAATATGCTCTCCAACAGAATCCAACACTGCATCTTACTGGGTTTAAAGACACTATTCACTTGTCAATTCGTCACGAAATCTATTATGAAAAATATGTGCTCTCCAACAGAATCCACACTGCATCTTACTGTGTTTGAAAACATACCATTCACTTATGCCTAATCTATTACGAAATCTATTACAGAAAATATGTGCTCTCCAACAGAATCCAAACAATGCATCTTACTGGGTTTAAAGACACTATTCAGTTATGCCTAATCTATTACGAAATCTATTATGAAAAATATGTGCTCTCCAACAGAATCCAACACTGCATCTTACTGAGTTTAAGACAATTATTCAGTTATGCCCAATCACAATCATTAATAGTACAGGTGTGCTCTCCACAGAATCCAACACTGCATCTTACTGAGTTTAAAGACACTATTCACTTATGCCTAATCTATTACGAAATCTATTATGAAAAATATGTGCTCTCCAACAGAATCCAATAATTTAATTCTACTGGCTAAAAGACACTATTCACTTATGCCTAACTCTATTGCCTGCAATCATTATGAAAAATATGTGCTCTCCAACAGAATCCAACACTGCATCTTACTGAGTTTAAAGATTAATGTATTCACTGGTGCTTAATCTATTACGGAATCTATTATGAAAAATATGTGCTTCCAATAGACCCAACACTGCATCTTACTGGGTTTAAAGACACTATTCATTTATGCCTAACTATTACGAAATCTATTATGAAAAATATGTGCTCTCCAACAGAATCCAACACTGCATCTTACTGAGTTTAAAGACATTATTCAGTTATGCCTAATCTATTACAAATCTATTATGAAAAATATGTGCTCTCCAACAGAATCCAACACTGCATCTTACTGAGTTTAAAGACACTATTCAGTTATGTGTCTAATCTATTACTAAATCTATTATGAAAAATATGTGCTCTCCAACAGAATCCAACACCTCATCTTACTGAGTTTTCTAGGTGACACTATTCACTTATGCCTAATCTATTACGAAATCTATTATGAAAATATGTGCTCTCCAACAAATCCAACACTGCATCTTACTGAGTTTAAAGACACTATTCAGTTATGCCTAATCTATTACGAAATCTATTATGAAAAATATGTGCTCTCCAACAGAATCCAACACTGCATCTTACTGAGTTTAAAGACACTATTCACTTATGCCTTAATCTAGCCACAAATTATTATGAAAAATATGTGCTCTCCAACAGAATCCAACACTGCATCTTACTGAGTTTAAAGACACTATTCATGCCTAATCTATTACGAAATCTATTATGAAAAATATGTGCTCTCCAACAGAATCCAACACTGCATCTTACTGAGTTTAAAGACACTATTCAGTTATGCCTAATCTATTACGAAATCTATTATGAAAATATGTGCTCTCCAACAGAACTAACACTGCATCTTACTGAGTTTAAAGACACTATTCACTTATGCCTAATCTATTACGAAATCTATTATGAAAAAATATGTGCTCTCCAACAGAATCCAACACTGCATCTACTGGGTTTAAAGACACTATTCAGTTTGGTGCTTTCCACCCATACGGGGAACTATTATGGAAAATATGTGCTCTCCAACAGTCCAGCAACAATTTCATCTTGAATTGAGTTTAAAGACACGCTATTCACTTATGTGCCTAATCTATTACGAAATCTATTATGAAAGATATGTGCTCTCCAACAGAATCCAACACTGCATCTTACTGGGTTTAAAGACACTATTCAGTTATGCCTAATCTATTACGAAATCTATTATGAAAAATATGTGCTCTCCAAATAGAATCCAACACTGCATCTTACTGAGTTTAAAGACACTCTATTCAGTTATGCCTGACCTATTTGCCAAATTGACATGAAAAAAAATATGTGCTCTCCAACAGAATCCAACACTGCATCTTACTGAGTTTAAAGACACTATTCACTTATGCCTAATCTATTACGAAATCTATTATGAAAAATATGTGCTCTCCAACAGAATCCAACACTGCATCTTACTGGGTTTAAAGACACTATTCACTTATGCCTAATCTATTACGAAATCTATTATGAAAATATGTGCTCTCCAACAGAATCCAACACTGCATCTTACTGAGTTTAAAGACACTATTCAGTTATGCCTCAATTCATTACTAAAATCTATTATGAAAAATATGTGCTCTCCAACAGAATCCAACACTGCATCTTACTGAGTTTTAAAGACACTATTCAGTTATGCCTAATCTACGTAAATCTATTATGAAAAATATGTGCTTCCAAACAGAACTAACACTGCATCTTACTGGGTTTTAAAGACACTATTCAGTTATGCTCAATTTATTAAGCAAATCTATTATAAAAAATATGTGCTCTCCAATGAATCCAACACTGCATCTTACTGGGTTTAAAGACACTATTCACTTATGCCTAATCTATTACGAAATCTATTAAAAAATATGTGCTCTCCAACAGAATCCAACACTGCATCTTACTGGGTTTAAAGACACTATTCACTTATGCCTAATCTTTATTACTAAATGTATTATGAAAAATATAGTTTCCCAACAGAATCCAACACTGCATCTTACTGAGTTTAAAGACACTATTCACTTATGCCTAACTACGCTTCTAAATCTATTATGAAAAATATGCTCTCCAACAGAATCCAACACTGCATCTTACTGAGTTTAAAGACACTATTCAGTTATGCCTAATCTATTACTAAATCTATTATGAAAAATATGTGCTCTCCAACAGAATCCAACACTGCATCTTACTGGGTTTAAAGACACTATTCACTTTATGCCCTTAATCTATTACGAAATCTATTATGAAAAATATGTGCTCTCCAACAGAATCCAACACTGCATCTTACTGGATTTAAAGACACTATTCACTTATGTCAACTATTACTAAATCTATTATGGAAAATATGTGTTTCCAAGAGAATCCAACACTGCATCTTACTGGATTTAAAGACACTATTCACTTATGCCTAATTCATTACGAAATCTATTATGAAAAATATAAGCCCAACAGAATCCAACACTGCATCTTACTGAGTTTAAAGACACTATTCAGTTATGCCTAATCTATTACGAAATCTATTATGAAAAATATGTGCTCTCCAAGAACTAACACTGCATCTTACTGAAGTTTAAAGACATTTATTCATTTGTGCCTAATCTATTACTAAATCTATTATGAAAAATATGTGCTCTCCAAATGAAATCCAACACTGCATCTTACTGGGTTTAAAGACACTATTCACTTATGCCTAATCTATTACGGTAAATCTATTATGAAAAATATGTGCTCTCCAACAGAATCCAACACTGCATCTTACTGAGTTTAAAGACACTATTCAGTTATGCCTAATCTATTACTGTAAATCTATTGGTGAAAAATATGTAAGCCCAAACAGAATCCAACACTGCATCTTACTGAGTTTAAAGACACTATTCACTTATGCCTAATCTATTACTAAATCTATTATGAAAAATATGTGCTCTCCAACAGAATCCAACACTGCATCTTACTGGGTTTAAAAAGACACTATTCACTTATGCCTAATCTAATTACGAAATCTATTATGAAAAATATGTGCTCTCCAACAGAATCCAACACTGCATCTTACTGGGTTTAAAGACACGTATTCACTTATGCCTAATCTATTACGAAATGTATTATGAAAAATATGTGCTTCCAATGAATCAACACTGCATCTTACTGTTTAAAGACACTATTCACTTATGCCTAATCTATTACGAAATCTATTATGAAAAATATGTGCTCTCCAACAGAATCCAACACTGCATCTTACTGGGTTTAAAGACATTATTCACTTATGCCTAATCTATTGCTTCTAAATCTATTATGAAAAATATGTGCTCTCCAACAGAATCCAACACTGCATCTACTTGAGTTTAAAGACACTATTCAGTTATGCCTAATCTATTACGAAATCTATTATGAAAAATATGTGCTTCAACAGAATCCACTGCATCTTACTGGGGTTTAAAGACACTATTCACTTATGCCTAATCTATTACGAAATCTATTATGAAAATATGTGCTCTCCAACAGAATCCTCAACACTGCATCTTACTGGATTTAAAAGACACTATTCACTTATGCCTAATCTATTACGAAATCTATTATGAAAAATATGTGCTCTCCAACAACCAACACTGCATCTACTGGGTTTAAAGACACTATTCACTTATGCCTAATCATTACAACTATTATGAAAAAGGACAGTTTCCAACAGAATCCAACACTGCATCTTACTTTGGGTTTAAAAAAGACACTATTCACTTATGCCTAATCTATTACGAAATGTATTATGAAAAATATGTGCTCTCCAAAGAATCCAACACTGCATCTTACTGAGTTTAAAATATTTACTATTCACTTATGCCTAATCTATTACTAAATCACATGGAAAAATATGTGCTCTCCAACAGAATCCAACACTGCATCTTACTGGGTTTAAAGACACTATTCACTTATGCCTAATCTATTACGAAATCTATTATGAAAAATATGTGCTCTCCAACAGAATCCAACACTGCATCTTACTGAGTTTAAAGACACTATTCAGTTATGCCTAATCTATTACGAAATCTATTATGAAAAATATGTGCTCTCCAACAGAATCCAACACTGCATCTTACTGGGTTTAAAGACACTATTCACTTATGCCTAATCGACACGAAATCTATTATGAGAAAATATGCTCTCCACAGAACTCCAACACTCATCTTACTTCTGGATTTAAAGACACTATTCACTTATGCCTAATCTATTACGAAATCTATTATGAAAATATGTGCTCTGGGCAGATAACCCAACACTGCATTCCTTTTTACTGGATTTAAAGACACTATTCACTTATGCCTAATCTATTAAATACGAAATCTATTATGAAAAATATGGCTCTCCAACAGAAATCCAACACTGCATCTTACTGGGTTTAAAGACACTATTCATTTGGTGCCTAATCACACAAATCATTATGAAAAATATGTGTTTCCCAAGAGAATCCAACACTGCATCTTACTACAAAGACTATTCACTTATGCCTAATCTATTACCAAATCTATTTAAAAATATGCTCTCCAAGTAGAATCAAGACTGCATCTTACTGGATTTAAAGACATTATTCACTATGCCTAATCTATTACGAATCTATTAAGGAAAATATGTGCTTCCCAATGAATCCAACACTGCATCTTACTGGGTTTAAAGACACTATTCACTTATGCTCAACTATTACAATCATTAAGTGAAAATATGTGCTCTCCAAGAGAATCCAACACTGCATCTTACTGGATTGAAAGACAAATATTCATTTATGCCTAATCTATTACGAAATCTATTGGTGAAAAATATGTGCTCTCCAACAGAATCCAACACTGCATCTTACTTAGTTTAAAAGACACTATTCACTTTATGCCTAATCATTACTAAATCTATTATGAAAAATATGTGCTCTCCAACAGAATCCAACACTACATCTTACTGGGTTTAAAGACACTATTCACTTATGCCTAATCTGTTACGAAATCTATTATGAAAAATATAAAGTTCTCCAAGAGAATCCAACACTTGCATCTTACTGGATTTAAAAGACACTATTCACTTATGCCTAATTCATTACTAAATCACAGAAAATATGCTCTCCAACAGAATCCAACACTGCATCTTACTGGATTTAAAGACACTATTCACTTATGCCTAATCTATTACGAAATCTATTATGAAAAATATGTGCTCTCCAAGAGAATCCAACACTGCATCTTACTGATTAGTGATACTATTCACTTATGCCTAATCTATTACGAAATCTATTATGAAAAATATGTGCTCTCCAAGAGAATTCAACACTGCATCTTACTGGATTTAAAGACACTATTCACTTATGCCTAATCTATTACGAAATCTATTATGAAAATATGTGCTCTCTCCAAGAATCCAACACTGCATCTTAAGGGATTTAAAGACACTATTCACTTATGCCTAATCTATTACGAAATCTATTATGAAAAATATGTACTCTCCAAGAATCCAACACTGCATCTTACTGGATTTAAAGACACTATTCACTTATGCCTAATCTATTACGAAATCTATTATGAAAAATATGTGCTCTCAAGGAATCCAACACTGCATCTTACTGGATTTAAAGACACTATTCATATAATCTATTACGAAATCTATTATGAAAAATATATTACTCTCCAAGAGAATCCAACACTGCATCTTACTGGATTTAAAGACACTATTCACTTGTACCTAATCTATTACGAAATCTATTATAGAAAAATATGTGTACTCTCCAAGAGAATCCAACACTGCATCTTACTGGATTTAAAGACACTATTCACTTATGCCTAATCTATTACGAAATCCTATTATGAAAAATATGTGCTCTCCAACAGAATCCAACACTGCATCTTACTAGGTTTAAAGACACTATTCATATGCCTAATCTATTGAAATCTATTATGAAAAATATGTGCTCTCCAACAGAATCCAACACTGCATCTTACTGGGTTTAAAGACACTATTCCTTATGCCTAATCTATTACGAAATCTATTATGAAAAAAATATGTGCTCTCCAAGAATCCAACACCATACTTACTGGATTTAAGGGCACTATTCACTTATGCCTAATCTATTACGAAATCTATTATGAAAAATATGTGCTCTCCAACAGAATCCAACACTGCATCTTACTGGGTTTAAAGACACTATTCACTTATGCCTAATCTATTACGAAATCTATTATGAAAAATATGTGCTCTCCAAGAGAATCCAACACTGCATCTTACTGGATTTAAAGACACTATTCATATGCCTAATCTATTACGAAATCTATTGAAAAATATGTGCTCTCCAACAAGAATCCAACACTGCATCTTACTGGATTTAAAGACACTATTCACTTGTACCTAATCTATTACGAAATCTATTATGAAAAATATGTGCTCTCCAAAGTCCAACACTGCATCTTACTGGGTTTAAAGACACTATTCACTTATGCCTAATCTATTACGGAAATCTATTATGAAAAATATGTGTCTCAACAGAATCCAACACTGCATCTTACTGGGTTTAAAGACACTATTCACTTATACCTAATCTATTCTGAAATCTATTATGAAAAATATGTCACTCTCAAAGAATCCAACACTGCATCTTACTGGGTTTATAGACACTATTCACTTATGCCTAATCTATTACGAAATCTATTATGAAAAATATGTGCTCAACAGAATCCAACACACTGCATCTTACTGGGTTTAAAGACACTATTCACTTATGCCTAATCTATTACGAAATCTATTATGAAAAATATGTGTCTCAGCAAATCCAACACTACATCTTACTGGATTTAAAGACACTATTCATATGCCTAATCTATTTTGAAATCTATTATGAAAAATATGTGCTCTCCAAGAATCCAACACTGCATCTTACTGGGTTTATAGACACTATTCACTTATGCCTAATCTATTACGAAATCTATTATGAAAAATATGTGCTCTCCAACAGAATCCAACACTGCATCTTACTGGGTTTAAAGACACTATTCATATGCCTAATCTATTACGAAATCTATTATGAAAAATATGTGCTCTCCAACCAGAATCCAACACTGCATCTTACTGGGTTTAAAGACACTATTCACTTATGCCTAATCTATTACGAAATCTATTATGAAAAATATGTGCTCTCCAAGAGAATCCAACACTGCATCTTACTGGATTTAAAGACACTGTTCACTTGCCTAATCTATTACGAAATCTATTGAAAAATATGTGCTCTCCAACAGAATCCAACACTGCATCTTACTGGGTTTAAAGACACTATTCACTTATGCCTAATCTATTACGAAATCTATTATGAAAAATATATGCTCTCAAGAGAATCCAACACCATCTTACTGGATTAAAGACACTATTCATATGCCTAATCCTATTCAGAAATCTATTATGAAAAATATGTATCTCAACAGAATCCAACTTTGCATCTTACTGGATTTAGACACTATTCACTTATGCCTAATCTATTACGAAATCTATTATGAAAAATATGTGCTCTCCAAGAGAATCAACACTGCATCTTACTGGGTTTAAAGACACTATTCACTTATGCCTAATCTATTACGAAATCTATTGAAAAATATGTGCTCTCCAACAGAATCCAACACTGCATCTTACTGGGTTTAAAGACACTATTCACTTGTACCTAATCTATTACGAAATCTATTATGAAAAATATGTGCTCTCCAACAGAATCCAACACTGCATCTTACTGGGTGTAAAGACACTATTCACTTATGCCTAATCTATTACGAAATCTATTATGAAAAATATGTGCTCTCCCAACAGAATCCAACACTGCATCTTACTGGGTTTAAAGACACTATTCACTTATGCCTAATCTATTACGAAATCTATTATGAAAAATATGTGTGCTCTCCAACAGAATCCAACACTGCATCTTACTGGATTTAAAGACACTATTCCCATATGCCTAATCTGATAGGAAATCTATTATGAAAAATATGTGCTCTCCAAGAGAATCCAACACTGCATCTTACTGGATTTAAGACACTATTCACTTATGCCTAATCTATTACGAAATCTATTATGAAAAATATGTGCTCTCCAACAGAATCCAACACTGCATCTTACTGGATTTAAAGACACTATTCATATACCTAATCTATTACGAAATCTATTATGAAAAATATGTGCTCTCCAAGAGAATCCAACACTGCATCTTACTGGATTTAAAGACACTATTCATATACCTAATCTATTACGAAATCTATTATGAAAAATATGTGCTCTCAGCAAGTCCAACACTGCATCTTACTGGGTTTAAAGACACTATTCATATACCTAATCTATTACGAAATCTATTATGAAAAATATATGTGCTCTCAAGAGAATCCAACACTGCATCTTACTGGGTTTAAGACACTATTCACTTATGCCTAATCTATTACGAAATCTGTTATGAAAAATATGTGCTCTCCAACAGAATCCAACACACTGCATCTTACTGGGTTTAAAGACACTATTCACTTATGCCTAATCTATTACGAAATCTATTATGAAAAATATGTGCTCTCCAACAGAATCCAACACTGCATCTTACTGAGTTTAAAGACACTATTCATATGCCTAATCTATTACGAAATTTATTATGAAAAATATGTGCTCTCCAACAGAGATCAACCTGCATCTTACTGGGTTTTATAGACACTATTCATATGCCTAATCATGCAGAAATCTATTATGAAAAATGTGCTCTCCAACAGAATCCAACACTGCATCTTACTGGGTATAAAATTGCTATTCATATGCCCTAATCTATTACGAAATCTATTATGAAAAATATGTGCTCTCCAACAGGAATCCAACACTGCATCTTACTGGGTTTAAAGACACTATTCACTTATGCCTAATCTATTACGAAATCTATTATGAAAAATATGTGCTCTCCAACAGAATCCAACACTGCATCTTACTGGATTTCCAGAACACTATTCATGTACACAATCTATTCACGAAATCTATTATGAAAAATATGTGCTCTCAGCAGAATCCAACACTGCATCTTACTGGGTTTAAAGACATATTCACTTGTACCTAATCTATTACGAAATCTATTATGAAAAATATGTGCTCTCCAACAGAATCCAACACTGCATCTTACTGGGTTTAAGACACTATTCACTTATGCCTAATCTATTACGAAATCTGTATGAAAAATATGTACTCTTCAAATAAATTCAAAAGCACTATTCAACTATGCCTAATCAGCTACATTTTTATGTCGGTCAGTCGGTCTAGAATATGTTTGATATCAATGATCTCCTCTGTCCAGAGGGACGCTGGTTTGAATCTTTCCAGGAAGCACATATTTTTTTTAATAAAAGTTTTTGAAAATTACGTCGGATTCATAAATAAAAAATCCAATACATCTTTAGAATATATATATATATATATATATATATATCTTTAAATTTTTAAAAATATTTTAATTCATTTTATAATTTTTACTTTATTTCTCTATATCTAAATTGACTGTGTTTTTATGATGTTGAACACTTGTGACTATATTGTTTTTTTTTTACTACAATAGTTCCTTTGTAATTATATGTATTATTTAATGCATTTTTAATTTTTTGATAATATTCTCTTTTGTGAAATTTTTCAACAGCTTAAAAAAAATGTTGTAGAAAGATTTTAAAATTTTTTTGAAGAGATTTTTAAAGAAAGCGAAATGTTTAAAGAGAATCTTTTAAAAAGGTTTCTGAAAAGATAGTTTTTATCTTAAAAAAATTTTTTTTTGTGTGTTAATTATTCTTTGTGACTGAAGTGTATTTTTATCACCCTTTTTCATTTTTCCTTCTCTCCCCACTTTTGTCTTTTAAGTGGTTTATGTCTGTGGACTTAAATGTTTATTCCTATCTTTATCCTTGATTTTGTGTGTATATATTTTATACATTCCATCAGTGTCCCCCTTTTTAGTGTCTGTTTATTCCAAAATTTTGTATATGTATATATTTTCTCATAAGATTTGTTATGTGTATGTATGATTTAGTGTACACTATCGGCCATAATTATTAGACCACGCCAGTGTTTTAAAAAAATGATGTATTTCATTCAATTTTTTAGTATTTATTGGCAAGTGAATAATTGTAAATGAAAATAGAATGGTTCTTTTGTTAATATTGCACAATAACATGTGCAATTAATTTATAAATATTTAATAGTTACCTATATTGAAGTTTCATCAATGAAAGAATGAAGAAAATTTAGGGTGATTCAGATGAGTTCATCTTTGCTTTCTTGCCTTGTAAAATTTTGCAAAGTAATAATAACAAAAGAACCATTCTATTTTCACTTGGCAAGAAACACTAAAAAATAATATGAAATACATAATTTCTTTTAAAAAAACTGGAGTGGCTTAATAATTATGGCTGGTAGTGTATATATATTGATTTTTCTGTATTATGTTATAGGTGAGATCTGATGAATCTATTCACAGTTTATTTTCAGTTTAAAAATACAAACTTCACATTCTCTGTTAAAAACATTTTTTAAAATATTGTGTGAATTTATTTATTTTTCAACAATCTGAAAGAGACAACATAAATTTACATTGTTAAAATAAATCTTAATTTATAACTGTTTAACTCTGTGTTGAGTTTTCCTCTTAATATTTTATAATGCTCTAGATAACATCCATCGAGCTCGCTATTTTTATATAATTAATAATTTAAATTAATTAGATAAAACCTTTTGGATTATCCTCTCCATCTTTAAATTTTTGCTATTCTCTTATAGATATTAATTATTACATTAGAGCATGTGCAAACTACAAACTACTACAAAATTGTACATTTTGTTTTGACATTGAAAGAACAGTGTTTCATCAGGTAGTTAACAATGATGGTTTTATATATATATATATATATATATATATATATAATTTGGAAATGAGTTATTTCCGCAACCTAGGTTTCAACCTTTCGATATCTTCAGGCAATTTTTATAATAAGTTATTACAAATTGCCTGAAAAAACTAATTTCCAAATGGAAAAATATTAAAAAGCTTTAAAATATAAATGCATTAACTGGTCTAATTTAATTATGACCAAAAACTAATTATATATATATATATATGCGTGTGTGTGCGCACACACATATACATGCAAATACATACACACACATATATAAATATTTTTGGGGTATAAATAAAACAGTGCTTGATGCAATATAACAGATAGAATAATATTTATATCAATAAATATAAATACATTATTATAGATGCAGGATAATATATATATTTATTAATGCGTATGTGTGTGTGACAGGATAAAGAAGAAATAGGAAATATTTACAAATCTAGTGTTCCTCTTTTATTTAACCCTCTAGGGCCATTCGTATCATATTTGATACAGTATTTCCCTATAAGGAAACATTTGGTATTTCCCTATAAGGAAACATTTGGTATTCATTGACTGAGCAGTCAGTACTGCTTTCATTTGAAATTTATAAAATATTTCTCTTAAAAAATTTTTCAGGAAAATATTTCTTTCAAGGCTTGTTTTCATACTGTATCAAATATGATACGAATGGCCCTAGAGGGTTAAGTTTCATCAGAGAATGAGATATAGGGAAATAATTCTGGTATTTTTATTTTTGTGCTGTTTGATTTTTATTGGTTAAGCAAGCTTCCTGTGCATTTCGACTTGTTAAGCATCATTAGTATAATTTATGGTGTTCTGATATCAAAGAGAGATGATATGTCCTTTCAAAGCTCAAAAAAATTTGCAGATTTCATGCCTTACTGAAGAAATGTAAATTTTGCTTTATGTATATAAGTGTATCATAATTCTAGTTTGGCAAAGTGGGATTTTTTTTTAAAATCATTTCACTCCAAACAAGGCATTCCACTGCCACTATTGTGCAGCGGGTTACATCGGGGAAAGTGATGAGAAAGAGTGGTTAGTTATAGGAAATGTCAGAAGGAGGATGATAGACGGATGAGGATACCGAGGATGGGGGTTGAGTAGATGGGAAGAGTGTTTGAGAGAATGGATGCGAGTTAGTGTGATAAGAGGTGTCTATTGACCTTACATTTAAATTCCTGGAGATTATAGCTGTCAGGGAAAGGAAATATATGAAACGGAATTCCACAGGCGGGAAATGTTAGAAAAGAAGCTGTTAGAGTAGAAATTGCGATTACATTTTATGTTTCATTGTAAAAGAGTGGGACCTAGTTGCTAATCTAGTATCTCATGCAAATTCATACCTAGGGGACACCAGTGATCTAAGTTCATCGGAGCAGAAGCTGTAGAGTATTTATAGAAAAGGCACAGGGAAGCCACATCACGCCAGTGAGAGAGTGACTGCAGCCAGTCTGCCAAGTCGGTATCGATCACATTACAGATTCTCTGTTGTATTTTGTCAAGAACACCGAGGAGAATAGCAAGGGCAACCGACCAGATGTGGCAGCAGTATTCAATACACAGGCAGATGGTAGATTTATATATGTGCAGGATGGACTCAGATGGGAAAAACTTCCGGGCCCTGCACAGAGAACCGACTTTCAATGGATAGCAATATATTTGATATAGTCATTCCACTTAAGGTCCGCTGAGAGTGTGAGGCCAAGGAGGTGTAGTGTTTTACTCTCAGGGAGGCTAGCCTGTTCCATGCTAATGGGAGGTAGGAGCGATTGTCTATGATGGTTAATTGATAGCAGCTTCATTTTGGAAGCATTAAAATTTACGAGCCATTTCTTACCCCAGTCCACCACGGATTGGAGGTCCTTCTCAAGCTTGGCAGTGATGTTCGCTTTGTCACCCACACCAGATTTTTGATTGAGGCGAGAGTAAACTATGGTGGCATCAGCATACATGCCTACTTGGGATCTTATAGCATTGGGGAGATCGTTAATGTAGATCAGAAAGAGCGTAGGACCTAGGATAGCGCCTTGAGGGATACCTGCGTTCGTATGGTAGTTTTGGGAGGCATGTCTGTTTAATACTACCTTCAATGTGCAATTAGAGAGGAATGACTGGATTAGGTCAAACAAATGTCCAGTTATACCATAGCTCCGCAGTTTAGAAATATCCAAGGCAATGGTTCGAGCTTAGCCATTCTTGTCGAAAGCCTGGTATATATACTCAGTGATGGTTGTTAGCATATCAGCAGTAGACCTGGTGAAGCGGAAACCATACTGTTTGTCAAAGAGGAGCCTATGGGTTGTGAGATGCTGAACCACATCGGCATTGATAATGGCTTCGAACACTTTGCCAAAGATCGGAAGGAGACTGATAGGGCGGTAATTAGCAGGGTCCGAGGGTTCTCCAGTATTCTTAAACATAGAACTACAGAGGAAGACTTCCAACAGGCAGGAAAGCAGGAAGCAGATAGGAAGTAGCTGTAGAGCTTAGAGAGGACAGAGGAGAGTTCAGGGGTACATTTCTTCAAGGCTATGATTGGGATTCTGTACCCTCCACTTGCTTTGTGAGGGTCAAGTTTTGAGGTTATGTTAGAGACCAGCAAGGGGGTAATGTAGACGTCATTCAGTTTAGCCTCAGTTCTAGGTGGGAAGTAGGGTGTAGATACTCCAGACGAATACAGTCTGCTGAGGAGATGAGGACCTCAAATTCATTTTTTAGAGGGGGTATTGAGGTTTTACTCTTGTTAAGCACGCTTTTACAGAGTTGCCAGTAGTCTTTTGCGCTGAAATTACAGGATGCTATGCGTTGCTTCATTCTTGCAGCAAACAAAATCTTAGCTTCGTTAAGTATCTTTTTACACTTATTACGAGCTGAGGCGAAAAGGCGCCTGTTTTGGTCTGATGTGTGGCTTTGATAAAGCCGGAAGGAGTGATTCTGGTGGGCAATGGCGGCTGAGCACGCGGGTGAGAACCAGGGGAACGAATGGGATTTGAGCTGATTTGAAATTTCCTGGCTGGGATGAAAGCATCGATGCCAGCCTTAACCCAAGAGGAGACCTTGGATGCACAGTCTTCAACAGGAAGACTAAAAACGTTGTTCCAAGGGACGTCACACAGGAAGTTGCGGAACAAGTCCCAGTCTGCTGTTTGGTAGCAGTAGGATATTCTGCTGGTCTGAGTTTCTTGGGTAGAGTGGGAGTGGAATGAGATGTTAACGGAAACTACGGCGTGTTCAGAGTTTCTGAGAAAGCAGAGTTGCTTGGCAGTGCAAGAGTCTGGGATGGAAGTGAAGCAGAGGTCTAGTAGTGAGTCCCTTCCATTAAGGTTATTGGAGAAACACGTGGGGAAATCCACCACTTGCGTAAGAGATTGGGTGATTGAAAAAAGAGGGGAAGTGGTAAAGAAAGAAAAGATAGCTAACTGAGCTTAGAAGTGAGAGACGGAAGCACATAAAAGAATGATCCAGGGATTCAAGAGAGGTCACCCTAGCTAGAGAGAGAGAGGTATTTGCTGACATAAACACCAAGCCCATGCATATGGACATTGGAGTCCTTCCTGAAGAGGAGAAGGTAACCAAGAACATAAAACTCAGAAGAAGGGATAGAAGGGTCAAGGTTAGTTTCACAGAGAGCTAAGATATCAGGTGAGTTAGTGAGTTGAAGGAATGATTCTACGCTGTAAAAGTTAGTGTGAATACCTCATATGTTTGCGAAGGAGACGCAGACAGGTTTGGGCATTTTCTGATTAGCTGGTTTAGTTTTGCTATTTTGTTTGCGTGTATTCATAGTGAATTATTTAGAGAGAGAGGTCTAGAGTAGAATCAGTAGTATGCAGCATGTGTAGGATGGAGACTGGCGCAGCCTGCAGCATAATGTGGCCCTGGGGTTGCCCACCGGAGGTTCATGCAGGGATGCTCGTCCATGCCCGATATGGCATTACAAGAAACCCCGATATTATTCAACTGTTGATCAGAGCTGCCCCTCAAGATGCTACGCAAGAGTCCGGGCTCCTAACTACCAGTTGGAAGCAGCAACCAGGAAACTGCCAACCTGGTACCCACAGAATGAAGAGACGTTGCTACCATACTCAAATACTGCAAAGCGCTTGAGACTGAACTAACACTAAGACCGAAAAAGAAGGGAAAAGAACCGGGAACCCCTTCCTAAACAAGAAACAAAGCAATCACCTTTACTCCTGTTCAAAAGAAGAGGGTGGAGTGTGAAACCGGGCGATAGTAGGTACTATCTACTCCAATTAATAAAAAAATAAAAAAATTTACTAAGTTTTAACTTAGTATGATAATGTGTGTGCATATTAAACAGCATCCAGGCTTGGTGGCTGTTGGCTGTCTACATTTGATTTTAATACACACACTCACACATATATATTATTTGCTTGCAATATTTATTTGGATGGGAGGGAGTGCTCAATATCCATCCTTACTTGGTCATTAACAATGTTTACTAATTTTGATTTATGCAATTTATCTTTAACTGTCATTTCTGATTAGAAAACATTCTCCCTCTCCACCACTTTTGAGTAGTATCTCTCTCTGTGTGCTGTCCTTTCAGGATATGTATGACAATGGATCTCTACAGCTTCCTTGCTTTTGTTACTCTTAGTAATACTTATTCTTTTATGATCCCTCTTTGACTTTGTGACACTTGTTTCTCCATCCAAACTACTTCTTTTGTACCTAAAATTTTTTTAAGAGTGTTAATTTTTCTCGGCCTCCTTTTCTCTTTATGCACCCAAAACAAGCTTATGGTCATATCAAGTTGAATATACTAGTTCCCGTTTGATCAACAAAGTTAAGCAACTTTCAGCCTGGTCAGTACTTAGATGGGTGACCATTTGGGAATACCAGGTGGTGTAAGTGTTAATTGACTGATGTGTGTTGTGGTACAGTGGATATTGGCTTGGAAAGAGAAATTGGTGAGCCAAGTTTGAATTCCAGTTGAATGCCCTGCATTCACTTACGTGCTGGTACCCTTGAGAAAGTATTAATCTGTCCCTTCCCTTCAGTTATGGGTTAAACAACAGGGTAGGACTTGGGACCCTGCCCTTAAACAAATCCCAATGAGACTTTCTCTGTTGGGGAGGAAACCAGCTCAACCCAACTAGGGTGAATGCGGCTTACATACATACATACCCAAAACATACCAGTTGTGTAACTATCTTCACAAATGGCTTTACATATTTTATGGGGATGCTTCTGATGCTTTTATGCCAAGTTTAAATTAGCACAGTAGACAAACCTTGACAATCAACTTTTTCAGCTTTCATGTTGATTTCACTTTTTACTACTGTAGGTATATTCTCTGAAGTTTATTTGGTCATTAAATGATGCATACATTTTATAAGGCTGAAAAAGTTTATAGTTGCTTGCTATTCAAGGGTTTATCTTTTCTTTAGGCTGCTTCAAACATTAAACAAAAAACAAAACACAAGCCTTTTAAATGCCATGATAACTAAAATATAAAAGGCAGTTTTAGAACATGGTGTTTCTACGAAAACATTTTCTCAAATGTTAAAAAGATAGGTAAATGTACATATCAACACTAACTAATGCGATTATATGGGCAAAAAAGATCCACTGTAATAGTAATATACACCCAGATTAGCAGTGAATTTAAGATTAAAAAACAAAACAAAACACTTACTTCAGGAGCCAAATATTCTGGTGTTCCACAAAAGGTTTTGGTGCTTGCACCAAAGCACATTTCTTCTTTGCACAAACCAAAATCTGCTATTTTTATATGACCATCTTTATCCAACAAGAGGTTTTCCAGCTGAAATTGTAATATTTATTATAAATAATAAAAGAATATAAATAGCAACACCCATGAACATTTTATGGTTTTTGCTGTTTGAATTTTCTCATGCTTACTATTTAATAAATTCTTTGAGATCTCCATTAAAATAAAATACCCCTTGAAATTCCCCTGTTGCCTCATTAAATATTTGAGCTCAACAACTAACAAATATTACATTAACAATCAGAAATATGAATTCAGATCATTTTTCAAAGAAGTAAGATTTTATTTTAGAAAACTGAAAATGTCTTCTAGTTTTGTATTCAAAAACGTTTTGCCGAGAAATTTTTTTCCCCTCCAAAATGTATTATGGTAATAATTCTTTCTTCAAAAATGTATTGTTGGTAATATTTTTCCTTCAAAAAAGTACATTTTCCATAAAAATTTTTTTATGTATATATTTCTATAAAAGTGTATTTTTATACTTTCAGGGTGGACTTGAGAACAACAGCAATTAAGTGGTGGTTCCATGCTCCTCACAACCTCCCAATCAGAGGCTTTGCTGCTGGATGCAGTTTACCGTCATGCCCAGGACCTTCTTTTTTTTCAGATTGTTTATATCCTGGAAAGTTACAAATTTACAAGTATTTTAAATTGAATATGGACTTTATGGACAATTAACCAGAAAAAAAAAAGTTGGGTTTTCAGTCTACCAATGTAGTCAAAAAAAGTTGGGTTTTCAGTCTACCATTTTAGTAAAAAAAAAAGAAATTGTTGGCACTATTACTAGTTATTCTGTAAAATAAAATAAAATAAAAGTTTAAAATATAAAGTAAACCAAAGACAAAATGCCAAAAGTTTGCAGAGCTTAAATATAACATAGAATAATATTATTGATAGAATAATATTAAAATCTACTACTCAGAGTTTCGTGCAATAAGAATCGCCAGGTGGATATTATATTACTGCATGAAACTCTGAGTAGTGGATTCTGATATATATATATATATATATATATATATATAATGTTATTCGTGTAAAATCCTTTGTTAAATAAAGAAGCTGATGATGGTTCGCCTGAAATAGGCCTATACTTCCGATTCACCATGAAATAACCTGTCTGCCTTAATTTTTCTTATATGTATGTATGTATGTATGTATGTATGTATGTATGTATGTGTACCTAAAGAAAGAAAAGCTGATACTGATTAAGTTGAAAATGCATTTAAAAAAAATCTTTTCTTGAAACTTTAATTTCAAGCCAATAGATTAAATTTATGATGTTTGGGTAATTTAAATAAAGAGAACAAAGCTAGAAGAAATATCATGACAAATACAATTTTTTATTTAAATCTTTTTAACTATTCAGTAATCTTGAAAATTTAAGAAACTATTTTAAGCAATCTGAATTTACTGAATTTTAGGAAACTTTCAGGACATATTCACAAATGAAATTATTTTAGAAATGTTTTTTTTTTTTAAGGAAATTTTTGCCAAAATATATATTGTTCTTTTTACATTTGTAACTTATCTAATTTTATGAAATTTTGAGGAATTAAATTTTGAGATGCTTAATGTTTATATCAGTTAAAAGCAAAACACTTGGAGAATTTAAATTATCAATTTTTTTTCTAAAACAGGACCACAAGGGACAATCATGAAATTAAAAATGCAAAACTAAGACATTATTTAAATAAAAATGCTTTTAATTGCTTATATGTATAAGATATATCATAATTGTCTTAAGAAAATCTTTTTTTCATGAATAATAAATTTTTACAAAAATTGTTTTAATTGTTTTTTTAAATTTTATTATAGTAGTTTATATAGTTTTAAATCTTAAAATTCTGTCTTACTTTGTAGAGGTTAGGTGATATTGTTAAGTAAACTTATATTTACTAATCATGAATAGAAATGATTAGTATAATTCATCAATACCCAATATTTTTAATAGAATTTTGAAACTGTTTTTGTGTTGAATTTTGAAAATACAGACATCCATGCATGACATTATCAGAAAATAAGAGCAATAACAATAGTAAATTTAAAGCAAAAGTACCCAAAATTCAATAAAACATTAGATTAAGGAGAATATTTTCCTAAATTTCTAAGATTACTGAGTAGTTAAAAATTATATAAAAAGGCGCTTACACTATATTCCTCAAATAAATTTTACAGAAATATACACACCAGAGAAAAACATTAGTTAAATTTCTGTCAGTCAAGCTGTCAACATCTTTAATAAACAGTTATTGCAGTGTTAAAAAATGCATTTCTGCAATATTTTAAACTTAAAATAAAGTAATATTTGTTTCAAATCAAATTAAACTTTAAATCAGCTAATATTCCTCAAATAAAGTTTCAGAAATGTATGTTTTATTTTTGAAAGATTTTTTTAATAAGGAGAATTATATTGTGATGATGGATGGCTAAAAATGGTACTAAAATCAGTGATTTTAAGACAAAAATTCCTTCCAAACAATTTAAATTAGTTTTGAAATACAGAAAAAGTATTTTGCTTATTGAAAATATTCAATTTAATCTTTTAGCTTAAAATTAACACTAAAATGAAAACTTCAAGAAAGATTTTTAAAGATTAATTTTAAATCTTAGGTATCACATTTCTGTAGAGGTACAATATATATATATATATATATATATATATATATATATATTAAATATAAAAAGGTGTTCCATACATTCATCCTTATGCCACATCTAAGCTGCACTTAGAAAATATAAAAAATCACTATATATTACATATAAAAAAGATTCAAATTTTCAAGATAGTATGACTATTTAAACAAGTGAAACCAACACACACATCATCATCACATAATCATTTTGTGTGTATATATGAGCAAGAAGGATATAAAAAGATAATAGTCACCTTCAAATCGCGATAAACAATGTTATTTTCATGCAGATAACCCAGAGCTGAAATGATTTCTGCCCCATAAAAACGTGTCCTGTCTTCAGTGAACACACGCTCTCTAGATAAATGGAAAAACAGTTCTCCACCATTTACATATTCCATAACAAAACATAACCTGTCAGACGTCTGGAATGAATATTTCAATTGCTGAAAAGAGAAAGAGAATCAGTTGATTAAATATCATTTCTTGAAATTAATTAAAAAAAAAAACAAAAAAAAAAAACAGTTATTCCTGTAATGAGCTTTTTTTTTTAAAACATTACATCTTCATTATAAGTAAAACTTTGCATTTTTTTTTCCTCACGTAACAACAAAATTCTTAGTTAATATTATCCTGAATTTTATTACTAGGTTAAGTATTTTACTTTTTAGCATTAATTTAATCTTAATTTCATTTGCTTTTCATTGCAACTCTTAAACTATTATTCTACAGTTGTAGAACAAATAAACAATCCCCAGCAAAACTTGAGACCCCATATTTTTAACTTTGAAAGATTGTATTTTTAATAATTATTCAATTTTGACTCCTATTTCTTTTAATTTCATTTGTTTTTCATCAAAATGACCAGGGCCATCATTCTACGGCCATGAGTAAACAGCATGGATTAAAAAAAAAAAAAAGTCTTCAGCAAGATTCGTTTTTATTCCTTTTTCTTCAAGAATTCACACTTAGCATTTCTAAGCTATTCTACGATTTGAATAATAAAAGCCAATTGTTACAGAGGGTTGAATCTAACCACACAATCTAATCCTGTATTTTGGTTTGGTACTGAAACCTTTTACATTTGTTTACAAGTAGCATTATCACCTTGAATTTTATTATTAGTCATTTTTTGACTAGTATTTTCTTGAATTTTACTTTCACTTTTCATCACAACTGGTAAGAATATTATTCGATGGCAATCAGAAAACTATAAAGATTAGAAATAAAAAATAATCGCTTGGAAGACTTGACCTCATATCCTTTTAACAGAGACCTCTCTTACCATAAGAGTTACTCTCCTGTTCAGACTATGAGTGCCAACATTTACAAAAAATATAATCTAACCAAAGACATTTATTCCTTATTTTCCTCAAATGTTTACAATCAACATATTTGTGAGTTTCTTTGTATATGAGAGTGGGCTGAAGACTTCATAGGCTGACTATGAAAGAGTGATACTAGAGCTGTGAAATCTTGCATACATTAATTTCAACTCTTATTATTAATAACTGCATTGTTTGTTTTCAGGTACGAGGGAGGACTGAAATGTTCATAAGAGGACTATGAAAGAGTGATACTAGAGCTGTGAAATCTTGCATACATTAATTTCAACTCTTCTTATTAATAACTGCATTGTTTGTTTTCAGGTACGAGGGAGGACTGAAATGTTCATAAGAGGACTATGAAAGAGTGATACTAGAGCTGTGAAATCTTGCATACATTAATTTCAACTCTTATTATTAATGTTCATTGACCACTTCAATGCAAAGACAGCTTGCTTTAAATGTCCTGCATTGTTTTTTCCAGGTAAACTGATATCTGATTGTTAAAAGAAGACTTCAAAACTAATTAGTAATGACTTCTCTTGAATGTGAACAAACTTTGGCATTATAGTGTTATCAAGTACCTGCAGAAAAAGGGTTTAAACTCCAAGGGCATTCATGCTGACATGGTTAATATTTTAGGAGCAGAAGGAAGAGTTTTGAAATAGCCTAAGGTCTAGACATCCTGTAACTGCCACCACTAAGAAAAACATTGATTGTGTTCACATGGTGATGAATGACAGGCAGTTGACTAGAAATGAAATCAAACAGCTAATGCTTTAGCATATCCTGTGAGACAATTGAGAATATTCTGCACAAAGAACTTGGTATGACAAAAGTTTCTGTTCAGTGGGTCCCATGTTTTCTGACACTTGATCAAAAGCACAGCAGTCTGAACATATGAGATAATCTGACATTATTTGATGCAGATCCAGTTTTAGATTTCTAACCTTGGATGAGTGTTGGGCTCATCACTTTGAGCCAGAGACAAAGTGACAATTCATGCAGTGGAAACACTCCTCTTCCCACCTAATCCAAAGAAGGCCAAGGTTGTTTCATCTGTAAGGAAGGTAATAACACATCACTCAATAAGTCTCAGGCCTGATATATAGGTGGCGCCACTAATAAAAAAGCCCATATGACTTTTATGAAGTACTAACCTTCAAATGATGTGCAACAAAATTTGGGCCCAATTGAATTATTAGTTTACAAATTACAGTTATTTAAGTGAAGCTATTGTTGCAAATTTCAAAACAATGGAAAAATTTGAATTTCATGTGTTGATAAAGCATTGCTTTCTGATGGGAAAAAATACTGTTCAAGCAAAGCAATAGCTTGATAAGTTATTTGGACTCTGCTCTATCAGAAACAAGGGTTAAGAGGTTTTGGCCAATTGTAAATTGAAGATGTATGAGATAGCAAAGGAGTTGAACATAACAGAAGGCAGTGTATTCACCATTTTACATGAATATTTGTCAATGAAAAAGCTGTGTTCAAAGTGAGTGCCATGTTTGCTCACAATTGATCAAAAACAAAAACATGTTGATGATTCAGAGCATTGTTTGCAACTGTTTCAATGCAACAAGAAGTTTTTGCATAAATATGTGAGAAAGGATGAAACATAGATCCACCACTTCACTCCGGAGTCAAATCAGCTGTCAACTGAGTGGACAGCAGTAGGTGAAAGCCATTTAAGGCGACCAAAGACACAAACATCAGCAGGCAAGGTTTTGATCTCTGTATTTTTGGATGTGCAAGTTATTTTATTCATCGAATACCTTGAGAAAAGAAGAACCATCCATAGAAAATATTTTATAGTATTATTGATGTGTTTGAAGGAAAAAAAATCACCAAAAATGGCCTCAAATGAAGAAAAAAGTGATCTTTCACTGAGACAATACACAGTGTCACAAGTCAAATGCAACAACGAAAAACTACATGAATTGCACTTCAAATCGCTTCCACATTCACCCTATTCTCCAGATCTGTTTCCCAGCAACTACTCAAAAGAATGCTCCAGGGAAAGAGATTTGGTTCCAATGAAGAAGTGATATTGGAAACTGAGGTGTATTTTGAAGCCAAAGACAAATTGTTCTACAAAAAAGGCATCGAATTGCTAGGGAAGTGTTGGAATCACCTTAGATGGAGACTATGTTGATGAATAAAGTCGAATTTTGCCTTAAAGTTGCTGTTTTATTAGTTAGGTTCAGAGTTATTGAGTGATGTGATACCATGCCTTTTACATTGGGATGTAAAAGACAAGGTATTTATTGATCATCTTCAAAAGGGGCCACATTATCAATGGAGAGTACTATAACAACTTGCTAGGGCAGTTACAAAAGACTATCAGGACTAAACACCCAGGAAAACTGATGAAAGGCGTCTTGTTTCATCAGGAAAATGCTCCAGCACACAAGTCAGTGACTGCTGTGTGAGACTGTGGCTTTGAACTGGTTGATCACCTTCTCTATTCTCCTGATTTGATTATCATCTTGTTCCCCAACATGAATAAAGCCTTGGCTGGAAACCAGTATGATGATGATGATGCCTTTTTGACCAACAAGATGAAAGTTTCTTCACTAATAGGATCCAAGCACTGCAACACAGATAAAATAAGTTTTTGGAGTGCAAGGGAGACTGTATTGGCAAATAAACCTCATTTGACCACATTCCATGAGATTATTTTGGTCAGCTTATGAACTTTTCAGCTGACCCTTGTACACTAATAGTATTTTTTTTGTAATGAAGTCACCTCCAAGCAAGGTGATAATGTCATTAAGATGCAAAGAGTTACATGAAAAAGAATGGGAAAAACTTTAAATTCAATCCTAAACAGAAAACAAAGGATAAACCTCTACTCCTGTTCAAAAGACTGAGGAGGAGTGTGAACTGGATAAGTAAAACTATCTATTCCTATCAAGGAAAAAAGAAATAATTAATCAATAAAATTTCAGAGTTGGAAATGTTAAAAGTATTGAGTTGAAGTAAATGTTAGAAGGCACCAGAAACCCTTAAATAAACAAGTCATTTATTAATTATGAAAGAAGGCCAAGTGATTTATTATCAATCCAATTCATTTATTGCTTCATATATCGTAAAATTCAATAGTAGTCATACTGAATCTGCAACTGTTGGCTCGTGACAGAATACAGTGACAGAATTATTCAGAATTTAAAATATAAAGCAAAAGCAATAATATTAAATAAAAGAATATTAAAGAATAATTAATGGCTTTATCTTTGAAATTCAAAGATGATTATAAACTAACTGAAGATGGGTTAGAAGACAAGACTGATTGCAGCAGGTCACAATAACAATAAAAACAATCTTTAGTCATGACGCTAACAAATAGTTAAGAAAAATAACAAGAAAACCAATCAATAAAAGATCAACTAACCTACCCACCAAGTAAAATTGGCAAGGTAAATTTAACTTTAAATAGATGAATGGGTTGATAAGTTTGTTTGACTTATCAACCCTATGTAGGTTATTTAAAGCCAAATCATATTTCAGATTGTAGAAGTTGCTTACAGTACTTGGTCTTCCCAAATAGTCCCCTATCTAACTATTGATGAAGTTAGACACTGCTTAGTTTTGGTGATCAACTGAGAACAATAGACAGACATAGAGCACAGAAACTGTAAAACCAGTGTGATGAAGGCCCGAGAGCAAATCAGTTGAAATGTGATAACAACAACAAAGATGAGAACAAAAGTTGGCATGTAAATAGTTTATATACATACACACAAAACATGATGAGGCAGGACAGGAATTAATCTTATACAAAGCATGGTGAGTTTTGTTTGACAAAGGATTTGTCAAAAATTTGAAGCACAACTCAGACACCTATAGTAGTCCAAGCATACCGAGTGTTTTACACCACATCTGACCATTTGGGAATACCAGGTGCTATAAACGTAAGGACCAAGAATGGTCCAGCGGTCCTCCAGGTTTGGGATTTGGGTGCAGGGCTAACAACCCTGTCCCCTTAAAAACAGTTTGTTACAGAAACAGCAACAAAAAGTTGCTGCCCTATGCACCATCTGGGTGTGATGGATAAATGATGATGATGATGATAATGGTTGCTTGAGACCCCAACCTAGCCATATCTGCTGAATATAATATGCATTAGGTAAGTGACAAATTTCACATTTGTATTAATCCTATTAATATTCATTGACCACTTCATTGCAAAAACAGCTTGCCTTAAATGTCTTTTCTTTCAGGTTTCCACTGACTGACGCCATTTATGGCTTTACACTATCTTTGTTATTGCGACACACACACAACCACGTTGGCCATTGGCATCTATAAAAAGCTCATCTGCCCTTTGACAGGTCTTGTTTCCTCACCAGTAGGAGAGCTGGTTTAGTCAACAACCATCCATCCATATGGCAAGTAGTACAGGGTTACATGTAACTAGTAGCTGGTCAAAACCTTATCTTATTCCAAATGATAATTGTAAAACCAATTTACATTGGTTCAATTTCCAAATAATCAAACCAATATAAAATCAGGGCAAATTTTGCAGATTCAACAGAAAGTCAGGAAGCTGACCAGGAGGTGATTGCTCCTGATTGTGTTGCTTGGGAGAAGGGTTTGATTGTTGTCAGTCAGTCTGATAAGTGCCATATGTGATACACGCTTGGGCAATCATGTCTCAAAAAAGACATGACTGACTGGGCAAATGATTTTCCCAAAGTAGGTTGCCATTACTTACTGTGGTAGACTGGTTGCCAACCAAGGCTATAGAACTCAATCTGTCCTGCTATTTAAGCCATAGCTGGAGGGAGAAGAGACAGATTAATACCTTTTCTAAGGGTATTTGCATGTAAGTGAATGCAACGAATTCAACTGGAATTTGAACTTGGCTCTTCGATTTCTCATTCTGAGCGGATATCCACTGCACCACAATACACAGAGGCCCTAAAATTCCAATGACAGCAGAAATTATTACTCCTCCTGGTGCAGTGCAAGAATGCTTGTAATGTTTGTGAGTTGATAATTTTCTTTTTTTTACAAGTTTGGAAATTTAAATTCTGTACAATTACTTCTCTTACAGCAATAGTTAGTGACCCACCCTCACCATTTTCCCTATGATGAACAAAATTTTTTTTTTCTTTATTCAAAATTTCTACAGGGTCCAAGAATTATACATAATCAATATATCATCAACATCTCAAAAAAAAAAAAAAAAAATTATATAAAAATTCAAACAAAGTATATAAATGGAGAGAAAAGTAAAAATTTTAAATCAAAATATGCAAACATAAATATTAATCTGAGAGAAAAAATTTAAATCATATTCAATAAATTTTACTAAATATTACTTACTGTTAAAAATGGATGTTTGGTATTTTGTAAAACCCTATTTTCTGTAAGAGTGTGAGCGATTTCATCCTAAAAATAAAAAAATGAATGAATTTTACAAAAGATTTTTTAATTCTTTATCTCAACAATATGAATCTAAGTAAAGCATATTTTTCAGAATCATCTTTTATAGTAAACTTCACATAATACAAGGCTTGAGAGCCACTCAAGAGAGAATTGCTGTTAAAATGTTTATGACAAATAAAATGTATAATATGAAAGAAAAAGTTGGCAGTAAGAAGTGAAGACAAGGATAATGGAGGATAGATAACAACTGAACTTTGGCTTTAAGATCAATTTGTTTGGGAAAATATCCCTAAAGTATCCCTAAAGCAGCAGTTCTTGTGGGGAAAATCTGTCTGAGAGGAAGTTTATTTTAACAATTTGAATATGAATCAAATGAGGGTGATTTGATTGTGGAAGTAGTACAGTATTTGGCATGGTGTGCATTTCAGAAGATGGAAAAAGTTGTAGCTAACAGAAGGTACACAAGCTGATACCTGATCAGTATCGGCTGGGTCACCGTGGAGAGTGGGTATAATGTTGAAAGATCCAACACCCCTCATGAACCTTGACTAGAAACATCACTGATGACGTGTACTGAAGCATACAATAGATGTATTTTATGAAAAGGTTTAACAAAAAAGATCTCAATTTGATTGTCTTAATAATCAGTTTTTTTTTTTTGTAAAAAAAAAAAAAAAAAAAAAAAAAAGAGGCCGCATTAATATTTTTGAAAAGGTTAAAAATCATGCGGTTTTAGTGACTGGTTGCACTATACACAAGTAATTTCTTTCTAGAGGGGTAAAAAATTCAGGGGTCTTACTATATATGAAGTTGGGCTATATACAGTGTACAGTATTTGATCAATCATTGAACAGAGGATCCTGTAACAAAAGTAGGTTTTAAAACAGTTGAGTAAACTTTTTCATGGAGGGCTGAATGGTTGGCCCTGCAAAAAAATAGACCACTTTATGATAATATCAGTTTCACGAGAATATAAATAACGATCATACATGTGCCACATTATTTGTATATTTATTTACTTATTGAACATGTTTGGTAAACAGGATGCACAAACGTCTGACAAATCAGGTTCATATTTAATACATTTATTATCATTTGTCTATATTTCTGAGATGAGGTATTGTAATTATTTACAATATATTGTTTGAATGCCTTTATCCACTTGGTCATGTGGATAAAAGTGTTGGTTGAATCCAGTAACTTGACCCAAAGAGTTCAATACCTGGCTAAAGCAGAGGTAAACAAAAACTTAATGACTTAAGTTAAAGGGAAATAACTGATACTGAGACATTTGAAAGAGGCACAGCTTATGGAACTAGAACAACCTGCTCCAGTGAATGAAATAAAGGGTTCAATTCAAAATTCCAATCACCTGACAAAGCCTGGAGCATACAACAGTTGAAATATCATGTTTATGGCAAGAAAGATGAGAACAACAATCTGAACAATGGAAATAGTGTAAATACATTTATTACTATTAATGAGATTTGTGCAACAGAGGAAATGTTTTACAATAAAAAATAACTATCATTAAAGATGCTACTTGCGAAGTGCCAAAAAAACGTCATGTTTATCTTCGGTATACACAGGTACCTAGATCCCTACATTACTTTACACTGCTGATGATTGGACATTGATATTGGCACTGTGTGTTCCAAGTGCCCCTTTGGTAATACATATGTCAATTTTGTAGAAAGTGAGTTTCCTGACAACCTGGGTTCACTATTAAATATAAAAAATTTCAATCTTTGTATTTTATTCAATTATTTTGTGCAACTAATCTTTTTAAAAAGACATTTATAAAATAAGGATTGTTGTGCTCCTCAGCCTGCATAAAATTATTGAATGAATGTGGCCTGTAGGCCATATTTTTCCCCCACCTATGATTTAAAACTAGTGCATTGTTCAAGAGGAAAAACAAGTCAAAATACATTTCATACTATCATATAACATAAACCATGCGTCCAAACAGGATAACCCCAAAACTAATAAACAACTGTTTATCAATTACAATAAATTCAAAATATAAAGGCTCTTGCTTAAATGCCACCTTCACATCAGCCTCTGACCAACATCAAAATACTTCCCATTTGTAAATTCTAGTTATTACTAAGTTTAACTGTTATTATACAGAGTGTGGCAGAAGTACCTCCCAGAAAATGGTAAGAGATTAGTGGCAATGGTGTTTTCGTCTAACTCACGTCTGACCATTATGAGAGGTATTTTTGCTGTGCTCTGTAATATTGCCACTAATTTAAGAGAGAGCATGTAGGTGAAGGGAAATGTAATTGTAATTAGCAGTTAAAATACTTGGAGTTATCTCCCTTAGACATTATTTTTTAGCCATTTGAGACTTAGATAAAAATTAAATATACTGCTTTTTTCTCCAATTTAGTATTGCTTCAACAAAGGTTTTTTTTACAATGTACTATTTATATAGTGTTAAGCTAATAGACATAAAAATGTAATCATTTTAATAGTAATTCATAATCTCCTGCTTTTATTAAATGCCATATATTTTCAGGACAACGATGATTATGGCTCTCTACAGATTCAGGTTCTTCATTACCATGTGAATTACCATGACTTCTTGGGTGTGGTTTCCCTTTGCTACTACAAGGTTTTGAATTTAGAGTAATCTTTTATGCCATGTCTCTTCAGAATGTAGGCAGTCATGGCTCTTTTTTCTTTTTTTTATCTGTGAATTACTCCACTATCTTTCCCAAGAAAGCAGTGTAACTTTTTGCTTTTTACCATTCATTTTTTACCTTGTTCTGCCATCTATTTGCATAAACTTATTAAGTAGATGATCATGGTTCTTCACATCTTGACTTTTGTAGCTGTAAATCTTCACCATCCCTCTTTTATCCTGTGCTGACATCTATTCACACAAACCCATCAAGTAGGTTACTTGCTGTTTTCTGCTGCTTCTCTTGTATTAATTATGAGTGTTAAATTCTCTAGGTCTTTTTTCTTTATTTTTCTTATAAATTCTAATTGTCTTTTTCTGATTGTAAGTACAAGTTTCTTCGTAGTTCCTATTTTCCTTTAAACTTCCTCATTGCTCACATGTTCAGTCCACGTTATTCTCATCATTTATTGCTTTCTTCTCTTAGGGAAATCCTAAACAAAAGATCTCTTGTTAAAGAATTATATCAGATTGTAAAAGAATAGGCAAATTATGAAAATGTTGCAGCTCCTGCAGATTGTGAAGCTTAAATCTGCAACTTGTTTCATTCATACCTAAAGCAAACACAACTGATATATTTACAGCATTTTTAATCAGAAAGATAACTTAAGAAGCATTTAAAAATAGATTTCATCAGCTTAAGAGAACTAGTGTAAAAGCTGTAAAACAAGACAATAAATTATGCCAGAGACATTCACAGGATAGCAGACTTCTTAATTTCAAACAAACCACATAGACATCATGCCAACACATACTTCAACAAAGTACATATTTTCTTTCCCCACTTTTTTTGACTATCAGTAGACATGTAAAAATAATACTTTCTCTTGTTTCATGAGCTGTGCTGTTTTTCTATATAAATATGTGTATAAAATTCCTTCATATGTTGAACTAATTTCTTTAGAAAATGATGAATCTAAATTCTTTGAAAGTTCTCAACCATTACAACCACTGTTTACAGAATAGAAACCAAATCTTACCTTAGCCACAATGACAGCTTTTTTCAATATTTTAATGGCATAGAGGTCACTGGTAGCTTTTTCACGGCACAAGATTACTTTGCCAAATGTACCCTTGCCCAGAACTTTGAGGAATTCAAAATCATCCAGAGACTGAAAAAGAAAATGACAAAATATAAGATTATAAATTAACATAATTATATATATACACACACACATTATATATATAAAAGCAGTAAACTGCTGATACCCCCTGAAGAGTGGATGGAAAGGCTCACCTACTAAACTCTGGAGTAGAGATGCTGAAGGTAACATCAATCAGCTATGAGACAAACTTTTAATCACACTCACACATACACAAGATGTTTACTTTCTTGTTATCAAGAATGCCCATCACAAAACATCTTACAAAAATTCACCAGTGCCAATTATGGCCATGACTTAAGCCTGGTCAATGATTTGCATGGGTTTCCACAGACTTAGCAAACATGACCAATCACAGCATTAAGTATGTTTTCTGGCATTTGATTGCTATGAATATTGCTAGTGACTTCAATACTGTTGTGTTTCATCATAATAACCATGCCTTTTAAGGCTAAAGCCAACCATACACAACAACCTGTAAGATTCCCCAAAACATCAGGTAATGCCCATGCATGAAATTTTTAAAGTGAAGAAAATCGGTGCACAGGCTGAATCTCATTCTCTGAGCAACACAAGCAATGAACTAAAAAAGAAGAGAACATCACTCAACATCATCAGTTGTTAATGTACCATAGATGTTACATTAGACTTTTTCTTCTAGGGATATGTCCCAATAAGACTAAGAGGCCTCTTTAACCCAATGGGTCATATTGCTTGCAGGTTCAACCTGCCTGGGTCAGAGTTAACCTACAAACAACAGCAATTAAGTGGTGGTTCTATGCTGCTCGAAATTAGTCAGAGACCTTGCTGCCAAATGTATCCTCATATCAAAGACAAATACACACGCATATAATGATATATAAATGTTTATATATTAAGAAACAATTTTACAGAAAAGATATATGACAAAGTAGAAAAGTTTTTTGTGATGAATTTCGCCCTTTAGGCCCTCATCAAACTAAGTTTATGTTTATGCTGATGCGACTACATATGCGTACAAATATGAGACACTGGGAATTTTAAATGTAAAAATTTTTTATTTGTGTGTGTGTGTAGCAAATTTTATTTATGATATATCCCGGTAATTTTAAATGTAAAAATTTTTTATGTGTGTGTGTGTGTGTGTGTGTGTGTGTGTGTGTGTGTGTGTGTAGCAAATTTTATTTATGATAAATCCCGGGAATTTTAAATGTAAAAATTTTTGTGTGTGTGTGTAGCAAATTTTATTTATGATATATCCCGGAAGGGAATAATCAAGGAAAAGAATAGTGCAAGAATAATACTTAACACTGAAGATAGATTATAGGAGATTTATTATACCACAGTACAATAAACCAATAGACATACAAGGACACCAACGAATAGTAACAGGTATAACAATCAAGTAGAAAATGTCTCTACCTAGGATGTATACGTCCGTCTAGTGTTGTATGTTATCAGTACGCTCTAGTCACAGTCTTTTATAGACCAGACCATATCCATTTCCAGGGTAAGATAGGATATTCCTCTACAACAATTTAATACACACTTTTTTTTTCAAATTTAAAATTCCCTTTGTCTGCATGTGTATTTGCATCAACATAAGTATAAAATTAGTCAGATGGAGTCCTAAAGCATGATATGCATTATATAAAAATTTTTCCCACTTTGTCATACATATTTTCTCAAAAAAAGATATATATAAATATATACATGCAGCAAAAATTAATTTAAATATGTTTCCTTACATTCAACTAAGTCTGTTTAATTTTTTTTTTATTAAATTTTTTTAATAAAATGTACATTGAAATCAAAAATGTGGATAAACTGTCCAAAGTTCATGAAAAAAGCCAAGTTGGAAGTAGCCAACAAAATCTTGTCTACTATGCTGACAACATCAGGTTCTTGATTAATAAATGTGACAGTTTAAAATACTTGAACAAAAACAGAACAAAACATTATCTTTGAACAGTTTACCTTCAATTTTGATTTGGGTGGATGTACAACGACTTATTTGAAAACTGGAAAAATGCAATAAAACAATAAACAGAGAAACCTTGTCATTTAATCTTAACAAAACCCTTTATATATACACGGTGCGATGAGTAAATTATCACCATTTTATATTTTTAATTTTACCAATGGGCATTGTTTTTTTTTTATTTAGTTGACTGCACAGTAAAGTAGGGACAACTGAGCATTGTCCGTGAGAAAAAGAGCACCATGATGCAGTTCACTCCACCAGAAATTTGGAAACAGCATGCTGTACTGCTTAGCATTTGTGCCAAAAGCTCCAAAATGAACATTTCAGAGTGTTTGGGTAACAATTTGAGGACAGTGCAGAGGATTCAGAAAGACTTGAATAAGTTTAATAATAATTACAAAGGGGTTTAGAGTGATCATTAGTAAGGGTGACATTATAACTCCATTCATCTTCCCACAAGGATTCAATATGGAAGCCTATATCAAATACCTTGAGGAATGCTGCCCTGAGTCAAGAGGGTGGCTGCTGGAACCCCCCCCCCATGTCTGGCAAAAGGACTCTGCACCATGTCACACAAACAGGAGAAACCAGTTATGGCTGTCAGACAATTTCTGTGACCACATCACCCCTTACATTTGGCCACCTAACTCTCCAGACTGCAACCCCTTAATTATTATGAGTGGGACACAGTTGAACAAGAGAGAAACAAAACTCCTTGTAATACCAAAGATGAGCTGAAGGCAAGGATTATGGCTAGTTATTAACTTAAACAAGGAGACCATCCAGAAGAGTTGCAGGAGATTCCGGATTGCCTGGAGTCAGTGGTTGAAGCCAACGGTGATTTGATTGAATAAATTTACTCTTTAGTATTTCAAGATATTTTTGTGTAATTTTGGTAGATATATATGTTAAAATGAGATGACAATGGATGTTTTTCTTACTTTTGCATAATTTAGAAGACAATTCATCCATTGTACCTTGTGTGTGTGTGTGTGTGTGTATATATATATATATATAACTCAGTAGTATATGAATTCTATTAAATTTCCACTTACAAGACAAAAGATATGTCAATTCAAAATTATGTCTAAAAACTAAAAAAATTTGCCTTAATCTCTCTTATTCATCAATGTATTTATATACAAATCACAAATATGCATTTAATTTTTACACACATAAAAAACAAGATTTGGTAAGAAGGATTATTCTATAAATACAAGGTATATGAATTAATTTAAACTGATTTTTAAACCAAGGACTTGAAAATAGAGGATCAATTTGAATTTATTTATGTTGGTAATTTTTTAAATCCCATTTTATTTATAGATATTGGAAAGTACAATAAAAAAATTTAAAAATTTCATAAACAACTTCTACATTTAACTCAAGCGTGCACACACACACACACACACACACACACACACACACAAAAGTAATTTCAACTTTTAGGGCAATAATCAGTTATATACTTTTAGAATTCTCATATAATAAAGATCAACTTAATTCTTTCCAGACTGAATTTATTTCTATATTTTATGATTTAAAGAAATGCAACTAAAATTTAAATACAATTTGTGAATTATCTAAATATGATATAATTTTGGTAGGATTATGGTAGGGTTATATGTAAGTCATTCAGTTAAATCAATGTTTTCTCAAACTTTTTAAGCAACAGCACACCTAGGAGCAAATGAAAATATCACAGCACACTGAGCAAATTTTTTTTAAAGAGTATACATTTAATTGTTATGAAATAAAACCATAGATTAAAAAAAAGAAAAAACACACAAACATGAACTTACTCTATTTCAATGTTTCTATTCAACTATTTGTGCAACTTATTTAACACCTGTTCATTTATTCAAGTACTAACGTGCCATTAGTACTTCCCTCCTCCCACATACATAGTACGTTGCAACATGACAGTTGAGAATCACTGGGTTAAATAGTTAAAAAATGTAAAATATATATTGTAAATAATAATGGTATGTATTGCCATCAACAACCTATATTTTTACAAGACGTGTAGCAGAGTAATGGTAAGTAAGCCAGTCTGGTTGATACTTACTATTGAATTATGAATATTATCTATACAGGATACCCCATAATTGTGGCTTTGTACCAAAACTAAGCCAAACTTAGTAAATAACAAGGCACCTTGTTGTGGACTTATGGCTAAAAGGCTAGTCTATTTGACCATTTCTAGGTTGATCCTCATTTGATCTACTAAAAATGATATAAAATCGATGGTTAGCATTAAAAGAAAATTCAACTACTTTTTTTTCTTCAGAATCAAGAATGACCTGCAACACCTCTTCCTGAGCATTCGTAAGTCTTTGATTAGTTTTCAAGGTATCAAAATTTGGCCAAATTTGGCTCTTCATGTCCACAAAAAGAACAGTGCATCAAAAAAATGTTTTTTTTTTTTCCAGTGACACCACTATTATTTTAACCACTTTCACTCTTTGACAATGTTTAGCTTTAAAAAGCATTGATTAGAATTTTAATAAAGCCTAAATAAATGAAAGTATATTTAGACATTCTTTTTTTTTTTTAATCATATCACCCCAAGCAAGGCGGTAACACCACTGATGTGCTACGTAAGAGTGAAAAGGTTGGAAAAGAGAAAGCCGGAAACCACAATCTAAACAGGAAACAAGGGATGAGCCTCTTCACCTGTTCAATAGACGCGGGTGGAGTGTGAACCGGGCAATAGTTTAGGCTATCTACTCCAATTGAAAAAAAAAAAAAAAAAAAGACTGGTAAGATTGGAAAAGAGAAAACCGGAAACCGCATCCTAAACAAGAAACAAGGGATGAGCCTCTTCACCTGTTCAATAGACGTGGATGGAGTGTGAACCGGGTGATAGTTTAGTCTATCTACTCCAATTGAAAAAAAAAGACTGGTAAGATTGGAAAAGAGAAAGCCAGAAACCACATCCTAAGCAGGAAACAAGGGATGAGCCTCTTCACCTGTTTAATAGACGTGGGTGGAGTGTGAACCGGGCGATAGTTTAGTCTATCTACTCCAATTGAAAAAAAAAAAAAAAAAAAAGACTGGAAAGATTGGAAAAGAGAAAGCCAGAAACCACATCCTAAGCAGGAAACAAGGGATGAGCCTCTTCACCTGTTCAAAAGTTCTTGAGAACTGACAACAATAATAATAAACTATATTTATTTGATTGTTTATTGTATCATTTATTGAAATGGCTGGCAAAACATCAGCTAATTGTTTCAAACTTTATAAAATAGTAAACAAGGATTTCCTTATAGTTGGTTCAAATATTTTAATAATTTAGTGGATGTTTATAAATGTATGAATAAGAACTTATTTTTTATATTTATTTCTTTATAAATTGGTAAATGATAAATATTGCATTGTAATTCGTTTTAATAGTATTAGTTTTTAGAATGTAAATATAAAATTATTCTTATAAATAATCTAATAAATAGTGTTTATATTTTTGTTGTAAATCCTTTTTTTAAAACAATAAACATGGCCAAGGATGGAAGGTAGCCAAAAATAATAGTGGTGTCAATAAAAAAAAAACTGTTCTTTTGACACTGCATTCTTTTTGCATGCACAAAGGTCAAAGGTTGCCAAAATTCATTTATCAATGAAAAAATCATAAAAGAAAGCACACTGCCACTACATGGAAACTGACATATTTCTTAAGCTGGTTCAGTAGCATATACCACTCTATGGTCAATTGGTATTATTAGAAATGGTTCTAAACACATACAAGCATTTTGGCTAGCTAGATCTTGCTGGACTGTCTCGAAAGGATTAATAAAACACTGTTAGTTTAATTTTTTGAACAATTAGTTATTAAAACACGACAAAAAAAATGAAGGTTAATTTTTATTTTTTAAATTACTGTGTAAAATTAAAATATAATTGCCTGTTTTGTCATTATAACAAAACAAAAAAGAAAAAAAAAACAAATGTACTAAGGATATTGATAATATTATTATTATTGACTATTTTATTTGGCACATATTTTATTTGTAAGCCAATGTACATTCAAAGAATAAGCTTATAATTTAATCATTTTTTTGTAATGTGAATATATACTAAATAATAAATTAGCAACAATACAATCAAAATAAATACTATTGAGTCTTAAAAAAAGCAAGTTCAACTAGGTTATAGAAATTTATTTGGTTTGTTTTAATAAAAAATACGGGTTTAAAAATTCAAAAAGTTTTAATAAAATGAAAACTAAATATTACTACCTATAAATACTAAGTATTACTCTCTTCGATAATAATTTAACAAATGAAAAATACTGTAACTACTTGTGTATCATGTGACTTTTGAAGACCTAATTTTGAAGCTAATTTTAAAGGAGGCGCTGATAAGTGAGATATAAAATTAGCATATGTACTGTGCAGTACATACACTAATTTTATATCTCGTGTATAATGTGACCCCACCCCAATTAGCTTCAAAATTAGGTCTTCAAAAGTTGCATGATATGAAAGTATATATGATATATAGTGACTATTATTAAACAGGTGGTAATTTTTAAACTATTTCTATGTTGGTATCAGAAAGCAAATTTTTTAAAAGGAAAAGAAATTCCTGTTTTTGTTAATATTGTGAATTAATGTTTCTCAACAACTTAACAATGGCAAATCATTATTATTACTACTACTACTGATATAATTATTGTAACCAATTTTTTTCAATCAAAGTTTAAATTAAAAAACAAAATGCTGGAGATGTACAATAGGTGTTGTGATGATAAATAAACAATTATTTTTTTCAGAATTTATTTTTATATTACCATAGAATTTTTCTATTATTTATAACTTTATACTACTACAGATTTTTCTAATATATTTTCATCTTAACAGATTTTTTCTGTTATTTATTTCATTATTATTTATTCTATTTTATATTAACAGATTTTTTCCTATTATTTCATTAATTTTTATATTAACAAATTTTTTCTATTATTTATTTTTTCATATTAACAGATACTTTCTATTATTTCATTATTATTTTTTAAATTAACTGATTTTTTGTATTATTTATTTTATTATTTTTTATAGCAATAGATTTTTTTCTATTAATTATTTCATTAATATTTTATTATTATTATTTTTTATATTAACAGATTTTTGTATTATTTATTTTATTATTTTTTATAGTTATAGATTTTTTCTATTAATTATTTCATTAATATTTTATTATTATTATTTTTTATATTAACAGATTTTTGTATTATTTATTTTATTATTTTTTATAGTTATAGATTTTTTCTATTAATTATTTCATTAATATTTTATTATTATTATTTTTTATATTAACAGATTTTTGTATTAATTTTGTATTATTTTTTATAATAATAGATTTTTTCTGTTAATTATTTCATTAATATTTATTTTATTATTATTTTTTATATTAACAGATTTTTTGTATTATTTTTTTATTATTTTTTATAATAGAGTTTTTCTATTAATTATTTCATTAATATTTATTTTATTATTATTATTATTTTTTATATTAACAGATTTTTTGTATCATTTTTTAATTATTTTTTTTAATAATAGATTTTTTCTATTAATTATTTCATTAATATTTATTTTATTATTATTATTTTTATATTAACTGATTTTTGTATTATTTATTTTATTATTATTTTTTATAGTGTCAGATTTTTTTTTCTATTATTTCATTAATAGTTATTTATTAGTATTATTTTTTATATTGACTGATTTTTTGTACTATTTATTTTATTATTTTTTATAGTAACAGATATTTTTTCTATTATTTATTTAATTATTTTTTGTTTCTTTTTCATTTATTTGGTATCTCTGAAAGGTAGGCAGTAAAAGTCACTAAAATCCAAGGGGTTACAAAGTGTGGAAGAATTAAGAACAGAAAAATTAATAATGAGCAGAAAGAGAAATGAGTAATCAGGCATTTTTGAAGATTAATGTTAACTGGAAAACATGGAAGCCAGAAGGGAGTTCTACAAACAAGAAGTATGAGAAAAGAAACTGTTAGCAAAGAACTTGCGGCTATATCTAGCCAGGTCAACTGTAAATTGAAGAGATATTGATGCCAGTCTAGTAATGTGCTTAACTTCATAAAGTCTAGGTACCAACGCATAGAATTAATCCAAACAATCACCATGAAAGTATTTTTACAAAAGACACAGAGAGGAAACCTTACATCATAGTTGGTAAGTGACTGAAGCCATGCCACCAAATCAGGATCATTAATATTGCTGATTTTGTTTTTGATCTCATCAAGGAGCTGAAGGTAAATAGCAGGGGCACCGAACCATGTGCAGCTGCAATATTCTAAGCATGGATGAATGTTAGACTTATAGATATGTAAGATAGATTCTGGAGAGAAAAATTGTCTCACACAAAAACACTGGACCAACTTCCTTAGAAGCGAACTTAGCAATAGATTCTATATACTTTTTTCACTTCCTGTAAGATTAGCCCAAGAAAGCACAACAAATCACTTTCCTGGAGGTTAGCATCAGCCATGCTGATGGAAGGCAGAGACAAGGTCTCTCAGACAATTAATGGAGAGAAGCTTAGCCTTGGAGGTGTTAAAAGTGATAAGCCATCTTTTGCACCATTTAACAATGGCCTTGAGGTTGTTTGGGAAATCTGCTGCCATTTTGACCTTATCAGACTGATCAGCCTTACACAATGAGGCAGGAGTAAATAGTTGTGTTGTCAATGTAGATGCCAAGTTAAGAGCTGATGGCATCAGGAAGGTCGTTAATCAGTATTAAAAACAGTGTAGGACCAGTCATAAAGCCCTGAAGAACGCTCATGTTAGTACAAAAAGGTTTAGACGATTAGTCATTATTTCACGATTTGATAGTGTTATCAACTCCGGTTTGTGATTCAAGGATTTATATCCAGTCAAAAGAATCTATAAGAATTGCCGACCAACTAAAACCTGAAAGAGAATCTTATGGGACAACAAGGGTAAATACATATTTTTTTGACTCTTTCATTGACCATACTTAAAATTATTCTTTATATACTCATTTGAGGATTTCTAAAAAGTATAGCACTTAACTTCCTCACCAACTTAACTGGGTAAAGATATTAAAAAAAAAAAAAAAAGAAAAAAAGAAAGATTATTTCTGGTCCCAGTGCCTATTGTACAACTCAATAGACAAAATTAATTGGAAATTTTACAATTACAAGTTGATCAATCCTTGTCGTCGTAAAAGAATGTCGAAATCTCATAAATGAAGAACAGATATGTGTAAATGAAAGTCAACATCTCTAAGTAGTTTTTGAATTTGTGATAATCAAGAATTGAAATTCACAGAGATAAGAGATTGTAAAAGTAGCAGAAATTCAATCTACTTTTAACATTGTCAGAATTGAACTTCTGTTCATTCCAGTCTTTAAGGAATTATTTTTTTCCAAGTTTGAATGGATTGTTTATCTGAGTAACTGGAACATTTTTACTAACATTTTCATCAATAAATGGTTTCAAACCAATTAATAATCTATGAACAGAACCAACATATGAAGTAGAAAGTTTTTATTTCAACAAAAATCTGACAGAATAAAATCAATTCTATTACAACTCCAAAAGTTGTTTTTTTTTTCTTGCAACCCAGAAACAAATGGGTTAAAAAATGTTGTCATATATCATTATCTTAATAATATCTTTGAAAATATATTTTTCATATCATTATCAAAAAATAAAATAAAAAATAAAAAGGATGCATTTGCCCAGTTTTAATGACACTATTTATTACAAGCTGGTGACACACAAGATTATAAATACTAGTGCCAAGGTTATTAGCAAAGCATGCTTAAATAAATACAAAAGTTATTTGTTCAGGTATGACTGTAACAAACAATTTCAATAAAAACAGGATATATTGAAATTAAACAACAGGAAAGAATAAAAAATAAATTTATTATTTACATACAGACTATTGTTTTCATCTCTGTTATTATCACAACATTCTGTGTTTTGCTCTCCAGCTGAATTACAATACTGCTTTTAACAAATCCAGATTGCTAGAAACTTTCAGCTAGACTGTTCGTTTAGGTTTCCTGAAGAAATTTTGCAAAGTTCCAATTGGACTGGTCATCTGATTGTTCTTTTACTAACATCTTTATCAAATGTACTTTGAAGATTGTGATAACAACAAAAATGAAGACAACAGTCCACATGTAAATAATAACTCCTCGTACCAGAAGTTCAAACAGAAATGTTTTTATAGTTACCATGAAGAAGTAAATAAAAAAAATAGTAACTGATATAGGTAGATCAAACGCAATGCTTCAAAAAAAGTTTTCAGAAAACCTTGTTTTTTGTGTGTGTGTGTGTGTGGGGGGGGGTCACTCTATGGATCTTACCTTGAAATTTAAAATGATTTTTTTTCAATTCTTTCCTGTTGTTTTATTTAAATATTATCATTATTATTGCAATTATTAAGTTTGGTATCTGTAGTAAAATATTTAATGTAAAAACTTCACAAACTGAATTGAAAATTCTCTCATTTAAATTATGAATTTCAATAACTTATTAAAGAATTTCAATAAATTTAGAAAGTATTTAAGAAATTTGACACTTTGAGTGAAACGGTAGAAATATTGGATTAACCCTCTAGGGCCATTCGTATCATATTTGATACAGTATGAAAACAAGCCTTGAAAGAAATATTTTCCTGAAAAATTTTTTAAGAGAAATATTTTATAAATTTCAAATGAAAGCAATACTGACTGCTCAGTCAATGAATACCAAATGTTTCCTTATAGGGAAATACCAAATGTTTCCTTATAGGGAAATACTGTATCAAATATGATACGAATGGCCCTAGAGGGTTAAGTGGTTTCTCATATCCTGTTGGTTCACAATTAACGCAGTAAACAGGCACAGACATTCGCTACTTGACAAGTGTCAGTATTAAGGTCGCACTGATTAATAAACCCACAACTGACAATAAGCCACATCAGCATTTGATACTTAATCAGTTATGATACTAAATAAATAAAAATAATGCCACTTAATTGATTTTAAAACTAGTTTATTTTATCACAGAACTTTCATCTCTAGCTAAAGAAACCTCAACAATCTTGGACCTTCATGCATGCAAAAAGACAGAAGACAACTTTTTCTCTTGACATTGCTCTTATTATAACTACCTTCATTTCTCTGCAATGTTCATTGTTTTAAAAAGCAGTGATTAGAATTTCAATAAAAACAAACATATTATTAAAATGAATATATACATTTTTTTTTGTTTTTGAGAATTTACAAAAATATTGAACAAGGTCCAAGATTGCCGAATCCTCAGTTATTTTAGACATATAATGAATTTAAATAAGATTCTGATAGTTTTTCATAAATTTAAATTTTTTTCTTTTATCCTATCTTTATTGAAAGGTATTAACATATTGGCAGTTTTTATTATGGCCCCAAGTTATCACATGCTTGGTATTTTCTGATTCATTTTCATTTGCAGATGCCAATAACAAGTTTATTTACAGTGATATTTTTAGTGGGAACAATGTTAAAACTTCAGTTGAAGTAATAATTTTATGAACTCATAAAATTTTTTTTAGTCCTTAAATTAGCATTTGAAGTCAGATTTTATAATTGACCTCTAGCAGTCAATTTGTTAAATTACTAATTATCACCAACTTAATCAGTGCAACCCTAATCAGTATAAATAGTTTTCCTAGTAGCAATGAAAAAAAAAATGTACAAAATATATTGATTTTCTATAACTGATTAAAACATAAATCTATGGTTTCACCGGGTTTTGTTTTGAGAGTTTTCGTGCTAGTGGAATTTATTTGAATATTACATTAAAAATTCAAGATTTGAATTTGTCAGAATTCTTTATGAAACATTATGAAAATTAGAATTTATTTGTGCTAAGCAGATATAATCATTTTCATCTGGAAGAACAAACAACAAAAAAAAAACAAAAAAAAAACAAATGTTTCAATCAAAATATAGCTGATGATATATTAAATGCCATTTTCATTCCAAAAGTGAATACTAAGTGAGAAATGATTGGATGATATATTTAATGTTACTGAAAGTTAATACATGTTCCATTTTTGCTGTTCCTTTTTTTTTTAAAAACCATTATTCCTAAAGCAAGGCAATAAAAGCCACTAAGATTCAAGGAGTTACTGGGTGATGAGAATAAAAAAACAGGATTCAATGAGACAGAAGATGACAATTGACATTTCATTTACACTTTTGAAGATTGTAGTTTTTTTAATCATTTCACCCCAAGCAAGTCAATAAAAGCCACTAGGTTATGGAGGGAGGGAGCAATAGAAAGGACAATAAAAGAACAGATTACAAGGAGATAGAAGATAATGATTGACATTGTTTTAAACTTTTGAAGGATATAGTTAATAAGAAAGCAAGATGCTAGAAAAAACTTTCACAATCATGAAGTACAGGAAAAGAAATTATTAGCATAGAACTTACATCTAGCTATTTCAACAGTGAAATGAGACCTAGCTGTCAATTTAGTACTATGCTTAAATTCATGAAATTGTGGTTTTGAAGTAAAAAGCTCATCAGAACAATTACATGAAAATATTTATAGAAAAGGCACAGGGAAGCTATCTTACAGTGATGGGGACTGAAGCCAAGATGCCAGATCAGGACCAATAACATTGTTGTAAATATATAGTGAAAACACCAAACCAGATGTGGCAATATTTTTATTTAGCCCAGTTTGGTTAAAAAAAAACAAATAAAAAAAAAAAATTACAATTATAATTTTTTGAAACTTTAATATTTGTGACACTATTTGGTTGCTGGCAATTAATAATAATTTTTAATTTGTATATAAAGAGAAACATACTGATAAACATCTCATGAAAAGGGTTAAAGCTATAAAGAGAGACATAATTCTTGTATATAAAGAGAAACATACTGATAAACATCTCATGAAAAGGGTTAAAGCTATAAAGAGAGACATAATTCTTGTATATAAAGAGAAACATACTGATAAACATCTCATGAAAAGGGTTAAAGCTATAAAGAGAGACATAATTCTTGTATATAAAGAGAAACATACTGATAAACATCTCATGAAAAGGGTTAAAGCTATAAAGAGAGACATAATTCTTGTATATAAAGAGAGACATACTGATAAACATCTCATGAAAAGGGTTAAAGCTATAAAGAGAGACATAATTCTTGTATATAAAGAGAAACATACTGATAAACATCTCATGAAAAGGGTTAAAGCTATAAAGAGAGACATAATTCTTGTATATAAAGAGAGACATACTGATAAACATCTCATGAAAAGGGTTAAAGCTATAAAGAGAGACATAATTCTTCTATATAAAGAGAAACATACTGATAAACATCTCATGAAAAGGGTTAAAGCTATAAAGAGAGACATAATTCTTTCCCAAAGGTTAAAAAAAAAAATAATGAACTAGAAGTCTGCCAGGGAAAAATGTCTTTGAACAATGGACAAGATGTTAACAATTGATTGATAAAACCATAAAAATCTTAAAGGCCTGTTAAGAGGTGAAAAGATTGCTTAATGAAAAACTAGGTGTCCAGTATCTGACACCAGATGAAAAGAAATTAAACAGCCAACAAATTTGTTTTAGTGGAAACAAAATGTTATATTTTAATTACCTGTTGAATGCTATTCACCATGAGAAAGCAAATTCATTTTATTCAAATTTCAGACCAGTTTTTTTTTTCAATTGGAGTAGATAGACTAAACTATCGCCTGGTTCACACTCCACCAACATCTATTGAACAAGTGAAGAGGCTCATCCCTTGTTAGGATGTGGTTTCCGGCTTTCACTTTTCCAATCTTCTCACTTTGTTTTTTTTTTTTCAATTGGAGTAGATAGACTAAACTATTGCCCAGTTCACACTCCACCCCTGTCTATTGAACAGGTGAAGAGGCTCATCCTTTCTTCCTTGTTTAGGATGTGGTTTTCGGCTTTCTCTTTTCCAATCTTTTCACTCTTACGTAGCCCCCTGCGCTTCAGTGGTGTTACTGCCTTGCTCGGGGTGATATGATTAAAAAAAATAAAAGAGAAAACAAAAGTGCATGTAAACGATACCTGTTTTTTTTTTTTTCAGGTGGTAATGATGAAGGACGAGAACTTGCCTGTATCCACTGGAGAGCACAGGCAACCCACCAAATAAAGAGATCTATCCACAGCGTTGTGGAGTGTCAATGGGAGATGCTACAGGAAGGAGGAAGAAGTTGTAGGCAGAGCATTGCCTACAACTGTTATCTTAAAAGGTGGGGACTACCAAGTTTCGAAAATAATGTTTTTTTTCACAGGACCAAAGGCAGTAAGATGACAGGTGGCGGGGGGGGGGGGATACCAATTCCCCAACTACCTCATACCTTTACACAAGGTTTTGGCAGACACAAATAAAAATAAATGATTGAAACAAACTAAAGAGATCAGACGGAGAGATCAGGTGGAGACTTTGGACAGAAGACTTTAAGATAAAGATGGGAGATCGCCCAAGTCTGCATGTGACCAACTGCCGAAGTGCAACTCCAACATCGGCTTTGAATCAAACTTACCAAAATCAATTAAACAAACTTCTTTAAATACACAAATCAACCCTTACCAGCTTAACCAAGTGTCACTTCTGGTTTGGGGACAATTTATGTTGACAACTCTGCATGTAAACAGCTACTAATAAAACTACTGTATGCTAAACTCGAGAGAAATAGTAATTTTTTTTTCTTCATATTACTTCAAGTGCTTATTTTATTACTGTACGTTTTTGCTTTATTCGAGCCAGCCTGATGCAGGAATACTGATGATGAATCAAATCTTGGCCTGCTTGCAATCAAACTAATCACAACGTGGGGGCAAGACAGGTCAGGAGTTGAAGAGACCAATTCATCAATCAACCGCAGTATTGAATGTTTTGGATGACCGGAAGAAAAAGAAAGCTACACGTGGTTCCCATGAATCATAGGATGATAAAGAAGCAGTCACAATTTGAGCCAAAAAGTGGTCTTATATCTAATCAAATATAGTGATACATGGCTTTATTTGAAAGAAGTAGTAGTAGTATAAAAAGCATCAAAATCTTGAGGGGTTGTTGCATTTGCTTACATGCTTAAAATCATATATATTGAAATTGTTCTTCTGACAAGAATTTAATGCCTATGATTTAAAGCCTAAAATTTACCACTCTCCATCATTCATTAATATTACTTCCTCTTGTAAATGGAATCCCCTCAAAACATATTGGTTTTATATATTTGAAATTGCAGTAACCTGGTTCTCAATTTCAGTCAAGATTGTTTTAGGTGTCACCATAGAAGAATGTGACCACACAACCAAAAAATTCAAATTCAACTTGCATTGGCAGGACTAACATTATGCATTGCAAAAATAGTCACTTAAAGGTAAATCAATAAGAAAATCAGTCCACTTTCTGTCCTTAGTAAAAGTCTTTGAAAGCATTTTCAGTTACAGGCTACTTTTAATGTAAATGTGTGATTTAACTCTCAAAGAAAAAAGTCGTTATTTAATAACACTTTTTATATAAGATTGGAAAGAAAACTCAGAATTAAAACTAATTTTAGTAATTAAACCATTTGTGAAACTTAAGCAATGTAAACAATTTAGAAAAAAAATCCATTTCCAATTCTAAAATGAAGTTAAGAATATCACTATTAATTTGGCTTTGTCTTTAATTTTCAGGGGTTTTTTTTAAAACTTTATCCAGCAGAAAGCCAGTAAAGTGCATAGGATTAGAAATAAAGAAACTATGAAATAAAAAGCAACAAAAAACTAAGATGAAAAAAATATATATAAAAACTAATAAAAATTGTTGATAATGCTTCTTATAATGAACAAGAAAATAATACTGTTACTACTATTATTTCTAGTATAAAAATACAAATATGTTCCTAAGCAAGAGGCTGTAGAATGGAGTGATAAGTTATAAGTTAGATTTGTTCTGCAAAGTTATTAAATTCTCATGTTTTTTTATTTGTTCTTTTTACTACATTAGATTGACTTCCTGTGTATCAACAATCAATTAAAATATTAAGAAAGTAAATACTCGTTAAAACATTAATAATGATTGGAGATATTTATGCTTGAAAACTTATTCTAAAAATAGAAATACAATTTGGTCACTTAAATAAAGGTAAATTCTACCAATTTGTAGAAATTCAATTAAGAGTGGTGTGCTAAAAAGTTAATGGTCAATTCATTCCTCAAAATTTGACCAAACATTTATTTTGGAATCTTTTCCTGGTCAGGCTGACAACTTTTTAGTACTCTCTCCTGTAGATATAAAATAAAGTAAATAATACTGTTGTTACTAATACATGTGAAAATAAAATATGACAAGAGAAATTGTGGAATGGAGTGAGGAGTTATAAGTGAGATTTGATCTTCTATAAAAGTATTGTTATTATAGCTGAGAAGTTAAAGCAGCTGGTCATTCATCAAGCTTCCCTGGGGCAAAAGAATGGGAATTAAATCACACTAAGTTTTTTTTTTTGATCCGGCAAATATCTACTCACTGTCATAGATTGACAGCTTGGGTAAAGCTGCAATAGGATTGACAATTCCTCCCCTAAAATAATAATACCAGGAAACATTTTACACAAATTATTGATATATAGATGGCTTTAGATTACAAAAGGGAAAACTCAATATATTGAGCATTCCAAGATTGGATCAGACAGTCAGTCAGTCAGTTAAGTGCCATACATGATACACTCCTGATCAAAAATTTAAGACCACTTAACAATCTTTAAAAAGAAATTTTTTTTTTTATGGATAGATTTTAAACTCCTTCCACTTAAGGTTACCAATACTACAATCTAAAAGGTTATGGAAACAAAAAGCTACATTCCAAACATTTTATTTAGAAATTTACATTTTTATAAAATGAGGCGATTTACACATGATCAAAATTATAAGACCAGGGGCATAAACTGTTAGATCTATAACAATTCCAATGTTTTTAGTTCAGTTAGAGATTAGCAATCACTGTGTAAAGGTGTTACCATGCCTAAAGCAAGCAAACTTACCAAACTTGAGCATTCTCGAATTCTAGAATTCCATAAGCAAGGTTTGTCACAGCGGGCGATCGCAGCTAAGGTAAATCGCAGTAAAACTGTGATTTGCAACTTTCTAAATAACAGTGAGAATTATGGAAAAGCAAAATACTCTGGTAGGACCCAAAACATTTCTCCTGCATTGAGTAGGAGAATAAGACGGGTTGTTATGAAAGACGGGGGACTTTCTTCTAGTCAAATTAAGGCAGTCACAGATGCTGATTGCAGTCCCATAACCATCAGATGACACTTAAGACAAAAAGGCATGGTAAATATAAAGCGTAAACAAATTCCTCGGCTGCTTCCACGTCACAAGTTGGGCCGCTTAAAGTTTGGTCGTGAATACTGAACATGGAACGTTGAGAAGTGGAAGAAAGTCCTGTTTTCTGATGAGAAAAAATTCAATCTCGATGGTCCTGATGGCTTCCAACAATATTGGTATAACAAAAACATGCCTCCTGAAATTTTCTATGCATGTCATAGTGGTGGAGGGTCCCTAATGGTATGGAGTGCCTTTTCTTACAGAGGGACGATGGAGCTCCAGGTGATGCAGGGTCGTCAGAGAGCAGCTGGTTGTGTTAACATGCTACAAAAAGCATCTTTGATGATGGAGGGCCATCGTTTGTGTGGGGATGGAGGGTTATTCCGACAGGATAATGCTGCAATCCATGTTGCAAGATGTACCTTGACCTTTCTACAAGAAAATTGGTCCATCTCTTGGGACATCCTACATGCTCACTGGACTTGAACCCAATTGAAAATGTTTGAGGATGGATGACAAGAGATGTTTATCAAAATGACAAACTATTCAACAAAAAATGAACTTTGTGAAGCCATCTTCAGAAACTGGAGTAACATCCAGTTACTGGATGTTACTCCAGTTTCTGAAGATGGCTTATATTTTTTTCATCTTAGTTTTTTGTTGCTTTTTATTTCATAGTTTCTTTATTTCTAATCCTATGCATAATGGAAACGCATACTTCTAGTATGCCCGACAGAATTTTTGAAGTCATCAAAAGCAGTGGAGGTAGACTTCATTATTAAATTTGGTTGTTGAATATTTTCATACACTTTTTGTACAATTTCGTAGAATTTTTGTCTCTGGTCTTATAATTTTGATCATGTGTAAATCGCCTCATTTTATAAAAATGTAAATTTCTAAATAAAATGTTTGGAATGTAGCTTTTTGTTTCCATAACCTTTTAGATTGTAGTATTGGTAACCTTAAGTGGGAGGAGTTTAAAATCTATCTGTAAAAAAAAATTTCTTTTTAAAGATTTTTAAGTGGTCTTAAATTTTTGATCGGGAGTGTACACGCGTGGGCGATCATGTTTCGAATGAGACATGACTGACTGGGCAGTCATGTTTCGAAAGAGACATGACTGACTGGGCAGTCATGTTTCGAAAGAGACATGACTGACTGGGCAGTCATGTTTCGAAAGAGACATGACTGACTGGGCAGAAGATTATCCCGCAGTAGGTTGCCATTGCTTTCTGCGGTAGACTGGTTGCCGACCAAGGCTATAGAACCCAATCTGTCCTGTTATTTAACCCATAACTGGAAGGAATAGACAGATTAATACCTTTCCTAAGGGTATTTGCGTGTAAGTGAATGCAATGAATTCGGCTGGAATTTGAACTCAGCTCCCCGATTTCTCGTTCTGAGCCGATATCCAATGCACCACAACGCACATAAGTCTTTATGTTACTGATGCAGTTAAGACAATGTTTGAGGCTGACCCATTCATGACTTGAATAGACTGATTGATTTGTTTTGATGGTTTATCAACTCTTTGTGGGTTATTTAAAGTTGAAACATATTTTGGATTTTAAAAATATTTTGTTTCGCAAGTGAATACTGTATAAACAATTTTTTGAGGATAACAATGATTTTTTCTGATACAAGTCCTACTATTTAACTCATAGCTGGAGAAAAAGACAAATTCATACCTTTCCTCAAAATCACTGGGGTATATAAACTCTATTCCTTAAGAACACATGACCCTGTGGATATAGACATTGATTAGTTCCTGTGACTTGACCCAAAGAGTTGTGAGTTCAATACCAAGCTACAGCAGTGATGAACAAGTAACTTACAGTGTTAGAGGGAGATATCTCATGACTTCCAGAAGAGGCATTAGGCAAGGAATGGAGTTCATATACCCCAGTGATTGTAATAAAGTGTCCGATTTGAAATTCCTAGCACCTGAAGCAGGCCGGAGCATACAATGGCCGAAACATCGTAGAAATGGCAAGAAAGATGAGAACAATAGTTCAAATAATGTAAATACTGTAGTTTTAAGTGCAAGGAATTTTTTTTTTTAGAAAAATATTCAAGTCTTATATATATATATATATATATATATATATATATATATATAGAAAAGGCAAGATATTTGTGTGTATGTATGTCTTTCTTTCTGTCTGTCTGTATGACCTTTATACAAATCCACAATTTTTATCCGATTCTCACCAAACTTCACACAAATATTCTTTAGGCTTCCAGTCAGGTCATGGGTTACTTGTTTTTTTCGATTTCCCTCCAATATCAGAAATTGATACCCCGATATCTGATCAGGTCTGATCAAGATCAGGATTTCAGCCTTTTTATTGTGGTTCTTGCTGCAGAATTTGCTCTAACTTGGTAAAATTATAGTTTTTAGTCTCAAACATTAATAGATCTTCTAAGACGACTCAATTTCCTAGATATCGAAAATCGATACCCCGGATATTCTATTGAATCTGATCAAAAACCAATATTCATCCATCAATATGGCTCATTTTCTCCAATTTTACTCCCGATGGGTACGATAAGTTTTCATGGACTTACTTAGTTTATCCTTGGATGACTTATTTGACTCCGATATTAGAAATTGATACCCCGATATCCTATTGGGCCTGATCAAAATCAGGTTTTCAGCCCTTTTATTTTGATTTTTGCTTTGGGTTTTGCTCTAAGTAGGTATAATTGTAGTTCTTAGTCTCAGCCATGATACCATTTACTCAGAGGACTTATTTAGCCTTCAAAATTCAGTTTGTGACAGAAAACTTATTTGACATCGATACCGGAAATCAGAATTTGACTTATATTCCATTCATTTTAGTAAGTTCTACAGCTTCGAATGAGTGCCAAGAGTCATCGGCTTAGCAATTAAATACAACTCAGTTAATTTGCATAAGATACCACAGGCTCTTTCTAGTAAAATGAGACATTAACTCAAGTTCAAAATACAATTTTGAGGGGGGTGGGGGTGGAAACTAAGAATTTTTTTTTTTAATCATATCACCCCGAGCAAGGCGGTAACACCACTGATGTGCAGGGGGCTACATAAGAGTGAAAAGATTGGAAAAGAGAAAGCCAGAAACCACATCCTAAACAAAGAACAAGGGATGAGCCTCTACACCTGTTCAATAGACGTGGGTGGAGTGTGAATTGGGCGATAGTTTAGTCTATCTACTCCAATTGAAAAAAAAAAAAAGAAAAGTGAAAAGATTGGAAAAGAGAAAGCCGGAAACCACATCCTAAACAGGGAACAAGGGGAAACACTGCTCAATAATGATGAGTATAAACACATGTCAAAAGGAGAGGGGGTGAAGTCTTACTGACCTCCAAACAGTTAACAGACAGAGTAACATAGAATCCAAATTAAGATGTAAAGTAGTTGTTTACTTATCACTATAGCTTCACCAGTTTGGTTTCTTGTGGATTGGATTATAAGGTAAAATTATTCCTAAGCACTTACTGCGCGATGAGCAAAATTAGTGAAACTATAGTATTAGTAAGCAACTATTTTACATCTTAATTCAGAGACTTTATGTATCATTTCATGCCAAACAAGGCGATAACTACACCTACACTGAGATGCAAGGGGTTACTGAGTGTGAAAGAAACAGAGAAAACATCACTGAGAAGAAAGGATAATAAAAGAACAGGATTCAAGGAGATAGAAGATGATGATTGATGTTGCATTTAAATTTTGAAGATCGTAGTTGACAGGAGAGAAGCCACTAGGAATAAAGACAAAAAGGAAAGCTTCTCTTTCATTGATGTCTGTTGGTTTCAGCTTCTTCAGGTTAAAATGAAAAACAAAACTGTGTAAAAAAAAGAAAATGTGTTGGGATTTTTGAGGATAAGAGGAGACAATAAAAAATCTCAACACATTTTTCTTACACAGTTTTGATTTTCATTATAACCTGAAGAAGCCAAGACCATTGACTAAGATAAGTTTTCCTTTTGTCTTTATTCATATTGTCCTTTTACAGATATTTTTAGTTATATCTGAAATTTTCTAAACACACACACACACACACACACATTCACATCTCCAAAACTGACATCATTTCATAGTTTAATTGTCAGTCAGTTAAGTGCCATACATGATACACGCTTGGGCGATCATGTCTCAAAAAAACATGACCGACTGGGCAGAAGATTATCCCACAGTAGATCGCTATTACTTTCTGCAGTAGACTGGTTGCCAGCCAAGGCTATAGAACCTAATCTGTCCTGTTATTTAACTCATAACTGGAGGGAAGAGACAGATTAATACCTTTCCCAAGGGTATTTGCATGTAAGTGAATGCAATGAATTCAACTAGAATTCAAACTTGGCTCCCGATTTTTCGTTCCGAGTCAATATTCACTGCACCACAATGCATAAAGTCTAATAACATAACCAATTTGCACTCAAATGATTTCAAATTTTAACAAATTTTCTCAATGAGAATCTACCAGGAAGATGGATCAAGCTGGCCAGCGATAATCACAACGTACTGTTGAAATGGCGATCATGTTGACCTGATTTGACACCTTATGATAGGGCTATGTGAAAGGGCAGGTCTATATCTCTTCCTCTTCGGACAAGCCTGCAGAGAATCACTGAGGCATTGGAGAATGCTACACAAGACATACTACAGTGTGTCTGACAGGAACTGGACTACCGATTTGATGTGTGTCATGTCACACAGGTGGTGCACATACTGAACATCTGAAAAACTTTGTGAAATTGATTATAAAATCTACATCTCTTTAATAAATAGTCTGAATTTTGATAAACAAATATTTTATTGTTTAAGCATGAAACCTATTTAATTTCTTTTGCCTGGGACTTAAATTCAAATTGTTATAGTGAAACATTCTGTCATCCTCTGAGAATAGAATGCTCTACTTTATAAAAGATGGTAACGAGCGGTACGATGATGGGAAAGGTCTTAGGCGAAGGCATTCACTATTCGATAGTCGATTCCGATCCAACCCGTGGTTTGCCTGTATGTGTATCATTGTTAATTGTACCTAAGTACAATAAATCTGTATTTCTTATTCCTGGTGTGGAGTTTCATTCTTCAACTGATCTTCTTATACTGTATTCTGTTTTCGGGATACATCACAAATATTCACATTTGAAACGATGTCAACTTTTTGGGGGCACACCTTGAAACTGCAGCAAGCAAATGATCAAAAGATTGGTTAAATCTTTATGGAGATGTCAAATCTTTTACATTTTTTTCTATCATTTTATGTTCCATCACCACAGCCAATATCTTGGCTGTGGTGAAGATATTTCCGGCAGAGCCACCAAAACCGTGACCTCACCCCTGGTCTGCAGCTGATGAAGACAGGGTATCGCATGTGCTAACATACGTTGTATGTTACAAATTGCCTGTTCTGATCACACTCACAAAAGAAAAAGGTAAGAGAATAAAAACAAAACAGATACACATCAGTGTACATTAATTTTATATATATATAATGATTTGATACCACAGAACAGGAACATTGATTTAAATAAACATAATTTTATGTTCATATTTTTTTCTTTTAAATATCTGATTGATTAGGAAAGAATTATGAGAGATAGTAGTGGAACATGCTTAAAATTACAAATATTGTAAATACATAAAATTTTTAAAAAATAGATAAATAAATTTACAATTAAAATGTGTAAATAAAAAATGATTCAGTGGAGCATTAAAAGGAAAAAAAATAAAGCTCACATATCTTCGAATAAATGCAAGGATCTTAAAAATTCTCCTTCTGCTTGCAAAGTACAGGCTGAAATAATTTTAAGCATAAAGCTCCCAAAATTAGTAAGTGATGTTTTGATCTGCCTGTATGTAAAATGGAAAATGAGTCAGTCGAAAAACGAGATGAGCATGACTCATTATCTAATAGGTGTTGTCCAATTGAAGACTCGTGCACTGATTGCGATACACAAGTATGTTCACATAAATGTAATCTAATACACCTAGGAACATGTTGGCTTATTTTCAACTCTAACCTAAAACTCATCCATCCTATCTATGTATTCAGCTTCACACTGACATTTGAATTTATAAATAAGTAAACTCTTATTATGATAGAGGTAGACGGTCTTTAGAAAATGAAGGGAGAATCAAGCGAGTGCCAAAAATAACATGTAGTTTGGCTGAAAAAAAAAAAAAGTGTCAGAGACAATAGTGGAAACTGTCACTTAAAAGTTTACATTTTCTGCCAAGCCAAGGTAATTTCAGATAAATGGGACACAGACTGGAACCATATTTAGCGGGGATATTAAAGTTATCTATTTTTTGTTCCATTGTACGGTCCACAGAATAAGTTGGACAACCATTATTGAACAGAATCCGTTGTATTCTTGTCAATTTTTTCCCTTATTTACTCATCTTAATTGGAAATTTATCTACTTTTTTAAAAATTTTATGTATTTACAATGTACATAATTTTAAACTTGTTCCAGTACTATCTCACATAATTCTTTCCTAATCAATCCAACATAATTAAAGTTGCCAATGACTGGTCCCTGATGAGGTGTTGGCCGAAAGGCAACCTAAGTCCAGACATAAAAAAAAAGAGACATGAAATTATGTTTATTTAAATCCATATATATATATATAAACTTATTTATAAATGGAACTTTGTCTGTGTGTGTGTGTGTGTGTCTGTGTTACCTATAGATTCCGAAATGGCTGAACCGATTTTCTTGAAAATTTACACAGTTGTACTATAAGCGTCTGCGAGTGTTCTTAGCTAGGTTTTGTGCTGAGGTAGCTCCCCGATAAATATCGAAAATAAATAATCGAAAAAAATCGGGTTATAGAAGGAGTGGTCTGATTTTAATCAAATTTGATACTCATAGAGAAAGACATAAGAAACAATATTCAGAAGTTTCAAGGTTGCAGTTCTTACAATAGTGCAGAAAATTGATAATATATATATATATAAAAGTTTTCATTACACCCGAGCAACGCCGGGCTATACTGCTAGTATGTATATATATATATATATATATATATATATATATATATATATATATTACAGAAATCAACAAATTTTAACAAAACTTGGTTATAAGCAACCGACAATTTGAAATGAATTGTTTTATATATATATCTTCATTTGTAAACACAGATGAATAATAAAGAATATTCAAAAGTTCTACAATATAATTGTATTGAACACTTTTTAATACAAATGTGTACTGGTCTGAGATATATATATATATATATATATATATATATATATATATATGTGGGGATGTATGACAATGTGAAAACAAAAAAAAAAGGTTTCCTTCTGACACACTTTAGGACTTCATTGGAATAAAAATCCACACTGGCCCATGCATACTGTTTCTTTCAGCTTTCTTACTTTCCATCAGCAAGTCTATGTTATTTAGACCTTCTTTAACATGATCTGCAAAACCAGGTTTACTCTACTTCTTTGGCTATGTTTTATGCTCTACAAGATGACAGTTGATCACTTCAAATGTTCTTTACCACATCCATGTGGAATGTTGTAAATGCACTTTGCCATTAAATTGTTCTCTCCTGAAGGACATTTCTGACATTTCTCAAAATGATAAACAATAATGTACTGACATATTGAGTGATTTATTCTCTTCTATCTAAACAAAATAACTTAGATCAAGCAGTCATATTAAAAAAAAAAAAAAAAAAAAAAAGTGCCTTCCAACACGAATTAATTTTTTCCAACAGGAAAACCACTCTTATAGTCAAAGTGTGTACACAGGAGACCATCTAGATAAAGCAAAGTATTTAAGGGAGCACATATCTCTTGTTGAGACTTCTATGAAGCTAAACCCACTAGCTTCATTTTTGTACAAAAAAAAAAATTAGAAAAAAATTTTCTTCTTTTAAATGGATTTTGTTTAATCTGCCATTATATTTTTTATTACTATAAAAGTCATTTTTAGTGGTTACACATGTTTCAGTTGATATCCCTGATTTTTTTTATTAAACAGTGAAATTAATAAAAATGAACTAAATTCAATATCAAAACAAATATTTCATATAACTAGTAAATAACATCTCTTATATATCTCAAGCACGCTTTATTAAATAATTTGGACAAGTTCAGTCTATAAATTTTTTTTTATTAAATCTTTCAAATTTCCAAAAAAGTTGATTTATGTTATCAGTAAATTTGCTAAAAATTCTTTTTAACTTTTACTTTATATTATTTTTTCACCCAAGTACTTTCGAATGTTGCTACATTAATTTTCGAGCTTTGTTCTGTGTAGTTATGCAACTGGTTTTAAATTCCAGCATTCTCATGCTTGATAGAATGAAACATATGATGAAAGTGGATTTCTACAATTTCCACGTTCTTGAGAATTGACAACAAAAATAATAAACACTATTATATTGTTTGCTTACACTATTATATTTATTGGAACAATTGGTTAAACATTGGCTAATTGCCAATTGATTCAAACTTTATAAAATGGTAGATAAGGATTTTCTTATAGTTTATTCACATATTTTAATAATTTCATCAATGTTTATAAAATTATGAATAAAAAAATATTTTCATATTTATTCTTTTTGTAAATTGATAAATGGTAAATATTGCATTGCATTAATACAATTGTATTAGTTTTTAGAAAGTTTTAAATGTATAATTATTCTTGTAAATAGTGTTTAATATTTTTTGTTGTCAATTCTCAAGAACAAAAAAGTGTATAAATTCACTTTCATCACATGTTTAGGATTTATTACAATTTTAATCATTGCTTTTCAAAACAAACATTTCTGAAGAGTGAAGGTAGTTAAAATGATAGTGGCGTCGTGGAAAAATTTTCCTTTTAACATTTTGTATTTTTTTTTTTTTTTGGTGGCACAGAGATCCATATTTGTTAAAATGCTGTTATAGAAATTCAAATGTATTTATAAATTCTTTAAGAACTAGTTCTCTATAAAGAACAGATACAAAACCACAATAATTCGCTCTTAATTGTGTATATCTGATTATGTAGGTTAATGATTTGAGACAAAGATTGTTGGTTTGCAGGAACATGTCAAGCTGATACAAGCAAGTATACCGGGTTGACGAAAACAATTAGCATGCAAAGTTTGAAACGTGTAGTTAAAAAATAACTAGAGGTAGAGACATGGAAATTAACAGAATGAAAATGCTTTGATTGATAGATTTTCATTTTCTACAGTTTATCAACCCTTTGAAATGTAGAACAATTACGTTGTCAAGATAAGCACTCAGTTGTGGAACAATCTGAGAAAAAGAAAAATTCACCTTGAGAAAGAGAGCTATTTATGGCACCCTGGAGCATCTCATTGTGCTCAAGTGGGATTGTCCATTGCTTGGGCTGTGATTGGCTGCTGGTAAATGAGTGGAGGTATTTCTGTCTAAATACCAGCTTGATTCCAGTCATAGTTTATGGGGTTTGTATTAAGTTACACCCTGCTTTATTTTTGTCTGCCAGCTGGACGATAGCTGGGAACCTTACCCCAGGAAGTGTTGTTATTCTAGGGTTATTCTACATGAACGTTATTTAAAGCCAAAAAATATTTTTAGATTGTAAGATTTTTTTTTTTAAATATAATGTTTTAGTGATACAAGTCTTACTAATTAACCCATAGTTAGGTGAGAAGGGTGGATTCATATCTTTCCCATATAAGTGAATATAACAAATCCAACTGGAATTGGAACCTGGGTCTCTGAATAACAATTTTGAGCCATTATCCATTATACCACCCACACATCCAAGCTTACAGCACTTGGTATTTTCAAGCAGTCACCCATCTAAGTACTGACTAAGCTCAACATTGCTTAACTTTGATGATCATACAGGTACTGGTGTTTGAATATGAAGCCTCACTCTTTTTACCCTGATTAGTTACTCAAATACATAGTAAATTAGTTTGGAAATGAATATAAAAATACTAATTTAATTTTCTAGGGTTACTATTAAATATTTTCACAGATATCAAAAAAAAGTTACTTTGAGTTGATGTGATGAAAGAAAAAGTTGGAGACACAAGTGAGGAAAGCATAACAACTATTATGAGGATGACAATTTTTTTTTTTTTTAAATGCAAGGCGAGAAAAGGTGAGAAAATGAGCGCCATGTTAATTACAGGAATCTGGATTTCAATTGTCATGTACAAAAGAAATGAGGTTCAAAGAAATAAAATCAAACATCATACCACAGAAAAGTTAATTTTAAAAAACAAATGACACTGCATGACTCATAACAAACATGGATTTGGATTTTGTTAATAACCAAGAAAATGAATTTTCAAAAACAAAAATTTAAAGAGTTTCATCCAAAGTATTTCATAAAATCACTTAAGTTGAAATGTGAACGCAAGATGTCCGAAAAGTATCCAGCCATATTGACTACCTCAAAATTTGATCGCATAATTTTGATTTAACTTGACAGCCAATCAGAAGAGAATTTACTGCACATGCATGAACAGACACTCTCCCATTGTGTTACTCAGTCGGCAGTGATTTACCATTGAATAGACTTATGTACTGTTTAAATTATTATTGCGTTCTCAAACAAGTAAAGTCTTAAGTAAAGTCTTGTGCAGGTTTTTTTCTTTTTTTTAAGGTAGCATTTCATCACCAAGATTTCTTGGGACTCTCCTTCCCCCAATCCATCAAGATTTGACTCCCTACAACTGCTGACTTTTCCCAAAATGAAAATCACCATTGAAATGTCATGTACAAGATTAAGGAAAATTAAACAATGTAGTCATCTAATATGAAATTTGTGGATTTTGCCGACTGTTTTGAAAAAATGGAAAGGATATGGCAGTAAGTGTGTTAGGTCCTAAAGAGAAATATGAAGGACAAAGTAATTTTGGGGTTGTGTTGCACCCAATTCCTACCAACATGGCTTGTTAGGACACCCTCTCACTTTCAACTTTTTCGTGGTAACTTCATGGACTTCAATACTTCATGAAAATATTTTTGAACTTGTCAAAGTATTTTTATTAAAGACTTATTTTTAGTTTAATTCTTTGAAAGTTTCATTATACTTCGAAAGACCCTTTTTAGTCCTTTTGAAACCACCCTATTTACTGATACCCCTCCAACAGTTTATTAAATATTTTTTTAATTTTCCAACTGAACTTCCCATTTTTATTTGGTGCCTTTTTTTAGTTTTTGTTAGTATGATATGGCTGGATATTTTCTGGATAGAATGTGTATATTGGAGATCAATCTATTATCGTATATCCTATGACCAGGTGTACTTGTGGGGGACCTGTAACATGTCTTGGGTATTAAGTAGACCTGAAAGAGCACATCCCTCTTTATGATAAATCTATTTACTATTAAAAATTATGTGAGATTATCTAAACACCTAAAATGTATTTGACTGGGCGATAGCGTAATGAGAAGTGTGTGTGTGTGTGTGTGTAAAACAATGATTCTAAAAAAAAGCAAATGAGTAATAATTGAACAGCATTGAACATTCTATCCCAGAAATAAAGTTAACAAGTCAAGAATTTTGATAAAGAAAATTCATCAAAGTGATGATTACTTTATGTTAAATATAACAAGATTCTGTTTGCATTTTGTCAAACTAAAACAAAAAACAAAGGACAAAACAAGGACTATTATTAATAGCCTATAGAAAAATCTATTTAGCAATTTCAAATAAGAGAAGGTAAATTGTAAAACTAGATGAAAAAAAACATTATTTGGAATTAAAAAATAACAATTCATTCACTAGCTTCAACTTCGTTATTTATACTGAGTTCAGAGAAAAGCATGTCCTCATTAAAATGAACAGGATAACCAGTTTGTAGCACATCTCTTAATGTGAATTCACTATTCCTAAATCTCTCAAGATATTTTTGGTGTTAATTCCTTACAGTTAAAGAATCAATTTTTAAATACCAAATTTTGGGTTATTTCTACAGCATTATTTCTTTTCTTTTTTTAATTCTGGGTATTACATCTTTCATATGCTCAAATGATATGTCTATTTTGAGGAGGGTCAGAGTTATGGTTAGTGGATTCATAATGCGATAATGTAATTGTTTAAAATTGTACAAACATCTAGCATAGATTTAGTAATTTCAGAATAGGGAAAATATCTATCTTTTACTATAAACAAAGATTTCAGACATTACTTATAGAATGACCATGTGTGTGTGTGTGTGCGTGGAGGTGATTATTTAAAAATAAAACCATGTAACTATTGATTTTTCCATGTTTACATCTATTCATAGCACTGCTTGAGATCTAAAAATTTGCTGAAATGTACCTCTGGAGCTAGCGTGAATTTCACAGTCACATTTCCATGCCACAAATGTGGGTGTTCCTATAGGAACAAAGGACAAAATGTACATGACCCCTAAGGTCATGGCATAAACAGCAAGAGAGCAAGACCAACTCTTGGTCTTCCTTTCAAGAGTGACTGAAGACAATACTAGGAAGCCATCCATAAAATTCTCTGGTAGGAAAATAGTAATCTAGACAGTGTTTTTTAGCTTCAGTTGGCAATAATTCTAGGAAAAACAAAACGCTGATTTTCCAAATCATAGTAGATGGAGAATATGTGGTCATCTAAGGGGAAGAGAAACACTGTTAGAAAACCAACCAATCTTCAGGGTACAGAGGTTGAATGTAGAGCCAATCACCACACTTACAGAACAAATTGATTGCTGAAACATAAAAGGGCAAGCAATAGGCTGGTAATCTAAGGGTGAGGAATGAAAGGTAACTACAGACAGGACAGATTAGAGACAGATAAAAGATTATCTTTCTGTATGTTTATATATTGCCTTTTTAAGTTTTTATTTAGTCATTGCTATTTTACTTTTTTTCATTACTTTTTCTAACTTTATTCACCGGCTTTCCTATTTTTATTTATTCATTGCATTTTTTTTTCCCAATTTTATTCATTGTTTTTTTCTATTTTTATTTATTGCTTTTTTCTATTTTTATTTATTCATTGATTTTCTCTATTTTTATTTATTCATTGCTTTTTTTCTATTTTTATTTATTCATTGCTTTTTTTCTATTTTTATTCATTCATTGCTTTTTTTCTATTTTTATTTATTCATTGCTTTTTTTCTATTTTTATTTATTCATTGCTTTTTTTCTATTTTTATTTATTCATTGCTTTTTTTCTATTTTTATTCATTCATTGCTTTTTTTCTATTTTTATTTATTCATTGCTTTTTTTCTATTTTTATTTATTCATTGCTTTTTTTCTATTTTTATTTATTCATTGCTTTTTTTCTATTTTTATTTATTCATTGCTTTTTTTCTATTTTTATTTATTCATTGCTTTTTTTCTATTTTTATTTATTCATTGCTTTTTTTCTATTTTTATTTATTCATTGCTTTTTTTCTATTTTTATTCATTCATTGCTTTTTTTCTATTTTTATTTATTCATTGCTTTTTTTCTATTTTTATTCATTCATTGCTTTTTTTCTATTTTTATTTATTCATTGCTTTTTTTCTATTTTTATTCATTCATTGCTTTTTTTCTATTTTTATTTATTCATTGCTTTTTTTCTATTTTTATTCATTCATTGCTTTTTTTCTATTTTTATTTATTCATTGCTTTTTTTCTATTTTTATTTATTCATTGCTTTTTTTCTATTTTTATTCATTCATTGCTTTTTTTCTATTTTTATTTATTCATTGCTTTTTTCTATTTTTATTTATTCATTGATTTTCTCTATTTTTATTTATTCATTGCTTTTTTTCTATTTTTATTTATTCATTGCTTTTTTTCTATTTTTATTCATTCATTGATTTTCTCTATTTTTATTTATTCATTGCTTTTTTTCTATTTTTATTTATTCATTGCTTTTTTTCTATTTTTATTTATTCATTGCTTTTTTTCTATTTTTATTTATTCATTGCTTTTTTTCTATTTTTATTTATTCATTGCTTTTTTTCTATTTTTATTCATTCATTGCTTTTTTTCTATTTTTATTTATTCATTGCTTTTTTCTATTTTTATTTATTCATGGCTTTGTTCTATTTTTATTTATTCATTGCTTTTTTTTCGATTTTTATTTATTCATTGCTTTTTTCGATTTTTATTCATTCATTGCTTTTTTTCGATTTTTATTCATTCATTGCTTTTTTTCGATTTTTATTCATTCATTGCTTTTTTCGATTTTTATTCATTCATTGCTTTTTTTCGATTTTTATTCATTCATTGCTTTTTTCGATTTTTATTCATTCATTGCTTTTTTCGATTTTTATTCATTCATTGCTTTTTTCGATTTTTATTCATTCATTGCTTTTTTCGATTTTTATTCATTCATTGTTTTTTCTATTTTTATTTATTCATTGCTCTTTTCTATTTTTATTTATTACTTTTTTCTATTTTTTCTATGTAAATCATATAATTTTGATACTTCTTTTGACACCTTGGTATTGTTTATCAGTTGATTATTTAAAAATTTTTTCTATCATCATACTAATGAGTGAGTTCTGAAAAGTGTTAAAAAAAATTTTTGGCGTTTGGCTATTTGGGTAGATTTTTCTATTCTTGGTCAATCCAAGAACTCTCATATATTTATCCTGTTCTATTATTAAGACTAACAATAATTTTTGACCACAGACAATTTTTTTTTCTTATTTATAATGCATTTCATGATAGAGATAATAAATTTAGCCTGGTAGTACAGCTTTGTCAATTTTGTACCACTGAAAGTCTCTCTCTTTTTGAATTTCAATTTACAACATTGCCTTTTTAAGATTAATTTTAATTCATAAATTGCAAAACTAGTGATGAGAATCTTCATATTTCATTTCAAATTGATGATTTTACTATGGTGATTTTCAATCATTTATACATTCAATCACGATTGAACATGACTTAGTCACTCCAAGGTCAATATTTACCGATTTAAAATTTTTGGGATGGGAGCCAAAATGCACTCTCCGCATCTTTTAAGCATATCTGTCAATACAGTTTCTTTTTTAATCATTTGTTCATTAAGATGACAACATTTCAACAAATCATCACATTGGGGAAATTTTAGCAGTTGTTTATTTTCTATAGCAGCTTTTAGTATTTGCTATGTCACTATATATGTAATCATTAGAGAGAATGAAAGTTTGGATGGATTTGTTTAATAAATCCTATCAGTGATAAGACAGCTTTCATAAATGGCTAGTAAATAATTTGCAATGCATTCCTATAGTAAAATCATTTCCAATGAATTTCTAGATATGCTTTAGCATTTGCTATGTCACTATATATGTAATCATTAGAGAGAATGAAAGTTTGGATGGATTTGTTTAATAAATCCTATCAGTGATAAGACAGCTTACATAAATGGCTAGTAAATAATTTGCAATGCATTCCTATAGTAAAATCATTTCACTGAATTTCTAGATATGCTTTTTAGTATTTGCTATGTCACTATATATGTAATCATTGTATCTGAATGAAAGTTTGATGGATTTGCTTAATAAATCCTATCAGTGATAAGACAGCTTACATAAATGGCTAGTAAATAATTTGCAATGCATTCCTATAGTAAAATCATTTGAATGAATTTTCATATATGCTTTTAGTATTTGCTATGTCACTATATATGTAATCATTAGACGGAATGAAAGCTTGGATGGATTTGCTTAATAAATCCTATCAGTGATAAGACAGCTATATAAATGGCTAGTAAATAATTTGCAATGCATTCTCATAGTAAAATCAATTCCAATGAATTTCAGATATGCTTTTAGTATTTGCTATGTCACTATATATGTAATCATTAGAGGGAATGAAAGTTTGGATGGATTTGTTTAATAAATCCTATCAGTGATAAGACAGCTTACATAAATGGCTAGTAAATAATTTACAATGCATTCCTATAGTAAAATCAATTCCAATGAATTTCTAGATATGCTTTTAGTATTTGCTATGTCACTATATATGTAATCATTAGAGAGAATGAAAGTTTGGATGGATTTGTTTAATAACCTATCAGTGATAAGACAGCTTACATAAATGGCTAGTAAATAATTTGCAATGCATTCCTATAGTAAAATCAATTCCAATGAATTTCTAGATATGCTTTTAGTATTTGCTATGTCACTATATATGTAATCATTAGAGAGAATGAAAGTTTGGATGGATTTGTTTAATAAATCCTATCAGTGATAAGACAGCTTACATAAATGGCTAGTAAATAATTTGCAATGCATTCCTATAGTAAAATCAATTCCAATGAATTTCTAGATATGCTTTTAGTATTTGCTATGTCACTATATATGTAATCATTAGAGGGAATGAAAGTTTGGATGGATTTGTTTAATAAATCCTATCAGTGATAAGACAGCTTACAAATGGCTAGTAAATAATTTACAATGCATTCCTATAGTAAAATCAATTCCAATGAATTTCTAGATATGCTTTTAGTATTTGCTATGTCACTATATATGTAATCATTAGAGAGAATGAAAGTTTGGATGGATTTGTTTAATAAATCCTATCAGTGATAAGACAGCTTACATAAATGGCTAGTAAATAATTTGCAATGCATTCCTATAGTAAAATCAATTCCAATGAATTTCTAGATATGCTTTTAGTATTTGCTATGTCACTATATATGTAATCATTAGAGAGAATGAAAGCTTTGATGGATTTGTTTAATAAATCCTATCAGTGATAAGACAGCTTACATAAATGGCTAGTAAATAATTTGCAATGCATTCCTATAGTAAAATCAATTCCAATGAATTTCTAGATATGCTTAGTATTTGCTATGTCACTATATATGTAATCATTAGAGGGAATGAAAGCTTGGATGGATTGTTTAATAAATCCTATCAGTGATAAGACAGCTTACATAAATGGCTAGTAAATAATTTACAATGTATCTTATAGTAAAATCAATTCCAATGAATTTCTAGATATGCTTTTAGTATTTGCTATGTCACTATATATGTAATCATTAGAGAGAATGAAAGTTTGGATGGATTTGTTTAATAAATCCTATCAGTGATAAGACAGCTTGCTACAAATGGCTAGTAAATAATTTGCAATGCATTCCTATAGTAACCAATTCCAATGAATTTCTAGATATGCTTTTAGTATTTGCTATGTCACTATATATGTAATCATTAGAGGATGAAAGTTTGGATAGAATTTGTTTAATAAATCCTATCAGTGATAAGACAGTTTTACATAAATGGCTAGTAAATAATTTGCAATGCATTCCTATAGTAAAATCAATTCCAATGAATTTCTAGATATGCTTTTTAGTATTTGCTATGTCACTATATATGTAATCATTAGAGAGAATGAAAGTTTGGATGGATTTGTTTAATAAATCCTATCTGTGATAAGACAGCTTACATAAATGGCTAGTAAATAATTTGCAATGCATTCCTATAGTAAAATCAATTCCAATGAATTTCTAGATATGCTTTTAGTATTTGCTATGTCACTATATATGTAATCATTAGAGAGAATGAAAGTTTGGATAGAATTTGTTTAATAAATCCTATCAGTGATAAGACAGCTTACATAAATGGCTAGTAAATAATTTGCAATGCATTCCTATAGTAAAATCATTTCCAATGAATTTCTAGATATGCTTTTAGTATTTGCTATGTCACTATATATGTAATCATTAGAGAGAATGAAAGTTTGGATGGATTTGTTTAATAAATCCTATCAGTGATAAGACAGCTTACATAAATGGCTAGTAAATAATTTGCAATGCATTCCTATAGTAAAATCATTTCCAATGAATTTCTATATATGCTTTTAGTATTTGCTATGTCACTATATATGTAATCAGTAGAGGGAATGAAAGTTTGGATGGATTTGTTTAATAAATCCTATCAGTGATAAGACAGCTTACATAAATGGCTAGTCAATAATTTGCAATGCATTCCTATAGTAAAATCATTTCCAATGAATTTCTATATATGCTTTTAGTATTTGCTATGTCACTATATATGTAATCAGTAGAGGGAATGAAAGTTTGGATGGATTTGTTTAATAAATCCTATCAGTGATAAGACAGCTTACATAAATGGCTAGTAAATAATTTGCAATGCATTCCTATAGCAAAATCATTTCCAATGAATTTCTAGATATGCTTTTAATATTTGGTCTATATATATATATATATATATATATATATAAAATCATATTTTCCAAAATACCTGGTGATGTAAGAAACACTTTAACATTTTCTAAGTGAAATATTACTAGTTTTACCTTTAAGATGAATATTATAACATTCCAAAATCATGTAACCTTTGAATATTTTCAAAGAAAGGTAAAAATATATAAAGCAACTTTATATAATTCTGAGCAAAGAAGAAAAGCTTATCCAAAAATGAATAAACATATTTGAATGCTTAATAAATAATCTGACTAAATGTGTTATGGAATACATTATGATGTGGGAAATGTGTTCTGTATTGGACATTGGGTGAACAGTTATTTCAAAATGTGTTCTGTATTGGACATTGGGTGAACAGTTGTTTCAAAATGTGTACTATATTGGACATTGCGTGAAAATTTGTTTCAGAATGTGTACTGTATTGGACATTGGGTTAACAGTTGTACCAAAGAACTCGAGTGACCACAAAGCATAAAACTGGAAAAATAAGCCAAGTCATTGAACAACTTGAGGAGAAGGGGACATGGGGGCGGTAAGGATTGTTTGAAGGGGCAGGTGATGAAACAAATCAAAAAAAAAAAAAAAAAAAAAAAAAAAAATTGAAAAAAAGAAACAAAGCATGCTGAAGACAACTTACAGTGGGCTCCTGGCCATCCTGATTTCACCGGAAATGAAAAAGCTATCAGATTAGCAACAGCAAATTTCACTCAGGACAATAATAATAATAATAATAATAATCATAATAATAGTAATAATAATAATAATAATGATGATTTTATTACGACATGAGATTTACTTGCAACCACAAACTATAATAAATACAATCTAGTGAAGCAGGAGTTATGATTTAGGAAGAAAAAGTTTGTTGCAATTTTTTCAATATTTACAGGTGAATTATGAATTAAGACACCTTTTGTAATGTTCTCAGTTTTATAATTCATGAAAGAAACTTGCTTGGCATTAGATAAGAGGAGTGTGTATATTTCCTTGACATTTATCAAAGCAGAACAAATAAATCTGAAATTATTATATTTCAGGCTCTTAAAATTTTCTTGTTCAATAAAAGCTTTTTTTTTTAAAATCGTATCACCCCAAGCAAGGCTGTAACGCCACTGATGTGCAGGGGGCTACGTAATAGTGAAAAGATTGGAAAAGAGAAAGCTGGAAACCACATCCTAAACAGGGAACAAGGGATGAGCCTCTTCACCTGTTCAATAGATGTGGGTGGAGTGTGAACCAGGTGATAGATAGATCTATCTACTCCAATTGAAAAAAACAAAGTGAGCTATACAATATATTAGTTACACAAAATTATGATACAATTCAAATGGTGATTTGTATTTGAAATCATTTCTAGTAAATTCAATGACCAGGACTAAGCAGTAATTTGGAATAAAAATTACTAAATAAAATCTTGGTAAAAAAAAAAAAAAAAAAAGTATTATTTACCCTAGAAACCGATAAAGAACCATAATCAACTATTAAAGTTCTTTAAAAGTAATTGATATTTTTGTTTTACAGACCTTTAACCCAAAGCTTATTTCATGTTCACATCTAAAGACAATGACTCCACAATATTGTTAATGTTATATCTTTAGTTGTATCAAAAGTATTTTCATTTTTTACAGACCTTTACCATAAAACTTCATGTGCACATTTAAAGATGATCTATAAAAGTACATCTTCCCTATGTTATTATATTTTTATTATCAATGCTATATCTTTTGCTTCAGATGTTATAATAATCGATACATATATTAAGAATCAGCTAATTTCGAAATAGGGACATTGTTTTCAAATCAGGCTGAATGTCATTTGTAGAATTAAGGAAGTGGAAGGAAATGAAGCACTATGTGACAACATTGCCCAAAACTGGTGCAAGTGTTTTAAGGGTAATGACTCATCCCTTGAAATAAAGCCCAGAAAAGGATAACCATGAGCTGAGGTGTGGCATTAAGTTGGAGGGAGCACTAGAGAATTTAACATTCACAGAAGACATTGGACACAAGAGAAATAGGATGAAACAGTAAGTAACCTACTTAATGAATAAGTATGAATGAATGAGAGAAGAGACAGAGACTGATTGTAAGGAGTTAAAATTTGGTTTGTGCAACAAAAGATGAAAAGATGTGAAGAGCAATGATCTCTCACATCTTGAAAATACATGGCTTCTTCAACTCATTTCTGGAACAAGTTACTGTTCTGGCAGTTAGCATTAGCAATACTGATAGAAAAAAAAAAAAAGGTTTTCTTATACAATTAAAAGGAGTGCTGTTTGATTTTGGAGATTTTTTTTTAATTAATTCACCCCACAGCAAGGTGACATTGCTAATAAGATGCAAGAAACTACTGGGTGTGAAAGTGATTTAAAAGAAATTGGAAACCCAATCCTAAACAGAAAACAAGAAATAAACTTCTACTCCTGCTCAAAAGAACTGACAAGAATGTGAATCCAACAATAGGCAAACATATTTATGCCTACTGAAGAAAAATAAAGGGTAAATAAAATTTCAGAGTTCAAGCAGAGATGTTAGAAGTGTAGAGTTGAAGCAGGCTTTAGAAGGAATCAGAAACCCTCAAATTAATAAATCATTTATTGATTACAAAAGAAGTTTAAGTGATTTATAATCAATTCAATTAATCTATTGTAACAGTAGATGCAAGTGGTGGAAAGAAATGAAGCTGTATTGCCTAACACTGGTTCTAGTTTTTTTTTAAGGGTAATGATTCATCCCTTGAAATAAATCCCTTAAAATGATGAACATAAGTTACTGATTATGCTGGTGGAAGGAGAAATTGACCACACTAAAAAATTTTTCTTTCAGAAGAGATAGGGCCATTGAAAGATAACAGATGTAAGCTAAAAAAAAAAAAAAAAAAAAAAAAAAGGAAAGGAAACATAGAGAAACTCTTGACTTCCTCAAGAATTCCAAGGTAATTAGAAGAGAAAAAAATCTTTTGATAAACACCAATAGAAAGAAACGAAACCAAATGAATACTAAAGCTTCGATAACAATAAAACTATTTACAAACAAAAATAATGAAGAATAGAACTCAAAAATAGAGATATTAACAATGGAAGCGAAACAATACATTTGTAGTTTTTTGAATTACATAATGTGACAAAATAACTGTGGAAACCTTTGTTCAATCAGGACTCTTTCAACAGGATTTTAACTCATTTATAAGGGATTCTATTATCTTTGTGAATTGAGAAAATTATCATGATACATGCAACTAAAATGAACTAATTTTTTATTCACATAATAAAATGTGATGTTATAAAGCTATACCAACAAAGGGTGTTTTCATAAACTAAAACTATAGCAATAAAGAACAGGTCACATTTCAACTGTTATCAAATTAAAAATAGTGTGTGTGCATGTTTAAAAAATATTGTTTGTGTGTATAGATAAAAAATAGTTTGAATGTAAATGTATAAGAAATAGTGTATGTGTATGCAAAAAATAGCGTTTATATATAATCTTTAAGATAATAATATCTGTGTGTGTAAAATGTATATACACTGAGAAACAAACCTAAAATACAAGGTCTGTCTGAAAAGTATCCAGCCTTAAAGCATAGCAATAGAGTGGACCTTGCTGTGCATGTACAAACAGATACTCTCCTATAAGGTTACTCAGTCAGCAGTGTGACACCACTGAGTGAGCTTATTTTTTTTTTAATCATATCACTCCGAGCAAGGCGGTAACGCCACTGATGTGCAGGGGGCTACATAGGAGTGAAAAGATTGGAAAAGAGAAAGCCAGAAACCACATCCTAAACAGGGAACAAGGGATGAGCCTCTTCACCTGTTCAATAGACGAGGATGGAGTGTGAAATAGGTGATAGTTTAGTCTATCTACTCCAATTGAAAAAAAAAAAAAAAAAAAAATTATGTAGTGTGACTGTCGCATTCAGGTGAACATTATGCCTACTTTATGAACATTTTGCTTTATGGCTGTCATGCTGCTTTGCTTTTGACTTATATTGTGTGTATCAAGACTATTACTATGGTAACAGAACTAAAGTAAGAAGAGGGAAGACCTTAAGACAAACTGACCTTGAACTCTGCTACATATACACACTAAGTTATATTGTTGTTGCTCACTTCTGTTGTTTGTAACAGTGCTTGGAAAGAAAGTATGCAAAGTGTGGTTTTCTCATCTCACCAGAGATTTCACCAGAGTGACCATGGACTGGGCAACATTTTTTAGCCAAGCATAACATTCCCCAAGTCCAACATCCACCATATTCCACAGATCTTGCTCCTTATGACTTTTACCTCTTTCCAAAAACCAAATCCCACTTAAAAGGAACAAGATTTCAAGATGGTGAGGAAATCTAAGAGAATGTGATGAAGCAGCTACTGGCTATCCCTAATAAATGAGTTCTAGAAATGCTTCCATTAGTGGAAATGACACTGGGAAAAGTGTTTGGCTTCACAAGGGTACCACTACGAAGGAGATTAAATGCTGAATTGATATGTGTTAGAGCTTTCTTTTCATAGCACCAGTCCTGATAATTTTAGATTAGACCGTGTGTGCGTGTGTGTATAAAACTTCTGGGCCATCTTGGTAAATTAATTATTTTGTTAATTTTACTCCCAAATTGAGACTGATTACCAGTATTTTTTCCCCAGTACATTTTATGATCTTTGAGGGAGAGAAAACAAGTTATTGCATTTTCATTAATCCTGATGGTGGATGATAGAGCGTCTTAAGCAAAGTTGAAAAAAGATCATTCAAGAATACTGGGCCACCAGAAAAGATTTTACCTTTTAACTCTTCTCTCGAGTTCAAAGATAATTTCTGCTTTTGCCAAAGATTATCTTTATTATTAGAGAAAGTATAAGATGTCAAAGTATGGAGATAGTAATTAGTTCTACTGCCTGTGTGTCATGGTGGAATCACCCATTACAATGGATTGAACTCTTCCTACAACTACATATACTTCCCCTCATAAGAGGAGGAGATCAAGAGCTCAGAGAGTAAGAGATCTGCAGAAGATCAGCATAACATAGAGCAATAGGCAGAGATAGGCAAGACTGCCACTGTACGGCCATTGCAAATCCCAATTATAATATTACTTCCTAACCCGTATTTATTCGTTCTACTAACAGAGTTCCACATATTGTATTTTGCTGTGTTAATATATATATATATATATACATATATATATATATATATATACACCGTTATTTCCTATTTCGGTTGTTGTTATATTCTTTCTTGCTGGACTTCTTAACCGGGTCCACAACACTTTGATCCAAATAATTCCCTCAATTTGACGTGGCATTGAATGAAACTAGGTCTAGATTTACTCATTGAGAATTTTTTTTCCTATTCTTCATGGAAGTAATCCCAAACTTCTTAGAGATTGCGTGGTTTTCTTGGAACACTAGTTTCTTCATTTCCCTCTACAATGATTCTATTACATTGAGATCGGAACTATCTGCTGGCCAGTATTCAAAAACCTGAACATTTTCCTCAACAAGAAACCTTTTCATTGTAAGTGATGTGTGACAAGGAGTACTATAATGCTGAAAAGGTTTCTCCATCTTCAGAGTCTAGTAGAAGATCAGACCGTAAGAAATTAATTTAGTTTTTTCCTGTTTTGGCTTCTATCAACTTTTATCAATTCACTTCAATCATTGCTTTTGATGAAACCCCACACAATTACATGTCCAAAGTTTACCGTCCTTGAGGTCTTGCATTTTTTCTGTATCCCACTGCTCTTCCTTATACATTCTCTTGCATTAGAATCTATTTTGAATTTTAGTTTGGATTTTATGAAGGCTTCTGGTGTAAAATCAATTAAAAAGTATATATCAAATGTTAATTTGATGTTTAGTCAGTCAGTTAAGTGCCATACATGTTACACGCTTGGGCGATCATGTCTCGAAAGAGACATGACTGACTGGGTAAAATATTATCCCACAGTATGTTGCCATTGCTTTCTGCGGTAGACTGGTTGCCAACCAAGGCTATAGAACCCAATCTGTCCTGTTATTTAGCCCACAACTGGAAGGAATAGACGGATTAATACCTTTCCCAAGGGTATTTGCGCGTAAGTAAATGCAATGAATTCAGCTGGAATTCGAACTCTGCTCCCTGGTTTCTCGTTCCGAGCCGATATCCAATGCACCACAACTTGAAAAAAAAGTTGGTTTCTTACAAGATAAAATTTAGGCTGGAGTTTATGGAAGCTTAGGACAAACAATGAATTAAAAATGTTTGCTGTAAATTGACATGGTTGCTACTTACAAAAACAAAAAAAAGTAAAGAAGTTTATTTTATTATAGGACACCCTTTAGATTTGTTTTTGTGAAAGTTTCTGCTATAAAATCAAATAACATTATATATATATATATATATATAAGAGAAAAATCAATACATAATTAGTTTTCTTTTCTGTATATCATTGCTCTCTCTATTTTATCTATTTGATAATTTTTTTAATTATCCTCTCCATTTTACGGATTTTACCTTATTTCCTAATATATATATATATATATATATATATATATATACAAATTGATAGAAAAATCGATGAATCTATCTATCTATCTATCTATTTCGTATTTTAGCTGACCGTCATTGAACCATACTAGTTCTTTCAAGGCGCGTAAAATAAATATCTGTAATGTTTTACGCATCGTACAAATGAGTAGTGAATATAAAAAAAAAGAAACAATTCCATTACAAACTATAGAATTGTGCGTTGAAACATTTATTAAGTAATTTGGTTTTGTGGGTGGGTGGATATTACCCACATGTTATGCATACATTCAGGTGTTTGTGATACTTTATTGCGTTCAGGATGAGGAGTAAAAATACCGCCAAGTAAAACTATATTTCTTTTTATTTCTACAAGATATGAATAGGAGTCTTATCTGCTTCAACTTTGTGATCTTAGTTTGAATCCTGCGACACAGTTAATGTATTCTTTTACTGTATACAATTATTTGGCGCTATATAGTCTTAATAAAAAATATATATAGGTTTGAAAACTTAACATTGTATTCATCATGGGCTAGTTGTTTAGGTCATATCTCGTTCGATCACCGAAGTTTAGCAACGTTGAGCTTGGTCAGTACTTAGATGTGTGACCGCTTGGGAGTATTAGGTGCTTAGCGGACATGCGTTGTGGCGCAGTGGATATCGGCTCGGAAAGAGAAATCGGGGAGCCGAGTTCGAATTCCAGTCCCCTGCATTCACTTACGCGCAAATACCCTTGGGGAAAGTATTAATCTATCCCTTCCCTCCAGTTATGGGTTAAATAACAGGACAGATTGGGTCCTATAGCCTTGGCTGTAAACCAGTCTACCGCAGAAAGCAATGGCAACCTGTTGTGGGATAATTAAAAATGCCTGAGGTCTATACAGGGTAGGACTTGGGACCCTGCCCTTAAACAAATCCCAACTAATCTTTCTCCGTTGGAGGAAGCTGGCTCAACCCAACTAGGGTGAATGCCGTACAGTAAGATAAAAATCCGGAAAGAATTGAGACCCGAAATTACCTTCTTTAAAATTTGTGCCTTTCAATTAATGGATTAATTTTAAACAAAATAAATTCTATATTTGTCTAATAAATTCTGTTGTAGTGCATTGGATATTGTCTTGAAACAAGAAATCAGGAAATTTGAGATTCTTGTTCGAATTCCAGATAAATTCTTTGCATTTACATAATACTTTGGTGAAGGTATTAATTCGTCTCTTCCCTCCAGTTGTGGGTAAATAACAGGACAGATTGGGTTCTGTAGCCTTGATTGGGAACAAGTCAATCGCAGAAAGAAATGGTAACCTACTCCAGGAAAAATCTTCTGCCCAGTCAGTCATGTCTCTTTCGAGACATGTTCGCCCACGTATGACACTTAACTGACATTCTGTAGTTTGAGAGTGAATATTTAGATTGAATGGGAGTAGATAGGCTAAACTATCACCCGGTTTACACTCCACCCACGTCTATTGAACGGGTGAAGAGGCTCATCCCTTGTTTCCTATTTAGGATGTGGTTTCCAGCTTTCTCTTTTCAAATCTTTTACTCTTTTTTTTTTTTTTTTTTTTTTCAATTGGAGTAGATAGCCTAAACTATTGCCCGGTTTACACTCCATCCACGTCTATTGAACGGGTGAAGAGGCTCATCCCTTGTTTCCTGTTTAGGATGTGGTTTCCGGCTTTCTCTTTTCAAATCTTTTACTCTTTTTTTTTTTTTTTTTTTTTTCAATTGGAGTAGATAGGCTAAACTATCACCCGGTTTACACTCCATCCACGTCTATTGAACGGGTGAAGAGGCTCATCCCTTGTTTCCTGTTTAGGATGTGGTTTCTGGCTTTCTCTTTTCCAATCTTTTCACTCTACGTAGCCCCCTGCACATCAGTGGCGTTACCGCCTTGCTCAGAGTGATATGATTAAAAAAAAAAAGTTCATTGATTTGGTGTTGTTTCCTTTTTTATTCTTTTTAATCAATTTACCCCAAGTAAGTTGATAATGGCACAAAGACGCAAGAGGCTACAAGATGTGAAAGAAAAAAAAAAAAACCTTTAGAAAAAACTAGAAACCCAATCCTAATCAGAAAACAAGAGATGAACCTCTACTCCTGAAGTTAGTGAAGCAGTCCATTAAAGAAAAAAAAAGGAAAAAATGTGTACGGACAGAAAGAGATGATCAGTTCTGTGTTGTTATTAATAAATAATTCGTCCATCCTACTCTGCTTAAATACTCAGTATTTATATCATAGAAAAATATTTTAACAAAAGCATGCTAATAATAGTTAAGTACAAAATATTTTACTTTTAATCAATTCACCCCAAACAAGGCAATAATGTCACTAATATGCAAGAGGTTACTGGGAGTGAAAGGGAATAAGAAAACTTTAAAAGGAACCAGAAATACAATCCTAAACAGAAGACAAGGGATAAACCTCTACTTCTATTTAAAAAAAAAAAAAAAAAAAAAATGGGTACAAGTGTGAACCAGAAAATAGGCAAAACTATCTATTCTTATAATGTTGCTTACAAAGAAAGTCAATTTTATTATAGATCACCCTTTAAATTGTCAAATTATAAAAAAATTTAATTTAAACTATTTTTGCGATATTGTTATTTATATATTGTGACTAACGATAGCAATATACTGAGTCTATTGATTCTTCAGCTGTTAAAGTAAATTATGAGAATTCTAAACAAGAAAGCAACTATTCATATCCCACATATTGGATAGTTCATCTTGCAGGGATTTGAAAATGTTGAGGAAAAAAAAATAAAAATAAAAAATAAAAAAAAATGAAAGAATAAATATCAAAATATTTTAAAGTTTCTAATTACTTCAGACCAGAATTTTGCAGCCAAAAAGATTTATCCAATGTAAAATTTGAAAGCAAATTTTAATAGCTTCATGAATTTTACAAATAAACCTTAGAAAACAAATACAGGATTAAAAAATAAAAATGACCATAATAATTATACCAGTAATAAATTTCACCAGAATGTTTAAAACCTGTCATATCAAACTTAGTATAAAGAAAACAGAAAATAAGAAAAATAGCAGTTAATTGTTGAAATCTCCCGAGGAGTGGATTAAACAATTATCAAAAAGTTAATCTAAGGAACCCTAGTCGAGGTGCAGATGGAACAGAATATAACATCAATCAGTTAAGTGACAAATCACATTTATTTGTTTTGATCCTCTCTCTCTCTCTCTATATATATATATATATATATATATATAGAGAGAGAGAGAGAGAGAGAGAGAGAGAGTGTAAAATGTTAACAAACAATGCTATAAAATAGCTACAACTAATTGCATTCAGACCCACAATTATTTCCACTAATAGCCCCAGAATAGTAATTATATATATATATATATTTATAAAATCTTGCGTTTTATGCACAACTATGAGCATTACAAGAATTATCTCTCTCTCTCTCTCTCTATATATATATATATATATATGCATCAATTAATTCAAATACATCAATGTATTAATTCAAACAAATTTTATTTAATAATAAAGACATATGTCTTTATTTTTATAATAATCCTTTCTAGTTTTCTAATTAGCTTCTTAATGGCGAAATGAAATTCACAGAAATTGCCATAGTTTTTTTTTTTACCTAAGTACTTTTAATCTCCTCCAAGATCAACATAAGGAGTGTGTTTCAAAGATAAACGTATTCTAATTGTGATCTTTGTAATGAGGATGTTTGAAAACACACGTGAATGGGCTGTTATAATTATTTTAAATTTATCAGTCGTTTTCAAAAGTAGACAGACATTATATATATATATATATATATATATATATATTTTTAATCATATCACCCCAAGCAAGGCGGTAATGCCACTGATGTGCAGGGGGCTACGTAAGAGTGAAAAGATTAGAAGAGAGAAAGCCGGAAACCACATCCTAAACAGAGAACAAGGGATGAGCCTCTACACCTGTTCAATAGACGTGGGTGGAGTGTGAACCGGGTGATAGACTAAACTATCTACTCCAATTGAAAAAAAAAAAAGAAGAAAAGTGAAAAGATTGGAAAAGAGAAAACCGGAAACTACATCCTATATGAGAAAGAGAGAGAGAGAGAGAGTAAGAAATAAATTTTATTCCTTTCACTTTACTAACCCCTTCACTCCCAAAGATATCTCATAAGGGTGGAAATCTTTGACACGGTCTTTATTTTGAATATTTTTTGCATTTCAGCAGTCAGATTTGCAAGTTATTTGCAGTTTTCAAACGTACCCTCCTTCGAAATCAGTATTTTTTTTTTTCATCTTAACAATGCTTGAAGAATGTCTAATGAACTCTAATCTATAAAATTAACTCCCAGGAAAATTTGTGTGAGTGGACCAATCTATTTGAACAGTGCAAAATGAAGTTTGAGTTTTGTTTAACGGCTTATCAACCTCTGTGGGTTATTTAATGCCAAAAAGGTGGGATTCTAAGGTATTCTTTAATGTCCAGTTATAGTGAGAAGGTTGATTTAGTGAGATTTTAATAAAAATTTTTGTTTTTATTCTTTTTTATTTTAGAAAACTGAAAATGACTTCTAGTTTAGTATTAAAAAATGTTCTGTTGAGAATATTTTTTTCATCCGAAAATGTGTTATGACAATAATTTTTTCCTCAAAAATGTTCTGTTGGTAATATTTTTACTTCAAAAATGTATATTTTTCTATAAAAATCTATTTTTATGTATATATTTCTATAAAAGTGTATTTTGATACTTTCATAATCTTTTGACTCCAGTGTGGGGTTAACTATTTGCCCATAGCTGAGACCCTAACAGATGCTACCACTCTGGGTCAGAGTGGACCTGGGAACAACAGCAATTAAGAGGTGGTCCCATGCTCCTCACAACCTCCCAATCAGAACCCTTGCTGCCAGATGCAGTTTACCGTCATGCCTAGGACTGCTAAATTATGTTTAACAATAACTCATATACAGGGTGGGTAAGAAACTCCCTATCGAAAATTACATACAACTTTTGTTAATATCACCACATTTGCATGAAACAAAATATAATGGGCTCTTTAAAGTGGTAGAACTTCATTACTAATTTCAGTTTTAAAATAAAAGAAAATCTAAATAAATAAACAAAGTAAAAAAAAAAAAAATTAAGTAAATGATAAACAAATTAAACTACAAATGCATGCATAAACACAAGTAAATGTAATAATAATAAGTCAACAACAAATAATAAAGTAACCAAAAATAGAGAACAAAATGCTAAACAATACTATAAATAGTTACAAATAACTGCATTCAGATCTAAAATTATTTCCACCCAATAGCCCTTAGAATAATTTGAAACATAACAGTTATCACCCAGTCAATAAGTGTCAGGTTAATAAAATATTGACCAGCACACATAGTTGAGCCAAAATACAACGGTATTTACCAACCTTCCCACTCAAGGTTAGATACGATACAAGGTCATTTTATAGTGGGTCTTCCCGGCCATATAGCCGGGCCAAAAAATGTCTGTCTATTTTTACCGAGTCGTGATTCTACCCTTTGGCGGAACCACGAGTGGGTTAGTGCTCTCTGCTTGAAGGCAGAGAGCTGACAGTGTCGTAGTAGCAAAGCAAATGCTTTGCAACTACTTGAGCCAAAATACAACACATGTGGCCTGGAGATTGCATTAAAGCATGAAAGGTTGTTGCCAGTTGGTGTCGACCACAGTGTTCACTTTTATACTTACATATGCTCAATCATTGATACTAAGCACATTGAGCTATAGCATATATATATATATATATATATATAATCCTGGGTAAAAGCAATTGGATGTCTAGCCGTACTGATGAGCTGTGATACAGCTAAATAGATCTGTTTGTGGATGACTATATATATATATATATATATATATATAAACGAATTTTAACGAAACTTGGTTATAAACAACCAACAATTTGAAATGAATTGTTTGAACATTATTTTTTATCAATTCTCGTATTTAAGTAGATATTCTGTTTTTAATTAAACAGTATTATATATTTAAATCTAACAGCCTGATTATTTATGATAAATTTTTATTATAAAAATGTGTGTCATTCGGCAGGATTCGAACCTGCGACCCCTATCCACATAGGGGAAGCTACCATATGATCTGGCATGTCTTAAACCTCTCGACCACAAATGACCATTAGTCTAAACGAGGTGGATAGGGGTTGCAGGTTCAAATTCTGCTGAATGACACACATTTTCGTAATAAAAATTTATCGTAAATAATCAAGCCAGGAGATATAAGTATATAATACTGTTTAATTAAAAACAGAATATCTACTTAAATACGAGTATCGATAAAAAATAATGTTCAAACATTTCATATATATATATATATATATATATATATATATATATATATATATATATGTGTGTGTGTGTGTGTGTGTATATTTGTTTGTTTGCACATTATTTTTAATGGATACTTTTATTATAATGTTCAAACAAATAAACCTAAATATGGTGTAACTTTCCATAAGATTTTATAATATATATGTGTGTGTGTGTGTGTGTGTGTGTGTGTGTGTGCGTGCATGCATGCATGTATGACAGATGAATAGGTGCAATTGAAGTAAGTGAATGTAGTCAGATCAAGACAGATATGATCAGACATAGACAGATAAACAGATGCAATCAGTCTAAAGCAGATGAAAAAAAAAATTTTCAAATATCATACAAAAGTGAAATAGCATCATTTTTTGTATCATTCCCTTTGTAGAAAAATTTTCTTAACCCAAAAAGTACTTTTGCAACACGAAGCATCTATAAATTTCAGCACCTTTGCTAATTTTTACCAATGTGTTGAAAATAACAACCCTCTATGTTTGTAGGTGTAATTTCAGCAAATAAAAATAAAATGTTTTCAGGAGAGAAATATTAAAGTACATTTTTTGGCATAAGATAATTTTACTTGGATTTTTTAAAATGTATTCATCAAACTATAAACAAAAAACAAACATTTGCAGCATCATATTAAGCCATGAAAAGAAAGAACGATATTCAAAAGCCTACCATTTCAGAAGCAACAAAAGTAAAACAATTCTAATTTAATTTTGGAGGAAACACAAAATTTTTTTATTATACTTAAATTTTGTAAAAAGAAAATTTTCAAAAGTTCCTTGCGAGAAATAATCAAGTATTAATGGAATGTATATATTTAAAGAGAACTTGTTCTAAAAAACAGAAATAACTTAGTCCCCCCCCGCCCCAATCATTTCACCCCAAGTAAGGCCATAAGGACACAAGGGGTTACTGAATGTGAGAGAATGTGAGAAAAACTGCTATTAAGGAGAGAGGACAATAAAAGAACAAGAATTAAGAAGTCAGAATGATTGACATTGGATTTACATTTTTGAAGATCAAAGGCAATAATAAAGCCACTAAGATGTAAGGATTACTGAGTGTCGAAGAACATGAGAAAAACTGCTTTTAAAGAGAGAGCACAATAAAAGAACAAGAATTAAGAAGTCAGAATGATTGACATTGGATTTACATTTTTGAAGATCAAAGGCAATAATAAAGCCAAGATGTAAGGATTACTGAGTGTCGAAGAACATGAGAAAAACTGCTTTTAAAGAGAGAGCACAATAAAAGAACAAGAATTAAGAAGTCAGAATGATTGACATTGGATTTACATTTTTGAAGATCAAAGGCAATAATAAAGCCATTAAGATGTAAGGATTACTGAGTGTCGAAGAACATGAGAAAAACTGCTTTTAAAGAGAGAGCACAATAAAAGAACAAGAATTAAGAAGTCAGAATGATTGACATTGGATTTACATTTTTGAAGATCAAAGGCAATAATAAAGCCACTAAGATGTAAGGATTACTGAGTGTCGAAGAACATGAGAAAAACTGCTTTTAAAGAGAGAGCACAATAAAAGAACAAGAATTAAGAAGATAGAAGATAACATTGGATATTGATTTTCAAAAATTCAAATGCAAAGTTGACGGAGAAGCAAGAAACTGGAAGGGGTTACATAAGTAAGAAGTGCAAAAAAAGGAACTATTAGTACAGAACTTATGATTACATCTAGCAATTTTCTATTAAAAAGTGATGAGCACTAGCTGCTAATCTAGTACTGCACTTAAATTCATAAAGTCTAGGTACAGAAAAGTTCACCAGAACAATTATCATGATAGTATTTATAGAAGTCCAATAGAAGAAACTGTTTGCATAGAACTTATGATTACATCTAGTCATTTCCACTGTAAAATGATGAGAATTTGCTGTGAATCTAATACTGCACTTAAATTCAGAAAGTCTAGGTACCATATTGGAAAGTTCATCAGATCAATCAACATGAAAGTATTTATAGAAAAGGCAAAAGGAAGCTATGTTATGTGGTGGGAAAGAGACTGAAGCTGAGATGCCAGGTCAGAATTAATAACATTGCAGATTCTTCTTTGGATTTTTATCAAGAACCTGTCTAGTAGAATAAAGTAAACCAACTTACTTAGCAATTGATTCAATATACTTTCTACTTCAGGTTAGCTGAAAACAGATAATGAATATCTATATAGTCAAGTATTAAGAAACTAACCCTAACCTATATACATTGTAGCAAACCATCCTCATTCCCTTTGTATTCTATTGATAAGTTCCAATCAAACAGTTTCTTCCAACAAATTGCTGCTTTGTATAACTGACTCCCAAGACAATGCTTTCTTGATCAATACAATCCTAATTTGTTCAACTTTAGGGTTAACTGTTATCTTCCTCACATATCTGCATAAACTGTACCTCTTACTCTAGCCTTCTATCTCAAGTGACTCTTGGTCCTTGTAAATGGTGAACATTTTTGTTAAAAAAAAAATTCTTCAGACTAATAATGCTTCTATTTATGGTGCTAGTTTTACTATAGGGGTAGAATCGCTGACTGACCCTGATTCGGTCGGGTTTCAATCCTGGGTTAGGAAGTGACCGCAGTCTAAGCCGTATTGATGAGCTGTGATATGGCGAAACAGATCTGTCTGCGGATGACTGTAGTAGATTATATATATATATAAAACCACACACACACACACACACACACACACACACACACACAGGTACTGATCATCAAAACGTATTGGGACTATTGATATGGTAACAGAATTAAGATCAAACTTATATATGTTAGCCAATCTTATTCAGTTTTTATTATTATTGTTTCTAATTATGACCATAATGTAATATCAGTATTGTGAGGAAAAGTGATATGTTATATCATTTTGGATGTGAATTTTACCATAGAAGATTCAGAAATCAGTGCACTTGCAACACATTTTTATTTAATAAATTATTTTCTTCTTGAATTAAACCTACATGGAGTTGAAGTTATTCTCAGATCTATTACAATAAAATGACTAATGCACTGAGTGTATATTTTTGTCAAAGATTTCTTTTCTGTTCAGGTCATCTTTTATTTAACACTGTAACACGGTTGTGGGGTATCTTATACCAACGCTCTTTGTTTCATTGATCATGACCGTGCTCCAGGGTTAAATTCCAAGATTACCGATGGATTTTTTACAGTCTCTTTTATAAATTCTTGGATCAGGTTTAATATCATTATTTAGTTTGAATTAAAAATGTTATTTGTCCTGATCTGATCATGTTGACTTCAGTCACTTTCTGACTGCATAACATAGCTTCTCCGTGCTTTTGTTATAAATATTTCAATGGTAATTGTTCTGATGAGATTTCCACTTTGGTACCTAGACTTAAGCACAGTACAAAATTGGTCGCAAGGTCTCATCATTTTACAGTTGAAATGTAAACATAAATTCTATGCTAACAATTTCTTCTCTTGCACTTCTTGCTTGTGAAACTCTCTTTTGGCTTTTTTCTTTACAGTCAACTTTGATCTACAAAAAATTTAAATGCAATGACAATCCTTATATTTTGTCACCATAATTCTAGTTTGTTTTATTGTTTCTCTCCTTAATAATGTTTTCTTTTTATTATATTCTTTCAAGCTCAGTAACTCCTTGCATCTTAGTGGCTTACTTGCTTCGTAATGAGAAGAAAGAAATAAAAAGAAAAGTTGCTTAACCCTATTATTGTTTTTGAAGTAGTAGTAACAAATTTTATATTAATATTTATATAAGTTTTTTTTCAGTTAAAAACAAAAACAAGAGAAAACTGAATGAGATAAGCTATATATATATATATATATATATATATATATAGTTATCTGCAGACAGTCCAGTTTTGCTGTATCACAGCTCATCAGTACGGTTAGACATCCGATTGCTTCTAGCCAGAATTGAAACCTGGCCGAATTGACATCAGCCATCAATTCTATCTCTGAGCTATGGAGGCTCGGTAGAGGAAGGTAGATTTTAATGTATTACATACACAATATATACACATGCCAGTAACTGAGAGTGTTCAAATTCATTACTGAATGAATGATATGTAAATAGCGGTGAGTAGCTACAGTTGTTAAAGACAACCATTTCTCTATAGTGCTCAATTGGTGGGTGATTATATATATATATATATTTTTTTTTTTTTTTTTACAAACTTTGGGGGCAGGTTCCTCACACCAAAACAAGGGCAAAAGTCCATATAAACATATGTCCACAAATCCTTCATTTTTGAGTCATCAAGTTTAAAGACAGTTTATGAAAGATAACACTGTGTTGCCATGTTGATTAGGTTACATTTGTTATTTGTGTACATTTGTGGCTAGACTGTCTTCAACATTTAATGTGTGTAGTAGTGGATTAACTGAGAATTGTTTGGTTTGACAATGGCAGGATATTCATATCATAAGCAGGCTGATATGATTTTTAAATACAATTACTCAAATGGTAATAGATGCGCAGTTGTATCAGATTGGGTTTCCAGATTGAAGGCAGCCAAGACATCTAATCTTTGTTGCTGGTTATTGTTGCACTGCTGAGGCAGGATCCATGGCACCACAAACTATATCTTGAAGAAGATCGAGATCTGCTCATATGCCTGACCATGAAGAACACATTCTACAGCCTATTGCAGTTAACCCTGGTATCAACACACATGAAGTGTTGGCATATCATGCATCTTATAGTATCGCATGGAAGATACTTCAAGAGCAGCTTCTGTATCTGTATCATTTGCAACATGTACAGGATCCTTCGCCCTCTTATCACTCACCAAGGGAGGACTTTTGCTGATGGTTTATTGCACAAATCGCTTCAGCCCCGTTTACGGATGAGGCAACATTTGGATGAGATGGAATAACAAATATACACAACCAACACATGTGGGCAGATCGGGATCCCCATGGTACAATAAAGGCTAGACATCAGTATCAGTTTGCGATTAATGTGTGGGTTGGAAATGTAGGTGACTGTCTGGTAGATCCATATGTTCATCCAAAATGTCTTACAGGATCTGTCTACAGGGACTTTATTTTGAACACACTTCCAGACCTGCTAGATGGGGCACCCATGCTAATACAAAGATGCATGTGGTTCACACATGATGAGGTTACAGCACATTTTAGTCACAGTGACATCTACCATGAAATATAGATAGGTAGGGGAGGATCAATTTCATGAGCTGCACATTTTCCCAATCTCAATCCTTTGGATTTTTATCTGTGAGGGAAGGGATGGCACCTAAAACAATAGCTTTATGCAGCAGACATTAATAATGCAGAAAAGTTTCATCAACATGTCATTGGGACTTGCAAAATCATTTAACACCATGTGGGAGTATTTGAAAAGGTCCCACAGTCAATGATGTGACAGATGCATGCATGTGTAGAAGCAAAGAGAGGACATTTTGAACATTTCTTATGAGTTTCTATATCAAGTTACAACAATAGCCTTTTGGACATATGTTTATATGAACATTTTAACTTGTGTTAGTGTCAGGAACCTGCCCCCAAAATTTGCAAAAGTATTTTTGATACACCTTCTGTGTGTGTGTGTGTGTGTGTGTGTGTGTGTTTTAATCTAACTGCACTGAGGAGCTGTGACACAACGAAACAGGCTTGTCTGCAGATGATTATATATATATAGATATCGGCGACTGATGACTGGGTTAAAAGCAATCGGAGTCTAACCGTACTGATGAGCTGTGATACAGAGAAACAGATCTGTCTGCGAATGACAATATTTACGCTCTCACACCCTGATTGAGCACTCTGGAAGAAAGGCAGACTTTGAAAAACAGTAGCCACTCTAGCATGTATGCATCGCTCATTCAGTAATGAATTAGAGCACTTTGGCTATTGGGCGTGTATAATGATAATATACACGCTAAAAAGTCAGCCTTCTTCTACCGTGCACACATAGCCCAGAGGTAGAATCGGCGACTGACGACTAGGTTAAAAGCAATCGGAGTCTAAAATATATATATATATATATATATATATATATATATATATATATATATAAAAGGGCAGGTTGATTTTTAAGATTTATTTTTAGAAAATCAACATTATACTCAGTGTCAAAGATGGGGTTTGATGTAAACAGACACCAAAAATTACATATATACATGTCATGAATATTAACAATTAAAATTCTGGTTCGAAACAAAACAACTGTTACACTTTCTTTCACTTCAATTAAAATGCCCGAAAATATGAAACCAACACAAAGATTAGTATCAGAATGCCTAAGGATCACCTCAGACATGAAATTCTTACCATTTAATGTTGATATCTATGGTTATACTGTTTATATCTCTAAACATTCTACTTAACATATTGAACACGTTTCCAACATAAATATTAAACTGCATATATATATATATATGTGTTCCTGAGTTCATCTATCTATCTATCTATCTATCTATCTATCTATCTACCAATTTTTGAGCATTTAGTTTTAAAGATAATCTGAAAAAAATGTTCAGAAGTACCTAATTTCCACAGGATTTTGCTTACAAACCGACTTTAAAATTTGACTATTTCAAAAATAAATCTAAATTAAGTTGATATCTTTTACTTTTGCAATGAATTGAAAATATATTAAAACCAGAATTCTAATTATGAATCACCCCCAAGCAAAATGTGCAATCTTTTGCTGTATTCAATAAGTAAATACTGTTAAAGATTTTTTAAAAGATTACAAAAAAAAAGATAGTCAATGCAGATTTGTTAGATCATAATTAATAAAAACAATAAATAGATAAAAAGTGTATATAACACCATAAATGGGTACAAATTATAAGACAAAATGTTTTAAATTTGCATTGTTTATAGAAAATTGCACCAAAATTAATGCACTGTATAACATATTCCATCATAATATAGCTAAATTGTTCAGTATAATTTTCCCTTTGAAGCAAATGAAGGTCTTATTTGATGGCACAAGGATTCAGTAATAATGTGTTTGTGCCATGTCTAGATACAAATTGTAAAGCTTCAGTAAATTATAAATTTTATAAGGCTTTCACTGATCACCAGAATGAAATTCCAGAACAAAGATTTTGAACCTAAACCTAATCTTCAAACTCTTTTTGTTAAAAAAACGGTAATGAATTGGAAAAAAAATTTTGTATCATTATTTATTATGTCAAACCCCAACTTTCAAATTGAGTGCAATACTATGGTTCCGAAATCAACTTTTCTATCTATCTATCTATATAAGTCAGCCAAAACATGTGGAGGACACAAAATATCATCATTCCTCTATGTTTTGATTGACCTTTGAAACATGAGGAAGATTGTTTGGAGACATTGTGGTATGATGTGCACCTGAAAATATTCATGAATGCTGTCAAATTTTCAATTTTTAAATTTAAATATTCATAAATAATCTCAAATTTTCAAATTTTGATAAACCAATGACATCCTTGCTTTTGCATATAAACATGTTCAACAAAATAAATTTTACATTTAATTTGACAAAGTCAGTCTGAGGATGAAACGAGTCGGCTAAGAATAGTTTTTATCTTTTTATTCATTTTGTTCCTTTACAGAATCACTATCTGAAAATAATTTACACACACACACACACACACACACACACACACACTTATTCATTTATTCATTAGACAAACTTCATTGATAAAACCATTATATTCAAGTGTATTTTTTACTATGTAAATAATGAAATTAGGTTTTTTACCCAATTTCAATATGTAGCGAATCAACTAAATAAATCAAATTTCAACAATTTAAAGTACCGTTTTTATTATACTGCAATGAATTTCCTTTAGTAAGAGATATTTTTTTTTTGTTTTTACAGAAGATATTCTTTCCATGTTTTCTCTTGGAGAGAGCAAAAGTTTAGATATTTCTTAGAAATAATATCTGTCTGAAAACTTGCTTGGAGTTCTACTATTGAATAAAAAATTTTAATTTCTTTCCCTCTGAAGACAAAAATAGCCAATGTTTAATCTTTGCGCCCATAAGAAAAAAGTCTGTCAAAAGGACAGTTACTCCCTTGACACTGCCATTACTGTATAGACTTTTGATTCCCTCGGCAACGTTTGTTTGTTTGTTTTAAAAAACGATGAATAGAATTTTAATAAAACCTAAACATTTGAAAATGAATTTAAACATTTTCTTCAATTTTGAGAATTGGTAACAAAGCTTTTAAACACTATTAGATTTGAATAATAATAAAAAAAACTATTTTTCATATTTCTTTATAAAATGGTAAATAATAAATATTGCATTGTAGTTAGTTTACATATTTTTATAATTTTGGAATTTTGTATAAATATTTGAATAAAAGTTTTTTTTTTCAAATTTATTTCTTTATAAAATGGTAAATAATAAATATTGCATTGTAGTTAGTTTACATATTTTTTTATAATTTTGGAATTTTGTATATTTGAATAAAAGTTTTTTTTCAAATTTATTTCTTTATAAAATGGCAAATAATAAATATAACATTATATTTCATTCCCATATTTTTACAATATTGTAACTAAACATTTCCAAGAGAGTCCAAAATGTATCCAGTAATAGCAGTGCCAAGAGAATAACCATCATTTTGACACCCTTTTTCTTTAGGGGGGGGACGAAGGTGAAATATTGTACCCAGATGTTTAATTGTTCAATCATTAGAAAAATATCTATGCAACAGTTCAAATTTCAAGTTTCAATAATTGAAAAGTAATTACCACTCTTTTCTTGGATTTGTTTAATTCCATACAACTAAGTCCTTCTGTTTCCTCCAATGATACGGCAATGGACTGTATCGCCTGCATCCATTCATCCCTATAAGATTATAAATAAAGCATCAGTTTTATAAGCATTTTGACAAAACCAATAATGGCAAAAAAAAAAAAATATATATATATATATATATATATATATATATATATATATAGCAATTTCAAAAGAAATACCGGATTTATTTTTATTCCGGCATTTTTATAACTTCAAGCATTAATTTTAGTGGCTATCTGTATTTGAAATAGATACTCCATTTTTATTTTAAAACATTTGTTCTACATCTATCAGCCTGCACACCCAAGAAATCTAAATAAAGAAAATATACTCTCTAACAGGTATCCTTTTTGTAGGAGACAAGGAATGAAAATATGTTCAGTAATTATTTTTACAAGGCTAAAAAGGAAACATGTTAAAATGCTGGAAAAATGAAATGGAAAATTAATAAAATCTTCCTTGTTGGTCATTTTTAATGAAACATACTTAATAGAAAGGTTGCTGCCCAAATATACATTAATATATACAGATCTGTCTGCAGATAACTATATATATATATATAGGTTTTATAATCATAAAAGTTCTTTCAGGTACGAAAAATATAGCCACAGTACTGCGTTAGCTTTGCATATGTGGAAAGTTAAAAATATAATTAAAAAAGATCTCATTCTTAAATGGGAGATATTAAAAAAATGTTCTAACTACAAAGTAGGTAATAAGTGTTGCATACTATGCGGTGAAGAAAAATTAGCCATAGCGCTATTTTAACCTGCACAAGACTTGCTAAATTCCAAAACAGAAATCCTGAACAAATGTAAACACATAAAAAATTGCTTGCTATAATAGTTTTCTTGTTGTTGTTGTTGAAATAAAGGTTGTTTTACCGTTCTTGACTTGATTTCTCCTTCAATTGAGTTCTATATATTTGCTTGATCAATCTTAGTTGTTAGCCTCTTGCCCTGAAGAACCGTTCGTGTGAAACCGCGGTAGGTGGTGGCTCAATTCTAGATTTTTGTATTGTGTGTGTGTATATATATATATATATATATATATATATATATATAAAAACATACACACACACACACACACACTTTTTAGCCAACACATTATCAAAGATTTTCGTTAGCATTATTGGTAATGATAGACAGGACATGAAAATTACTTACAGTAGGGAAAGTTGGAACTTGTTTAAAAACATAATTTTAATAAAAAAACATATAATTAAAATATAAGGGGGTGTAAACACACAGTTCCACAAGAGTAATAAAATGGAAAAAAAAAAAAAAAAAAACTCACAATCCCTCCAACAATCGTAAGAAGTGAATTGAATTATATATATATATATATTTTCAGGAGGCACAGTGAAGTAATAAATAGCAACCTGGATTGAGGAATCGAAGAACCAAGTTTGAATTCTAGTCAAGGTCATTACATTCACTTACATGTTAATACTTTTAAGAAAGGTATGAATCCGCATTTCTTCTAAGCTATGAGTAAATATCAGGACATACTGGGTTCTATAACTTTGGGTAGCAACCAGTCTATGAAGACAATTCTGAATTCAAAACATGAGGAAGATTGTTTGGAGACATTGTGGTATGATATGCACCGATTCTGTGTATTCAGATCTTCCAAAAAGAGTGTGGTAGGTTCTGCTTAAGCCTTTATATCGCTATAATCAAATCATATCAAGTAGGTAGTCTGGTCATTTGGTTCTAGGAACTGAACTGCTGGACACTCATACACTGAAAAACGACGGGACAGTCCTCCATGACACACTTTGTGGTTTAAAAGTCGAAAGCAGGTCAGATTTAACAAGAGCTTCCCCCTGCCCAGGGGGATGCAGGTTCGAATCATGCTGGAAAGTGCATATTTTTATTTAAAAAGATTTCTTGAATAGTCAGGCTGGTAGGCCAAAATAAATATAAAACTTAATAAATAAACAGAGTGTCTACTCAAATATAGATATTGAGTGAAAATAACAATGTTTATTTGGAGGCTGAGAATAAAGGAAGCTAATAAAACCCAAAGCTGCTTCACTCCTTAAGTGCCATGTTAGCCTTGCAGGACATCATAACTCATAATTGTGCATTGCCAGGAAATGTTATTGGGGAAAAATTGTGGTTTGATTGATTGATTTCCTATGGCTTAAAAAAAAAAAAATAATGGTTTTTCTTTTGACACCACAATTCTTTTAACTAGCTTCACTCTTTGGCAATGTTTATTGTTTTAAAAAGTGACGATCAGAATTGTAATAAAACCTAAGCTTATGAAAGTGAATTTATACATTTTATTCTTTGTTCTTGAGAACTTAAAACAAAAATAATAAACCCTATTATATTGTATATTTAAATGGTTGGCAAAACATTGGATAATTGCTAATTGATTTGAACTTTTATAAAATGGTAAATAAGTATTTTCTTTTGTGTTTATTTCTGAGATGAGTAATATGAAAATATTTATAAAACAGACAGAGGGAAACCACATCCCGTCGGTGAGAAAGTGGCTGAAGTCGAGCTGCCAACTCTGTACCTATCACATTACTGATTCTCCTTTGGAGCCTGTCAAGAACACTGAGATGAACAACAGGGGCGCCTGACCATATATGGCAGCAGTATTCCATGCACGGACGAATGGTTGATTTGTATATGTGCAAGATGGATTCAGGCGGAAAAAAACATGCTAGCACGACGGAGTGACTGTTTTAAAAAGTGACGATCAGAATTGTAATAAAACCTAAGCTTATGAAAGTGAATTTATACATTTTCTTTGTTCTTGAAAACTTAAAACAAAAACAAAAAAAAACTATTATATTGTATATTTGAATTGTTGGCAAAACACTGGCCAATTGCCAATCGATTTGAACTTTATAAATGGTAAATAAGTATTTTCTTTTGTGTTTATTTCTGAGATGAATAATTTTCTTTGGTTGATCTAACTGTGAATGGGTGGGACCCAGTTGCTAGTCTGGTTGCACGAGTAGATACCTGTTGCAGGGGCACCAGTGACTTAAGTTCGTCAGAGCAGAAGCCATGAAAATATTTATAGAACAGACAGAGGGAAGCTACATCCCATCGGTGAGAAAGTGGCTGAAGTCGAGCCGCCAAGTCGGTACCTATCACATTACTGATTCTCCTTTGGAGCCTGTCGAGAACACTGAGATGAACAGCAGGGGTGCCTGACCATATATGGCAGCAGTATTCCATACACGGACGGATGGTTGATTTGTATATGTGCAAGATGGATTCAGGCGGAAAAAACATGCTAGCACGACGGAGTGATTGTTTTAAAAAGTGACGATCAGAACTGTAATAAAACCTAAGCTTATGAAAGTGAATTTATACATTTTCTTTGTTCTTGAGAATGTAAAACAAAAATAATAAACCCTATTATATTGTATATTTGAATGGTTGGCAAAACATTGGATAATTGCCAATTGATTTGAACTTTTATAAAATGGTAAATTATTTTCTTATAGTTGATTCACATATTTTAATATTTTGTTTATAAAGTTATGAATAAAAAATTGTTTTTGTATGCATTTCTTTATAGATTAGTATGTGATAAATAATGTATTAGTTTTTAGAATATTGTAAATATATTCTTGTAAATAGTTTAATATTTTTAAGTTTTATTACAATTCTAATCATTACTTGTTAAAAAATAAACATTGCAGAAGGTAGTTACAATAATAGTGGCGTTAAGAGAAAAACTATCTTTTTGACACTGATTTTTCCATCACAAAGATCCAAATTTGCCAAATCTTTTTATTTCTCATCCAGATGGGAGTTTCTAACCAAGCCTTTTGTTTAAGGAAGTGTGGAAAGCCAACAGCTTGATTATATTATTATATTCTTTTCTAGTCGGCTTAGGGCCATATCACGTTGAATACACAAAGTTAAGCAACGTTGAGCCTGGTCAGTACTTAAATGGGTGACCGCTTGGAAATATCAGGTGCTGTAAGCGTTTAGTGACAGATGTGCATTGTGGTGCAGTGGATATCAGCTCAGAAAGAGAAATCGGTGAGCTGAGTTCGAATTCCAGTTGAATACCCTGCATTCACTTAAGTACTGGTATCCTTGGGAAAGGTATTAATCTATTCCTTCCTTCCAGTTATGAGTTAAACACCAGGATAGTACTTGCCCTTAAAAACAAATCCCAATGAATCTTGGTACTCGAAAAAGAAAAAGTATTACTAGACACAAAACTTATATAAAAACAACAATAAATTGTTGAAAGAAAAAGGTATTACCAGCAATAAATAAATAAAATTCAGTTGGCAATAAATGACCCGCCGAGGTTGATATGCCATAAAACAAAAACAACTAACCAAAAATCTTTTCTAGTCACATGTGCAATCTTTTTTTCTTGCTATTGTTACTGTTGGAAGTCTTCAAGTGATAGGGTCTTTGTTATTTGGCTAAAGTTCTTTGTGATTATGTAACACAGTCTAATGAAGGATGGTCTTCTTTAAGACCGAAAGGATTCATATTTGCATGAAGCCATTTTTAATTACTGATCTGAGAAAACAGTTGTCTATAGATAAAATTTTAGACATTTCTGAATGAGTTGGATGCCATGTGTAAATTCCACATAAAAGTCTAGATTTGATTAATTTGTTTTTTGTGGTATATCAACTCTTTGTTGGTTATTGAGAGCTTGAAAATATTTTTAGATCAATTTTTGGAGGGAGATAAAATAATTTTTACTGATTAATTTTACTGATTAACTCATAGCTAGAGGGAGAGGAAGTAAATTCATACCTTTCCCATGGGTATTTGTACATAAGTAACGTGACAGGAATTGAAACTTGGCTCTCTGATTTCCATTTCCATGCTGTTATTCATTACACCATCCATGCATCCAACTTTAGATCACCTGGTATTTCCAAGTGGTCACCCATCTTCATCCTAAGCAAAGTAGGACTGTCACTAGTGCACAGGGGGTTACAGTGAGAAAAAAGACTGAGTACACAGGGAGTATTGAAGAAAGTAGAAAAGATGAATGGGATTAAAGAAGATAAAAGATGGCAATTGATGCTGCATTTAATTTTTTGTAGGTTGCAGCTATCAGGGAAGCAAGTAAATGGGAGGGGGAAAAAATGCAAGAAAAAAAAACTACTGAAGTAGAAGTGGCGACTACATTTAACTATTTGAACAATAAAAGGGTTGGATTTAGATGCCAATCTAGTCAGTCAGTTAAGTGCCATATGTGATACATGCTTGGGTGGTCATGTCTCGAAAGAGACATGACTGACTGGGCAGAAGATTATCCCGCAGTAGGTTGCCATTGCTTTCTGCAGTAGACTGGTTGCCGACCAAGGCTATAGAACCCAATCTATCCTGTTATTTAACCCATAACTAGAAGGAATAGATGGATTAATACTTTTCCCAAGGGTATTTGCGTATAAGTGAATGCAATGAATTCAGCTGGAATTCGAACTTGGTTCTGCGATTTCTCATTCCGAGCCGATATCCACAACTAGTAGCATGCTTAAATTCATGTGGTTGGGGTACCAAGGAACAAAAGCTTATCAGAGCAGTTGCCATGAAAATATTTATAGAAAAGACAGAAGAAAGCTTCTTTGGATTTTGTTGAGAACCTTGAGATGAATATCAGGAGAAACTGACCAAATATGGCTATAGTATTCAATGCATGGACTGATTATGCTCAATGTTGCTTAACCTAGGCGATCATGTATGAACCTGTTTGTTCCCTGTTTAGAATGTGGTTTCCAGCTTTCTCTTTTCCAATCTTCTCACTTTATTTTTTTTTTTCAATTGGAGTAGATAGATCTATCTATCACCCGGTTCACACTCCAACCATGTCTATTGAACAGGTTAAGAGGTTCATCCCTTGTTCCCTGTTTAGGATATGGTTTCCAGCTCTTTTCTGATCTTTTCACTATTAAGTAGCCCCTGCACATCAGTGGCGTTACCGCCTTGCTTGGGGTGATACGGTTAAAAAAAAAGAAAAAATAAAGGCTTCTAGATTTAACAAGTCTATTCAAGAGCATGATTTTTGCTTTTACGTTAATATTTTTGTTTTGTGACATCTTACAATGTTGAACAAAAGTAACTCTTGCACAACTTTTCTTGTGTCCCTTGAAATAAAGCCTAGAAATGGATGAACACATTTTTTGCTTGTGTTGCTTGAAAATGCAATTTTAAAAACTGTCAGAAGAGTGAGAATTGTTATAAAGTAAAACACATATATCAAAAGTATATGTAGGTATGGAGTATATGTGTCAAGTGAAAATACTTTTGATATTCTCTACACAAAAAAAAAAAAAAAAAAAAAAATCAAGACAAACCTTTCTTCTGGTGTATCAACACAAAACATACGTTCGACAACTGTAGTCCATTGTAGGCCTCTTATAATGAAAGTGTTGGGCCGAGGTTTGTCTTGTTTCATCAACTGACAGCCTGATAATCAAGATAAAGGTTAAAATTACTTAATAAACAGGAACAGTAAAAATTTCAGTGAAATTAAAATTAATATTTATTAATAAAGCAATTAAAATAAAAAGTAAAAATATTAGTGAACAAGGTTTTGCAATATTTGTTTATATTTCTAAGATGAGGTAGAATAACATTATTTACACTGTTTGGACTGTTGTCCTCAACTTTATTGCCATTTTTATGATGTTTCGGCTGTTGTATGCTCTGGCCTTCTTCAGGTGCTAGGAAATTTGAACTGAACCCTTTATTTCAATCACTGGAGTATATGATTATCCAGTGGATATAGGCATTGGCTAGTTCCAGTGACTTAATCCAAAGAGTTGTGAGTTCAATACCTGGCTACAGCAGTGGTGAACAAATAACTTAGAGAGTTGAGTTAGAGGGAGATAACTACATGGCATTCAAAAGTGGCATAACTCACAGAATGATTCCGTTCAAAATCCTTAGCATGTGAAGAAGTGCACAACAGCCGAAGTGTTGTAAACATGGCAATAATTGATGAGGACAACAGTCCGAACAGTGTAAATAATGCAAGATTTTACAATTTGACAAACTCATTAGTGCAATGGGATTGGGAGGGGGGTATCAGTCAAGAACAATATAATTTTAAAAAGCTTTATTTTTATTAAAGAAATATTACTTATTTAATTATGATAATGCCTACTAATTATAATTCTGTGATAACAAAAAGACAAAATTTATTACTCATTATAAAGGATGAAAAATTGTGGAAATCACCAGCATCCTGAAGGGACACAGCACAGATTTTAATTTTCAAAACTTGTTTTTAATATTATCCTTCTCTTCTAATGATTAAGTCTACACTTTTTTTTTTTTTTTTCTTGAAATTTCTTTTTTTGTTATGACTGTGTCTGCAATAAATAATATTACTCCCCCCACAATCCCATGAACTTTAAAATCTGCAAACAAAATCCTAAAATTTTCCAAGACTGCTCAGATAAAAAAGAGGATTTTTTTTTTCTGTCAAGTTAAATATAAAGGTAAAACTGTCAGCAATGTGTATTTCATCCTCAGTAACCCCTTGCATCTTAGTAGCTCTATCCATTTACTAGGGAATGGGCTGAAATTATTAAAAAAAAGGCTTTCTCACATAGAGGCCAACTAATTTTTATACTTCAGGTATTTTGAAAAAAAAAAAAAATTTAAAAAATTACAACTGGCTAGAAGCTGGAAACTGTGTTTCTGAAGAAATCATTACCCAACATAATTTAAGAAAGGAGGAATGAGTTTTAAAAGTACACTTTAAAATTACTTACCTCTAACAGTAAAATTATTAAGTGGCTCTGTAGCATCATTCTCAGGCTTAGCTCTGAAACCAAAGAAGGATCCATTTTCTTTGAGAAGGAAATATCGTTTCCTCCAATTTTTAATGTGCTCTCCTGCAAAGAGATTTAGTAAGAATTATTTAACATTATTATAAACAATTAGATAAAAAAAAATTATATGTCAATAAGCAAAAATGAGGATGTCAGAAATTTTATTACTTTAAAAAAAATTGTATTCATATTTGTAAAAGATAAAATAAAAAAGAAATTAAAAAAAATAGTTATTTACAGTGGATTTTGGTTAAATGAAACGTTGGCTATATATATATATATATATATATATATATATGTGTGTGTGTGTTTATTATGTATTTGGGCAACAATCCTCTCTTTTATACAGGTTGCATTAAAAATGATGGACAGGTCTTATCATTAAGTTTTTCATATATGCAAAAGAAAATTAAAAATAATGAAGGCATTACTAATAAAAAAAGAGAAATCCAGCACTTAATAACATCAATTATAAACACGATAATAATGTGCTTATCTTGTTCGGAACATACACAAGACTTTATATGCATAAACTTTGCTCATGTTTATTTACAAGTAAAACAAAAATATTTTTTAATTATTTCTTACTAATAGCTAAAAGTATAGCCAAAAGTGCTCAAAAGTACAAAACCTTTGAGTTCTGAAAAGAAAAAAATTATGCGAAGACATGAAAAATTATATAAAAATCTTAATGATAACACGTTGTCTGTAATTTTTAATGAAATGTCTATATATATATATAGCTGTGTGTAGAATGAACTACTTGGTTACTGGCTGCAACATAAATATTTACCCATTATTTAAACAAATTGAAACATCTTTATGTGCAGTGTCCTTTCAGGACATAGACAATCATAGACTTGCATTTGCCTCTATCCCTTGTTGTTCTTGACACTTTTTCTCTTGGCATCTTTCTCAAACTCTGCTCCACCATTGACTTACTCAAGCCCATCAAGTATGTCTCACATTGCTTTCTCCCGTCTCTCTCTATCTCTATCCACCCTGTGAATATTAGATTCTTCAAGCCCTCTTTCCTCATTACATGTCCCAAAAACCTCAGCTGTTTCTTCTTGATGCTAAGTATAAGCTTCATTTTTGTTTGCATCCTCTCCAAAAGCTCATTGTTGCTCACATGTTCAGTCCATGGTATCCTCAGCATCCTTCTGTAGGACTACATTACTTTTACTTTGAGTCTTGCCTTCATCTCTGAGAAGATTGTCCAATATTTGCTACCATACAGGAGGACAGATATCACATAACAGTCCAGTACTCTTTTTTTCTGTCTCTCAACATTCTACTTAGCTTTTAAAATGCATCCTTGGCCATGCCAATATATCTTCGGATCACAGTGTTGCACTTTCCATCCTCTGTCAGAACACTTCCCAGGTGTCTAAATTTCTGCACCTAACTTTTTTTGATGTTGTGATACAATTTGAGCAAAGACATTTGTTTGACACTATTTGGTTGCTGGTAATTAATAATAATTTTTAACTTGGATATAAAGAGAAATATACTGATAAACTTTTCATGAAAAGGGTTAAAGATATAAAGAATGAGATAATTTGTTCCCAGAGATTGAAAATTATAAAAACAAACCAGATGTCCAGTGGGGGTGTGGACAATAACTAATTTGTACAAAGGGCAAAGTGTTGACATTTGATTGATAAAACTGTAAAAATCCTAAGTGCCAGTTAAGAGGTGAAAAGGTTACTTAATGAAAAACCAAGTGTCCAGAACCTAGCTCCAGATGGAGAGAAAATATACAGCTGGCTAATTTGTTTTAGTGAAAACAAATTGCAAAATCTTAACTTGTTGAGTGATGTTTGTTTAAGAAAGTCAATTCATTATATTCAATTTTCAGACTAGAAAGCGAAGAGAAAATGCATGTGAAATGATAGTTGTTTTTTTTTTTAAAGAGAGATTAAGGAGATGAATAAGAGGCAGCCTGCATGAACTGAAGAGGAGCAGGCACAGGTGACCCACCAAGAAAGGAAAAGAGCTGTCCATACCACTGTGGAGTGTTGGTAGGAGATGCTAAAAGGAAGAGAAAGAAGTTGTGGGTAAAGTAATGCCTACAACCATAACCTGAGAAGGAAGGAAACTACCAAATTGGGAAAAGTATTTTTTTTTCACAAAACCAAAGGCAGTGAAGGTGGAGAAATACCAATTTATATCCATAGGAAGGGAACATAACAGTTAACTCTAGACTTGAACTGGTCAAGATTGTAGTGATTCAGTAAACATTCTCTCACGAGTTTGTTCCATAAAGCTGTGGTTAGTGTGAAAAATAAACTGTTTCAGTGGAACTTACTTCTCACTAATGGAATACAATGTGAGTGGAGGTAGCTTGCTGCTATGTAAGTGGCATAGAAGGTTCTGGCTGTGGAGGTCAGACCTGGTGGAACCAGGTGACACAGTTTGAGCACTTTCCATGTTAGTGGTGATAGAGCAGTGAGAGACTCACTACAACCCACCTGTGAAAGAGAGTTTGATGTGTGGAAAATAATTCTTTGCCAACAAGGCCTCAGAAACACCCTCTAAGTCTATCAAGACTGGGAAGTGAGGTCTGGGCAGATCTTGGCCAGATATGACAACAGTACTCTAATGTCAGCCTGATCTGGCTTATAAAGGTAGAGGGTAGTATGAGGAGTCAGGTACTTGAGTGGTATGGTGAGCCAATTATTTTACCTGCATCTTTAGCAATGGATCATATATAAAAATTCCACTTGAGGTCAGGTGTGAGTCTGAGGCCCAAGATCTTCTCAGGACATGGGGCCTTCTCAAGGGGATATTCATTCATCGTGACTGGTAGTAGTCTGATCAGCAGTGATAGAATGTCACCAGTTGGATTTTAGAAGCATTGAATATAACCAGCCAGTTTTTCCTCCACTGGTAAGTTAGTGTTAGATCAGAAGAAAGGTTAGCTTCCAATCTCTTATCAAGACTTTTAGAGGTGTGCCTGTATATCGTATCATCAGCAAAGATGTCTACAATTGATTAGAGCATATTCTTAGGCAGATCATTTATGTAGATCTGAAAGAGGGTTGGTCCAAGAAGTGACTCCTGGGGAACACTTCCATTGGGTAGTTATCAATACAAGTGTCCTGTTATCTACCATGTAATAAGATAATCTACCTGTTAGGAAGGATTTTATAATAGAGAAAACTCTTCCAGTGATTCTATATCTGGAGAGCTTGTACAGTAAACCCTTGTGCTACACTTTGTCAAAGGCTTTTGAGATATCTAATGCTATGGTCATTGTGGGATGTGTGTCGTTAAAGGCCTCAATAATTCTGTGTGTAATAGTAGTTAGGACATCAGCAATGGATCAGACTGATCAAAACCTGTACTGCTTGTCGCACAAGAGGTTGTTCCTATTCAAGTGCTTGATGACCTTGTTGATAATGGTCTTAAAAAGTTTGCTGAAGATACTGAGGAGACTAATGGGTTTGTACTGGGAGTGGGCAGATTGGTTGCCTGTGTTTTTGAAAACAGGACAAACATTTGCCATTTTCCACATGCTTGGGAAAGATTTCTTCAAGCAGCAAATAAATAATTTTGCTAGAATTGGGGATAATTCTGGGTTGATATGGACAATCACTAGAATTTTATACAGGCCAGTGGTTTTTTGGGATTGAGGTTTTTAATAAGTCTACAAACTTATTTTACTGAAATGAGTATATTACTGAGATTGTGCTCATTGAGATATAGGAAATTGGGGAGAGGATAACCTTTGTCATCTAACGTTGAGCTTGAGAAAAATTTGGAGAAGATATGACCTCAGGGGCATTTAGGCACAGCCACTTTGTATCACTTCATAATTTAGCAAGTGATGTTTCAGATTTCGCAAGATCAAATTTGTTTCTTTTTTTTAACCTTGGCCTTAACAGCTCGTGTAGCTGCAGTTTGCATTTTCCATAAATCTCTTACAGTGATTACAGGTGATTCTGAAAGAAATAAAGGCCAGACTACAGAATTTTTTTGTGATAGATTTCTAAGAAGTGGTTCTGGTGAACTATGGCTGTAGCACATTGAGAAGTGAACCATAGCAGACTGTTTGGTTTTTGCTGAATTCTTTAGGGGGTTGGGGGTATAAAACACTATTCCAGCAATGATCCATTCAAAGATTAGAGCAGAAGTTTTAGAGGTAGCATGTTTGAAGAAGGTTGGGAGAGAAGCTTCTGTCATAAAGCTATCCAGTCTACCTTCTCATAGCAAAAAGCTGTTCCATGAAACGGTAAATCAGGGGATGTCATTGGCTTAGAAGAGTCAATCTGGACACTGATTAGGGAATGATTAGACATGCCAATTGGCCTGTTAGCTGTACATTTGTCAGGACAGGATGTTAGAAAATGGTTGAGGTGGTTTGCCTGCTGTCTCTTTGCTTCTGTGACTTAGGTGGGGTTCTTCAATGATCTGGGTCGGGTCATAAGCAATGGCGAAGTCTCTGCAATATCTGCCTTCCTCGTTGGTTTTGATAGACTAATCACTTTTAGTAGTGAACATTCAAGTCACCATATACGTAAAGATGGCCAAAGGAAATTCATTGGGGATATTGTCAATCCACTCTGATATTTGATCAAAGATTACTGATGCTTCATTCTGAGGGTGATACAGAGTAAAGATGGATGTGGTACTATGGATAAGTGCCATACAAAAATACATATACAAAAAATTAGAGGATAAACCCATCCTTGATATAGGCACCGAGCCTGTGACCATGGCATTTTAGGTAGTTGTATTTTGGGTGAGTAGCCCAGGACTGTGAGATCTTGCAATGGGATTGAGGCATTGACATGTGTTTCAGACAGGAACAGGAGGTCGGTTTAGACTGAAGAAGATGGAGTTCCACTCCAGGAAAGTTAGAACATAGACCCTTTACATTGGTGTAGAAGATGGTATACCTGAGGTCCCCTAATTTTTTTTTTTTTTTTTGCTGTTGGGTTTGATAGTTTTGTTCATTTTCAATTTAATTATTTTCATGTTTAATGAAAAGTTAGTGAGAATGTCACATAAAGGTAATGCTATGATTTTTATTTTTTAGTTGTGATGTGTGTATTTTTTTTCCTTTAAATATTTCATGCCAAATTCTGGATGCATCCAATAAGCCAGCAAATATGGTACATTGTAATTTTCTATAGATCAGTTTCTATCTAAATTTCTGGGATGCGGAGTTTACATTAATTACAAGTGGACTATTGCACACATCTCTGCTATTATTGTCATCTAGTGGATTAAAGCGTTAGTTCCTAAATTTGGTGACACTCCAATTGTGAGTTCAATCCTTAGTCCAGGTAGTGCATACTTGGCACTCAATAGAAATGGAGTGAGCAATAACTAAGCACAAGCAGATATTCCAAAACATGGCCAGCAGAACAAGAACAATATAATCCTATAGTTTAAATAAATAGTTTGGTTCAAAATTTCCTGAATATTACCTGAATTTTCAGGAACCTGATGAAAACTGGAAAGTACAATAGCTGAAACTTTATGATGATAACAACAAAGATGAGAACAGTAGTCTGCATCTAAATAATATAAAGATTAGGTTATCATCAAAATAACTGAGTGTAAACACACACAAACACACGCACACACACAAACACACACACACACACACAAGCAAAAGGCCAAAAATCTGTAATCACTTTCAGGATTTAATAATTAGGTTTCATGCCTTTTGGGGTTTAATTAACTCCTACTAAGCTAGGCTGCCAAGACCCATTAGTGTAAGACATTCATTGTTTTTAGAAGGGTGGGGTACCTCATATTTAAAATCTAATCATCTTAAGATTATTTCCCCTGATTATTACTATTATTGAATATGTGATAAAACTCTTCAGGAAAATAAAGTCTCTGCAAACCAAAAGTGAGCTAGTAAATTAGATTTGAAAAGAGCACACAACCTTCAATTTTATAGGTAATGCTTCAAAAACCCAGAGGATAACCCAAAACTTTTGGCCTATATATTTATGTGACAATAGTTTAAATACTAGCCTCACACAAATACCCACCCCACAAAAAAAAATAAAAATAAAAACAAACAACCAGCATGTGTCAACTCAGTTTAAATTTAATTTCACCAACAAAATGGCTTTTAGCTCAAATATTAACATGTTTAACATATTTTCAGATGTAATATTTAAGCATCAACCAAGAGAATTGCATTGTGAATAAATGAATCAAATCCAAATGGTACATGCTAAATTCTGAACAATACCCAACCAAAATTATATCAGAAACAGATGGAAAAATTATGGAAGTAGCATCTTTGTAATGCTCATCAAGATGGCTACTAACAGCAAGAAATTGCTGTTATATGAGGAAGTATAACTTAGTGATGGCAATTTAAATTTGAAAGGAAAATAATTTTTATTTTAAAAATATGATCAACATCGAAACATCATCAGCATGAACATGAAATATAATCATGAAATTAAGATTATTATTTAACCTGAACAACAACAACAACAATAATAATAGACTCATTGGTTCTATAGAAATTCCATGGAGTGTTGACTACCAAGATTATCAATGATTCCATGTCTCTTCTTTGCCTGTATCTTCTCATTCTTTTCCTTATCCTTTCCATTCTATTTTTTTTTACAAGAGGTGCAAATAGTGTAATAGTTGTTGGTGTGCAAAGTGAATTTGGTATGCCAAGTTCAATTCCTACTCAATTCTAGTTCATTCACATCATGCTAAAGCACTTAGAAAAGATATGAAACCAATGTCCTCCAGCTATGGGTTAGACTGAACATTGGGTGGTACTAATCTAGGGGAATGAAAACTAACCAGCCTGAAGAGGGATAAGTTCAGGTTCTCTTGTCCTAGACACATCAACTGCTGCTGTGGCTGCAGTACATGTGATGCTCCTAGGTTCCTAACGTATATTGTGATATGAAATTTGTTTTCTAGCCTTCTACATTCTATTACAACAGCCTGAAGAGGAATGTCTACTGTCAGGCTATCTTGCCCTAGACATGCTGTTATGGGATTTGTGATGTGATTGTTTTCATCAAACATAGATTAACTTCATATGCAAAAAAATGAATTAAGAATGCACAAATATTTCCTAATACAGCATAGCTTACTTTTCTTTTGCTCTAACTCTCCATAAAGAATTTTAATGTATTGCAAGGTTCATGCCTTCCCATCCCAATCTGCCTTTCAATCTGTAATGTATTGAATGTGTTTATGTCTCTTAGCATTTGTTTTTATTAACTTTTCAAAATCTGCTTTCTTTTTTAATCACCCTGTACTTATATTTATATGGAATAGAAAAATAGCCATCTGATGGACAGAGAAATGCAACTTCCAATAGAAGTCATCTTTAACTCTAGAACTTAGTATAAACAACATTTCCAGCAAGTTATCTATCTTCTAAAGTTCATCTTTGACATTGTACTAAGCCCATTTGAATTTCCTATTCTGGACATAGCTCCATAAAGCTGACCATGAGAAAAAATTTTTTAATACTTTTATAATTTTTATATATATATATATATATATATATATATATATATATATATATATATTATTATTATTATGGACTCTCCCATCAATTTTGATGTATGAGGGTCTAACCTTAGTAAGACATCCACACAGAGATTTGTTTATAGTGGTGAAGGCATTGTGTAGTACAATCCACACTTTTTGGACCCACTGATAACAAAAAATCGGTGCAGAAATCTGCCACAGATCGCATGAACAGCAGACCTCAATTATTTAACCCATAATTGGAGGGAACGGACGAATTAATACCTTTCCCAAGGGTACTAGTGCACAAGTGAATGCAGTGTGCTTGATTGGAATTGGAATTTGGCTCACCGATTTCCCCCTCCAAGCCGACATCCACCGCACCACAACACACATCCGTAAACGCTAACAGTACCAGATATTCCCAAGTGGTCACCCACCTAAGTACTGACCAGGCTCAACGTTGCTTAACTTCGGTGATCGAGCGGGAACCGGTGTATTCAACGTGACATGACCGAATATATATATATATATATATATATATATTCGTCCCAAAAATGGCTTGGAGGTAAATCTGAAAGGATTAAATTCTATTAAGATTAAGTATTAACCCTGATCCAGCCAGAGGGCTCAATGTAATTAAATTTATTTATTCACAGAGCCAACATTTATTACATATAAAAAAATTCAAATTTTCTTATATTGGATGGCTATTTCGATGAGTAAATTTAACACCCATCTCATCAGTAAGACCAAAACATTATGGGAAAGTAGATTTATTTAATAATTGTGTATATATAAAAAAATAGAAGTAAGGGTAGGGAAAAGGGAAAAAAAAGGCAGATCATTACTACCAGGACATGTCAGACCTGGTACATGGATGACAGTAACAAAAAGAGATACAGTAAAATAAATTAGAATAAAAATAAAGTAAAAATAAGTCACATGAAATTACAGCTTTTCAAGGCCAGTGTTAAAGGACCACAAATAGTATTAATACCAAAACAAACTGGTTAAACACTGAAGTTAAAAATTAAAACATCAAAGCTAGAAGGAATACAGATTTAAGAAAGGGAAATTACATAATTTAATTATACGGCTAATGAGAAGAAATGAAACAACTGTTTTGAGAAATTTTAATTTTAGATTAATTATTAGGAAGTTTGAATTTAATCTAAATTTATGATGGCATTTATTTATAAATTCTATTCATAATTTTCAAAGTAAATTTTACTGAAGATATTTTAATTTTCACAACTAAACATAGATTGCATGTATTCTAAATGGGGTGCAGGCTGAACCTATTAATCTCCAACTTACTATTGGGTCAAGTCTCGCCTCTTTCATTTCCCAAAATCTTTGGGAAAGGGAAGTTTGAAATTATTTGATTGGGGGTTGGAAAAGAAGTGTTTATGTGAGTAGTAACGTTGCTTAAATTCTTCCGCTTAAATTCCAATTTAAACTTGATGATTATTTTGTGGGGAGATGTTGGCTTGATAGATCACTTGGGTAGAATTACATTTACCTTCCATTGGGCAAACATTGATGGACCTGCAATTGCATGTGAATATTATATCAGTTTTAATACTAGTTCTATCTAAATTTTTTAAAAATCTGTTCATTGTGACAATTAATGATTTTATCTATATTATGTGTACAAGAATAACCAATTTTAATAGTATTTCAATTAAAACTTTTGCATAGAGGGTTATTAATATGAATGTTTACTTACCAATTTCAGAAAATATTTACCAATGTTAATGCTAGATAGTTTACAGAATGAGGAGGTGGTTAAATCATATAACTTTTCTTTTTCTACATCTATTACTTGTTTTGCCATTTGGATGTGCGTTGTGGAGCAATGGATATTGACTCGGGACGAGAAATCGGGGTGCCGCGTTCGAATCTCAGTTGAATTCCTTGCATTCACATATGCACAAATACTCTTGGGAAAGGTATTAATCCATTTTTTCCTTCCAGTTATGGGTTAAATATCAGGACAGATTGGATTCTATAGCCTTGGCTGGCAACCAGTCTACCACAGAAAGTAATGGCAACCTACTGCAGAATAATCTTCTGCCCAGTCAGTCATGTCTCAAAAGAGACATGATCGTCCAAGCGTGTATCACGTATGGCACTTAACGGACTGACTACTTGTTTTAGATGACTCAGATTAAACAAGACTTTAAATATAACAATTTCTCCTTAAAGCCACTTTCTTGGGGGTCTTTATTATATAGCTTTTTATTTTCATTGAAGATCTTAAGGTTGGAAGACAACCAGTTAATTCTGATATTAACAATGTTAAGTATTTGTTTTATAATAGTATCAAGGTGGTTGGAATATAGCTGGGGGCATCATTTTTTTAAGGTAAGGTTTGTAGGAATTGTCATTGTGATTAAGGGTGATATCCAAATAATTGACAATTTTTAGGTTAGAGGAAACTTCAATTTTACATCCTAGTAATTTAAAGGCTCTAATAATTTTCTTATGGATCATAGTAGTCAAGGGCCCATTGATATTAGGGATGAACATAAGACCATCATTATGATATAAGCCAATTTTTTTTAAGGTGTCTTTAAGGTATTTAAGATATAAATACCTACTAGATCAGCAACTTAAGCTGAATCATATACCCCCCATAGAGACATTGAATATGCTATAGGGGCCTTTGGTCTAGGTGGAATGGTCAAAGGTTAGAATATATGAGTTATTATACAAGTCACACAAACCTCAAAAATTCAAATTTTAAACAATTAGTTTAGATATTAAAACAAAGTTAAATTTTTAGGTAGTTTCAATGATTTATTATAAAAACTACCATTTGAAGTTATACAGAGTAAACTAATATTAGTTTGTACCTTTGAAATCTAATGACTATTTTTTGTTTTATTCATACATGTTGAGACATAGATATTGTCTCACAAAGCTTGAATTGTTACTTGATCCAAGTTATCCATGCAAAACCTGGCTCTTTGAAATTTTCCGTTTGGTTATGATGTCTAACAATGCAAACACACACACACACACACACACACACGAGACAATGACTAAACAGTTTAAAGTATTCGTTAGTTAATTTAGTGACATAGTAATCATAATTATAAAAGTTCAATTTCTGGTCTCAGCAGTATGGACATTAGGGCTATGATTTTTTTGTAAAATAATTTATTTTCTGTATCATAATTTGATGAACTTTTGTTAAAAAATAATAAAAAATGGTTTAATTCAGTTTTTTTTTTGCTAAATGTCACCCCCAACATGAAATTTCTAAAAATCATATATAAGTATAGTAAAATTATGACTTTTTGATTTTTTATCCTTATTGTGTATCTGGCAAAAACAAATTTCGGTTTTGGGGGTTGAGGCGACCTTTTTCATTATTTTTGAACAAAAGTTCATCAATTTATGACAGGGTTAAAAATGTCATAATCCTAACACACAGAGTTTAAGTGCAAAGAATATATATATATATATATATATATATATATATATATATATAGATAAGGGTTATGACTTTTTGTAAAATAATTGATTATGTATCATAATTAATGAACTTTTGTTAAGAATTAATGAAGAAAGGTTTAATTCACTTTTTCGTTTTTAAATAAATGTCACCCCACCATGGAATTTCTAAAACCATGTATAAATATAGTAGCGCTATGTCTTTCTGGAAACTTCTAGAACTTGTTATTGTTTATTTGTAAGTTTGTATGTTAGCTTTAAAATGTTAAATGTGTTTAAAAAATACATAAGTACTATTCAATTATATCATTAGCAAATTGAAAAATAAAGCTTCTGAAATATCTCGATTATTTATCCTTATTGCATATATGGTAAAACAATTTTTCAATCTGGAAGGTGACTTTTTACAAAAAGTAAAACAAGTTAATGCCTTTTTTTATTACTTTTAAACAAAAAATAATCAATTTATGACACAGGAACATAGGATTATAAAAAAGTCATCACCCTCATGGACATATTCAGAATTAGTGCAAACAAGACTAGCAATAAATGAATGATTAACAAAGAAGAGATATCCCTAAAGATAGCCAGTGTAATGAGAACAATCTACCTCTAATAGATGGAATAAAGTGTTCAGTGTGAAATACCCTAAATGTTACCAGTATGAACAGACACTTGAAGAAGGACAGAGGCACGACAGTGAAAATATTGTGATCATAACAACAAAGATAAAGACATGAGCGTGACCAGAATGTAAATAAATTTCAAGTTCCCCTTATAAGTAGAATATGGTAACGATTAAATAACATTATGTTTACTTCAAAAGTTTCTATGAAATCATAAGTTATCCATGATATTTTTCAAGTGCTGCTACGGAAAGATAAGAAAAGGAACAATGACCCAAAATACAAGTCCTCACCCCGTTTCCACAGATAGCCTTCTTTCACCACAAGTGCGTGGCCATCAGAATTCATGTCAGCCTTCAATCTTGCTCCTCTGAAATAAGAAAATACAATTGAAGGAATGAGAATATTTGATAGTAAAAAGAATATAATGTAATGGCAGTTTAAGTAAAGGCATGAAAGCAACTGAAAATGCAAAGACTAAAAAATATTTATCAAAGAATGCCAAATAAAAACTTTTATAAACAAATACAACAAATTTAAAGTGGAAGTCAACAAATATTATTTACAAAAGTCTAGGATTGTCGGATTGAGATATGTTTGCCCCATGTGATTAAGAAATATACCATGGCGAAAAATGGGAGATCTAGTTAGAATATGTTTGTAAACTAAGTGATCCCCTACTTAATAACCACTTAATGATCTTCACTCAAGATTGCCAAGTAGTGAAATGAGCTACAAGTGCAATGTAAGAGAATTCTGAATTGACTTCTCATTAGTAGTCCAAGTTAGCCTAGCTTACTTTAATAGTTCCAAAAGTTCTAAATAGTAAAACAAAAATTTCAGTAACATTCATACTTTTAAAAGTAACCCCAGTTTGGATACCCTGTCTACAATGAAAGAAATATATGGAATCTCCCCTAGTAAAAGATGAGGAATCTGTTTATTACGAGGGTTATTCAATAAATAAGGTGAATTTTTCGGTATAAGGACTTCTACGAGGGTCATTCAATAAATAAGGTGAATTTTTTGGTATAAGGACTTCTAATCTTACTTTTTTTTTTTTAATTTTTGCCTTTACTTCTTTTTCAAAGGGATTTAATTTTTTTACAGATTGAAAAAAAACTTTGAAAATTTTGGAGATTAACAAAGATGGCCGACCAAGAAGCATGCTCCAGGATTGAACAGAGGTCAGTTATCAAGTTTTTGGTTGCTGAAGGGTGCAAACCAGTTGAAATTCATAGGAGAATGTCAACTGTGTATGGTGCCACATGTTTCAGCCAAAAAATGTCTACAAGTGGGCTAAATTGTTTAAAGAAGGACAGAGCAGTGTTGAGAATGAAGACAGGCCTGAGAAACCTACAGAAGTGATGTTTCCTGAGATGATCGAATCAGTCAATGACCTTATTCAGTCTGACAGAAGGGTGACAGTGGATAACATTGCAAGGACTTTGAGCCTATTTGTTGGGACAGCACACAAAATTGTCCATGATGACCTTGCCTACTTGAAGGCCTCACACAGCAGCACAAACAGTACAGACCATCAACGAACTGGGCTGGGAACTGCTCCCTCATCCCTCTTACAGCCCAGACTTTGCCCCTTCAGACTTTCACCTGTTTGGTCCCTTGAAAGCATTCACAAGAGGCATGAAGTTTGAAAGTGGCGATGAAGTCAAAAGTGCTGTGAGCAATTGGCTGAGACATCAATCCAAAGATTTTTACACTGAGAGAATATGGAAGCTTGTGCACAAATGGAAAAAGTGTGTGATACTGCTGGGAGACTACATTGAAAAATAAAAAAAATCTAAGCTTCTATTTGTATTATAAGTCCTTATACCGAAAAATTCACCTTATTTATTGAATGACCCTCATATATAAAGGAAAAGTGACCCCCCACTTAATATCCACTTCTTTGAAAATTGATGATTTACACTGATGGTTGTAAAATTTGACAATAAATTGTGAATTGGGCTCTATTTGAAAGGCTTGAGGATTCTTAATTTTTAATTATTTTTTTCTATCAGGAGTCGAAGACAGTCCAACTTATTTTAAATGTAGCCCCAAAGAAGAAAAATAATCTAACAGCAAAAAGTGGGAGATCTGTTTATAAGATGTGAATAACCACTTTGTTGATCCTTGAAGCAAGATTGCTGAATTGAGCTACATTTGAAAGCTCGGAACTATTCAATTTTGAACTGAATTTCTTCTCATTAGTAATCAAAAAGATATTAGTACTGTTCTTTCAAAAGTAGTTAAATCTGGCAATTCTGCTAAGAATAATGGTAGTAGTTATAGTGGAGATAGTAGACCAATAATTTTGTTTAATATTTAGAAATTTAAAATCTTATCTTCATTACATCTTTTATATATACATATACACTGCATTCCAATATGCATCCATCTCACACGTGCATACCTCAGACAGCTGTATAAACACCTTATGGCAATCAAAACTCTGAAGACAAAATCCTGTTTATCAACAAGTTTATTGAATGCTAAAATGTGTTTATCTGGCTAACTGATGAATGGAACTATATTCAGAGACAGTACATGTACTGTTTTCCAATACCTGTCCATCTCATGATGAAAGTTCTGTTCATCAACAGGTTTATTAAAAGTTAAAAGGCATTTATCTGGGTATCTGAGGTACGGATGTGTATTGGGAGGGAATACATCGGAATAGCAATGCCATCATTAGTGAGTAGAGTTAAGAGAAGAAAAAAGCAGGAACCATTTGACACCATGGTTTATTATGCCTATCCCAGTTATTACTAAATGCTAAACAGGAAGTGGTCAAAACAGTGACTAATCTAAAATGTACCTAAATTAAAAAGGGAACGAACAAGGAGAAAATAAAAACAACAGAGATGCTGTACTGTGACATGCTCTTGATATATATTTAGAGATTCTTGATAAAATTTAAAGAAGAATCAGCAATATTATTGATCCTAACCTGGTGTCTCAACTTCAGTCACTTTCCCGCCGCTATAAAGTTGCTTCCCTGTGCCTTTTTTATAAATATTTTTATGGTAATTGTTTGAATGAACTCTTCACTACGGAATGTAGACTTTATGAATTTAAGCCCAGTACTAGATTGACAGTTGAATCCATTGTATTCACTTATGCGCAAATACCCTTGGGAAAGGTATTAATCCGTCTCTTCCTTCCAGTTATGGGTTAAATAGCAGGACAAATTGGGTTCTATAGCCTTGGTCGGCAACCAGTCTACCGCAGAAAGCAATGGCAACCTACTGCGGGATAATATTCTGCCCAGTCAGTCATGTCTCGAAAGAGACATGATTGCCCAAGCGTGTTTCATGTATGGCACTAAACTGACTAGATTGGCAAAAAGGACTCATCAATTTACAGTTGAATTAGCTAGATGTAAATATAAGTTCTATTCTAACAGTTTCTTTTCTCTCACATCTTGCATGTTGAACTCTCTTCCAGCTTTCTGGCCAACTTTGATCTTCAAAAATTTAAATGCAAATGTGTGTGCGTGTGTGTAGTTTTTTTTTTTTCTTTAACTATATGGCTGATAATTTTACTATAAAAATGTATATTAATAAATTTTTAGTGTTGCACTGATTATCACCTTGCTGCAAAAATGCATATCTGGTCATTTTATTATAAAAATGTACTCTTGACTTTTGTTTGAGAGTTCACTATTTGCTCATAGCTGGAATCCCAACAGGCACTACGAACCCAAGTCAAGGTAGACATGAGAAAAGCAGTTAAAAAGTTGTTTCATGCTCCTTAAAACCTCCAATCTCCCAATCAGAGGCTTTGCTGCCAGATGTAGTTTACGGTCGTACCCAGGATGTATCAGTGGTCAGGAATTGGTGCAAACATTAATGCTATAATCATGCTATTGTATATATAATAGCATACAAGCATTACTAATAATTTTATAATAGAAATACATTAAAAATCAAAAAGAAAAGATTATTAATGGTCAGGAATTAAGGTAGACTAAGGTTATTATAAGTATGATGTGGGGCTGGAAACTCTCACTAAGAACAACTTCTTAAAATCTGACTAAATAAGAATTTTTTTTATTCCATCCCTTCTTGGTCAGAGCAAGTAATGTTCAGCATCTCCTTACATAACTAGTTTATATATATTGTGAAAAAGAATGATAAAACTATTTAAGTGATTTTGCAATTGAACTGGTTAGATTTTCTGCACAAGTAATCTTGAATTTTTATTTGTATACATGATAATCATTGCATGTAAGAAAGAACTTTGCTTTTTGAATCATTAAATGTAAAATTATATTAACAAATCTTGTTAAGATATTTTTATAAATTTATGAATAAAAAGAATCTTTCCTATTTATAAAAAATAATATTGCATCATAGTTGGTTTACCTATTTTTATAATCTTGTAAATATAAGATTATTCTTATATATTCACTCTTTTCTTTCATTTTTTTTTTTTTCCTCAATTGGAGTAGATACACTAAACTATCGCCCAGTTCACACTCCACCCATGTCTATTGAACAGGTTTAGAGTCTCATCCCTTGTTCCCTGTTTAGGATGTGGTTTCTGGCTTTTTCTTTTCCAATTTTTTCACTCTTTTCTTTCATATTTTTTCCCTCTTCCTCATCCTCAATTCTTACATAGCCCCCCTGCGCTTCAGTGGCATTACTGCCTTGCTTGGGGCGATATGATTTTAAAAAAAAAACATTAGAACTAAAAAGTAATCCAGCAGCAGCCTGATCTTTCCTACTTACTAATGAGATTTGATTTTATGGTAACACAAGACATATTTACGAACTGAGGTTGAGTAATGCCTCTATTACCATAACAGATTGCTTAATTACTAAGGAATGATCAGTCTGCATGGCCAATAAATATATAATCTCATTTGTTTTAAAATACAATTGCAAACATGTATTAAAACCAGTAAGAAAGAAATTGTTAGTAGTCAGGAAATAAGTCAAGAATTACTGACAGAATCAAACAATTATATATAATGCAAATGAACTGCAAAGAATATATAATAATAATTTACTTTGTAATATACAAAGTAAATGATTTTAACCCTCTAGGGCCATTCGTATCATATTTGATACAGTATGAAAACAAGCCTTGAAAGAAATATTTTCCTGAAAAATTTTTTAAGAGAAATATTTTATAAATTTCAAATGAAAGCAGTACTGACTGCTCAGTCAATGAATACCAAATGTTTCCTTATAGGGAAATACTGTATCAAATATGATACGAATGGCCCTAGAGGGTTAATATAGAAATTAACTGCAGTGGTCAGGAATGAATGCAAGCATTACTGATAGAATAGGGCTATTATATGTATAATGCAAATGCATTGCTAATGATTTTAATATAGGAATGCATTGAAAATAAAAAAGAAAGGGATGGTCAGTGGTCAGGAATGCAAGCACTACTGATAAAATAGGGCTATAACATGTAAATGCATTACTAATGATTTTACTATAGGAATGCGTTGAAAATGAGGAAAAATGAGATTGTCAGTGATCAGGAATGAATGCAAGCATTATTGATAGAATAGGGCTATTACATTCATAATATAAATGTATTGTAAAGGATTTTAGGATGAAAATGCCAAGTAAATGATTTTACTAAAGAAATGAACTGCAAATAAGAAAAAGGATTGTTAGAGGTCAGGAATTTATGTAATGATTACTAAGAGTTATTATATGCATAATGTGGTTGGATAATAGTTACAAGATTCAAGTGATTGCACAGTATTGCATCCAACTGTATGAGCTACTGAGTGGCACTACTTAACACAGCTGTCTATGTGAAGCACAGTAGTTAATGTTTGCTGAAATTTCTAATTGACTTACAGGATTGACTTGAGTGATTCTCAACAGAACACTTAAGTAGCATCAGAACACAGGAGGTGTTTGCACTTAACAGTAAAATATTAGTTTTTCTCTTTCAGCTGTTGTTCGCAAAAAAGAGAGAAACCTCAGAAAGACACTAAGAAATTGAAGGAGGTCGATAAGACAGTGGAAGCAGAAATAAAAGAAAGCACAGTGAAGAAGATATGAAGCACAAAATTTACAAACAGAAATATCTAAATGGGGTTAGAGACCAATCTGATTAGTCTGATCATGCCTGCCAGAGTACAAATATCATTAGTACAACAATTGTAATAAAAGAAGTGGAAACCCTGACAGCAAAATTAGCAATGAGAAGAATAATTTCAAGCATTCTTTTATGAGCCAACCAAACAGTGTTGTCATTTAAATTTGTTTTTAAATATGATTGATTCAGCTTTTTATGGGTTATCAACCCTTTATGCCAAAATATATTTTGAAATATCATTTCATTTTTTCTTGTGAGCAAATACTTCACTAAAAATTTTTTGAGGCAAATATTATTAAAAACATACATTTTGTGCGGATTAATTTTACTGAGTGATTTTTTCAAATTGAGAATGATTCTTCAAAAAGGAAATTCCATCAGAAAGTTCATTTTAGAAGAAAAGTACAAGAAATATCGTCCAAGCTTTTGACTTAAGTTATCATCAGGGTAGGTAGAGAAAATTTGTGAGTTTCATAGAACTAGTGAGTGTTGTAACATAGGCAAAGAGTGCCGTAACAATCTTTTGGAGAAAACAAGGATTTTTCCAGATACAAGACCTACCATTTAACCCATAACTGGAGTTGGAAGATGTTTGCAGATATTTCTCAAGGGTATTTGCAGTTAAGTGAATGTAACTAACTTGACAGGGATTTGAACTTAACCTTCCATTTTCAAAAACCAAACTACTATCCATAACACCACTTGTACATAAAAAAAAGATCAAGCAGTATTTTCTTGATACAAAAATACCTTGTCCTATATAATTGAACAGGTGTAGAGTCTCATCCCTTGTTCCCTGTTTAGGATGTGGTTTCCGGCTTTCTCTTTTCCAATCTTTTCACTCTTTTCTTTCTTTGTTTTTTTTTTCTTCCTCAATTGGAGTAGATAGACTAAACTATCGCCCAGTTCACACTCCATCCACGTTTATTGAACAGGTGTAGAGTCTCATCCCTTGTTTCCTGTTTAGGATGTGGTTTCCGACTTTCTCTTTTCCAATCTTTTCATTCTTACGTAGCCCCCTGCGCTTCAGTGGCATTACTGCCTTGCTTGGGGTGATATGATTTTTTTTTAAAATTAATTGGTTTCAAATGCTGTCACATAAATCAGACAAAATTCCTTAAAATAAGGACAAACACTGTAAGACTATTACAAACTAGCAGTATAGCCCGGCGTTGCTCGGGTGTAATGAAAGCTTTAAAACTAATCCATGGTCCTGGAGCTCAGACTCTTTGGACGTTGGCATGAAAGACTAAAAAGCAATAGTTGTTTCCAGTTAAAGTGAAACTGTAGACTGAAAGAAAAATGAATGTATGTAAATCAAATTTTGGTTTCCTGGTATCGATATCAAATTTTCTGCATGATTGTAAGAATTGCAACCTTGAAACTTCTGAATATCGTTTCTTATGTCTTTGTCTATGAGTGTATCAAATTTGATTAAAATCGGACCACTCGTTCTATAACCCGATTTTTTCGATTATCGATTTTCAATATTTATCAGGTGTACCTCAACACAAAACCTAGCTAATAACGCTCACAGACGCTTATAGTACAACTGTGTAAATTTTCAAGAAAATTGGTTTAGCCGTTTCGGAGTCTATAGGTAACGGATACACACACACACACAAACACAAAGTTCCATTTATAAATAAGTTTAGATTATTCACAAAAGACAAATAATTGCTAAACTTTAAAAAAAGAAAAAAAAAAAATGATACAAACACATTTCAGTCATGTTTTTTTTTAAAATAATGAACACAATAAAATTGTTATTTACTTTGAGATTTGTCATTAAAATACCTTAAATATCACAACAAAAAGCTTTTAATTAGCATAACCAAAACATGTATGAATATAACTCTCGTAAAAGCATTAAAGAATGGCCTCTTATCTCTCATTGTTAAGTGTTACGTATGTTATTCTAAATATATTTTTAATTTTCTTTGATTATGACGTAGATGACATTAACGAGTGATATAACATCAGACATAATGACATTCGCTGAACTGAAATTTACTCAAGAAAAGTGGCGTAAAGGTGAATTTGACATGGGCCAAAATGACCTAAAGTAGAGTAGTATTGAGTTTTATATATAAAAATACAAAATCAGGTTAATTTCTTTTAGTACAAATAAATAAATTTCAGCATATCTTACAGGTAATTTAATAAGCGTCATTTACTACAAAGCCATTATTGAAGATGAACTTTCCTATATGATACTTAGATGAGGAAGTTAAACCTACTATTAGATTGGCAAGGTCTCAGCAGTTTACTCTTGAAATTGAAAGCTGTAACTGTAAGTCCTATGTTTTTCTCTTACACTCCTTGCTTGTGGAACTCTCTTCCGACTTCTTGTTTTTCAGTCAACTTTGATCTTCAAAAATTTTAATGTAATGTCATTTGTTATCTTCTGTCTTCTTAATTCCTGTTCTTTTATTGTTCTTTCTCCTTAATCGTTTTTTTCTCATATTGTCTCACTCAGTAACTCCTTGCCTCTTAGTGGCTTTATTGTCTTGCTTGAGGTGAAAAGATTTAAAAGAAAAAAGCAGGTTATTGTGCTAATCAAATAGCACGTGTAGGTGTAATGACTAGCGACTCATAATGAAAAAAGAATTGGTGAGCCATTTTCAAATTCTAGTTAAGTTTGTGGCATTCACTTTAATGCAAATAACATTACAAAAGGTAAAAGTTCATCTAAACTCCCCTTAGCTATAGGTTAAATAACAAAGCAGACAGCTTTTCAGCTTTTGTTGGCAAATAATCTAGAAGAATCATTCTGAATTCAAAATCAGTTAGGTATGGAGCTAACAACTTCATCCATTAAATTCTTAGTACAAAAACCAGAGTAGTAAAGCCTAGCGTATTGAGGCTGTCTCCCCATGCTACACAAGATAGTCTATGGGACAAGTTAGTTAATCAAATACACACTTCTATAGCTTATATATATGCATTATTTATAAATAAAAATGTACTTTTCATAATAAAACCTAACAAGCCATTTTTAAGAAGAATAAGCCCAAACTTACAGAATACATTGATCATATAAATATATCCTAAGTTAACACCGGTTGGTTAACATTAATTTTATTGTGAGAACATTAATGCATAATAAAATCAAATGCAATATAGAAGATCCCTCGTTATTGCAGAGCTGCTACTTTACAGACCAGACTCCTGAGAGGATGCTTACCCAAATACTACAATTTTTACCTCTTCAAGTTTAGGTTCCTATTGTATGTATCCTCATAATCTGCACTTACGTCTTACTTCTCCATCCTACATCAATACTAGTGGCTCTTGAGACTTATACTTAGCAAATATTTAAAATAAATAAATCAGTGGCTGGCCATCAAAGCATTATTACATTAGTAAACACTGATAACAAGGACTTTGGATGAATAAAGAAAAAATATTAAACTTTCATGAACAATATAAAAAGATAACAAAGACAAACTTCATATGCAGATAACTGCTTAGAATCACATGAAATTAAACCTTTGCACTTAAGTAAATAATTGATACTATCATTTTATTTGTTTCATTTTTTTTAAATTTGTAGACTCCCCAAGAGCATAAGGTTGCAATAACATCACACGTTAAGCCTGTTGTAACAAGCTAGAAGGCGAGATAGGAAGAGAATTGCTAGCTCCACTCATTTGAATAACAAGTTCTTTCCCTAGACTGGTTGCCACCTAAGGGTAGGGAGTCATGGCTGTATTGTCATTTTATCCATAACTAGGAAGATTGTTGCTTTCATTTACCATGTTGTTAAGTTAGACAACTGATTCCCAAAGTGGGAAGTAACACTCACCTGGGAAGGGGGATACAGAGGGGTGAGAAAAAAAGTGAACAGCCAGAGGGTGGCAGGGGCACATCTGAACAACATACGCGACACATACATTGTATCTAAATTTGTCTTGCTTTCACTGTACAGTGAGTGTCCCATTTATATAACAATTATTATGGGAAATACTAAGATACTCACTAAACATGCGTATTGCATATTTAGTGAGTATCTTGTAGCACCAAGAAAATTCAATCAAAAGTTGACTATACATGGGGGAGGGTGTTTAGGGTTGTGTTTTGTTATGCAAGAGGGTGGCAATCTCAAAAAGTTTGGGAATCACTAAGTTAGACTAATCCAATCTCTTCAGGTTATTGCCAGGAAAAATACTAAGTCTGTCCCATAATATCTGTTATATTTTTCTTTTGATTGGCAACATTTAATATAAATGACTATTTCTGTCCTATAATATTTATATTTCTGTCCTATAATATTTATATTTCTGTTTGTATTATTGATAACATTTATTAAAAGATTTTGTTAATTTGTCTAAGAGACAACTTTTTTCATGCTAAATTATAACTGTCAGGTTTAAATGTTTTCCTTAAAAAACAAAACAAAACAAACTATGATATTGTAAACATGTTCAAAGATAAGCAAAAATTGAAATTTGCACCTGTTGTGTTTATATATTTTAGTAGATTATATCAGCCATGGGTAGAAATTTAAGAAGATAAACGACAAAGCCAGCAATGATTAATGATACTTGAAATGCTATGTTAACATATTTGTTACAATGTTCTAAAAATGGAAAATTGATACATAGCACCATAACTACATAATGTAATTCTGATACTAACTTAAATGCCAAATGAAAAAAGTAGTAAGCATAAAAAAGAACATTAAATTTATTGTCTACTAGCAGTATAGCCTGGCGTTGCTCGGGTGTAATGAAAGCTTTAAAAATAATCCATGGTCCTGGAGCTCAGACTCTTTGGACATTGGCACGAAAGACTAAAAAGCAATAGTTGTTTCCAGTTAAAGTGAAACTGTAGACTGAAAGAAAAATGAATGTATGTAAATCAAATTTTGGTTTCCTGGTATTGATATCAAATTTTCTGCACTATTGTAAGAACTGTAACCTTGAAACTTCTAAATATCGTTTCTTATGTCTTTGTCTATGAGTGTATCAAATTTGATTAAAATCGGACCACTCGTTCTATAACCCGATTTTTTTCGATTATTGATATTCATCAGGGTTACCTCGACACAAAACCTAGCTAAGAACACTCACAGATGCTTATAGTACAACTGTGTAAATTTTCAAGAAAATTGGTTCAGCCGTTTTGGAGTCTATAGGTAATGGACACACACACACACACAGACAAAGTTCCATTTATAAATATGTTTAGATAGATGTTTAGATAATTTTTTAAGAAAGTCATTAATATACCCAAGATTGTTAAGACACTCAAATCTGCATATTTACTGTTGTTAAAATAACTTTGAGAAGAAACATTAACATGTTCAATAGTGTTTGGACACTCAAATCTCTTCTTTGTATAATTGCTATTGTTAACACAAAAATTCACTTGAAACCTGTTAACAGCAGCTACTATACAAAGAGATTTAGTGTCCAATGTTAGACATGTAAGCTAAATTATTTAAATGTTTCATTTTCATTGAGTGTATCTTTTGTGTTATTATTTACAAATGTACAAATCATTTTGAATTATAATAAAAAATACCATTGTTACATTTGTATACAATCATTTATATGCATACACTAACTATAACACCAATTATAAAACAGAGATTGCAAAAAAGAAAATTCATCTGTCCTATAATAGATATCCTATTTGCATATGAGGCTTACAGCCTATCATGTTGAATACACTGGTTCTTGCTCAATCACCGAAGTTAAGCAACATTGAGCCTGGTCAGTACTTAGATGGGTGACCGCTTGGAAATACCAGGTGCTGTAAGTGTTTAGTGATGGATGTGCGTTGTGGTGCAGTGGATATCGGCTCAGAAAGAGAAATCGGTGAGCTGAGTTCAAATTCCAGTTGAATACCCTGCATTCACTTAAGCACTGGTACCCTTAGGAAAGGTATTAATCAGTCCCTTCCCTCCAGTTATGGGTTAAATAACAAAAGTAGGACTTGGGGACCCTGCCCTTAAAAAACAAATCCCAATGAATCTTGATACTCGAAAAGAAAAAAGTATTACTAGACACAAAACTTATATAAAAACAACAATTGTTGAAAAGAAAAAGGTATTACCAGCAATAAATAAATAAAAATTTAGTTGGCATTAAATGACCCACCGAGGTGTTGATATGCCATAAAAACAAAACAAAACCAACTATTTGCGTATACATTTCATACACTAAATGTAACAATTATTATGGGACAGAGTTTGTATTTAATAAAACCTAAATAAAATCTGAGGATAGAGTATTACTAATCACAAGATGTACACTCAAGTAATGACTGTAATAAATAGCTCAAGAAACCTTAGACAAAAAATAGAATAAGATAGTAAGATGACATTGACTTCAAGGTTTGTAGAGAATATTTGAAAAACAACAATCATTTATTTCTCTAACAGTGACAAACTGCGTATCTCCTCCAATTTCAGGCAAGTCCTATACAGTTTAGTTCTCTATTTACAAGCTAAACATCAGTTTTAAACAATTCACTATAATCCGTAATTACTAGGGACTAACAAAGACAGTTTGTACTAACAACAATAGTCATTGAGATTTAAGGAATTTTAATATTCAAAATAATTATTATATGCAAGGTATGATAATGTCAACAAAATATCTAAAATTATTGTAATATTTAAGTAATCATTTATTTAAATGGATATAAAAGTTTGTAGAGTTTTATTATATTTAGTCTCTGGTTAAAAAAGAAAAGAAAAGAAAGAAGCTGGTAACCTTCACACACATTTAATAAACATAAAAGCCAACTTGCTGTTAAAAATTATTGTCTACCCATTTAAATAATGTATGGTCCCACTATGTAATTTACCCAGACAAAATATTTTTCTTTAAAATTTAATTAATTACAATGTTTCATTTATAACTTATGTTCCATAATAACTTAAAAATTATTTTACTAAAATAAATGACCCACAAAATCCTTATTTGGTTTTGTTAACTACAATATACCTTAATATACCAGAATTATTTAATCCTAATTCTAACCTAAACATTCCAGCCCCTTTACTCATGAGGTAGTACAAAATCTAATTTAAAAAAAAAAAAAAAAAAACTCAACCTGCTGTTAAAAATTATTGTCTACCCATTTAAATAATGTATGATCCCACTATGTATCTTCTTCTATGTGCCTTGTCCTTTCAGGACGTAGGCAATCATGGCCTTCCACATCTTCCCTGGTGGCTCTTAGTACACTTCTTCCTGTTACACCATGCAACCCCTGTTCTGCCATCCACCTGCTAAGGCCAGTCAAGTACATTACACGCTGTTTTCCCCGTCTCTCTTTCCCTCTATCTGGCCTGTTAGTATCAAGTTCTCCAAGCCCACCTTCTTCATTGCATGTCACAGAAACTTTAGCTGTCCCTTCCTGATGCTCAGTATTAATTTCCTTTTCATTTCCATCCTTTTCAAAACCTCATCATTGCTCACATGCTCGGTCCATACCCAGACAAAATTAAAGTGACATGCCTTGACACCAGGCCATTCTGCTTCCTTTTGCAACCTAAATCTTCAACTTCCATAATTACCTAATTCTCATTTTTGATTGAACAATATTGACACACCTACAAGCATATTCTCCAACTACTACCCTTCATTTTCTAAATAACCATAAACTCATAGTTTCTATAATAAATAATTTTCACCATTTATTTTAAAATATAACCTGAAGCAAAACAATATTGTTTTGAAACATGAAAATTTTTGTGTAGTGATATAATGCTTTTATAAACCATTGTAATAACAAAATTACAATATATATATATATATATATATATATATATAAACAGTTATTTTCAAAACAAAACAAAATATTACTTCTAGTGTGCAATTAATCTCCAGTAAAAAAAAAAAAAAAAAAGTTTGCACATACCTAATACATATACAACTTTTTATTAAAAAAATAATTTGTTGTTGCTTCTATGATACAATCAATCTCTAGTTAAACAAAAAATTAGCTGTGGACTTTTGCATACATTTAATACATTGTATAATCACTAATGTATGATTTTTAAAAAAACACACACTGCTTCTAGTGTCTAATCTTCAATTAAAAAAAAAACAAAAACAGGAGGTAGGAACCTTTGTACACACTCATACAAATATAATCACACTCATGTTTCATTAAAAAGAAAAAAAATTTAACTGTTATTGCTTCTACTTTATATTGAGTTGTCCGGAATGTTCATGCTAATTTTTAGTCATTTATATTTGAATACATCAAATTTATCGACAATGTTTACATTTCTAATTAGGGCATATTTCAAACTATCTCTTGAGAAAGGAAGTTTAAAATTATGTGTGTCAATTTTGCCTCCTTATGAAAATGGAAGATTATAAGATGCATTTTAGACAAAAATGTTTCGCAAGCAACAAAAGAGATATGTGCTGTGTACAGTGAAGGTGTTTTAGCTAACTGAACTGTGCAAAAGTGGTTTATTAAATGTAGAATTGGTGGTTATAGCCTTATTAATGAAGAATGCTCAGGCAAACCTCTCACTAAAGATGACAACCAAATCAAGATATTGATTAAGAGTAACCTGTATTACCTAATGTGGAAATTGGTAGAAACACTAAATTTATCAAAAGTCAACATCCGTAAGCACTGAGTTTGGGTACCACATTATCTAAGGGAAAAGAATCTTTTGGATTGCATTTCTATCTTTGATTTGCAGTAAAAACACAATGCAAATATACCCTTTTTTAATCAAATTATGATGGGTGATGAGAAATGAATTTCCTACAACACTGTTTAGTGTAAAAGATCATGGGGTAAGCGACATGAGCCAACTTTAGCCACCCGAAAAGCAGGTTTTCATCCTAAAAAAATTGTGACATGCGTCTAGTGGGATTGGAAAAGAATCCTGTACTATGAGCTCCTGCCAAGTAACCAGTCAATTGATTCTGAAAAGTACTGCCTATGACTGGATGAAAGGCAGTAATTCTAGAAAAATACTCAGAATGGGCAAATAGAAAAAGCATTGTTTTCCATCAGGCTAATGCTAGACCTGACATTTCTTTGGTAACCAGGCAAAAATTGTTACAGCTTGACTGGGATGTGTTACCCCCACCTACCATATTCACTAAACATTGCTCCTTCGAATTTTCATTTATTGAAGTCCATGCAAAATAATCTGAAAAGTAAAAATTTTAATTCTTTGGATGACATAAAAAATGAGTTCTTTGCCAAGAAACCACCAAACTTCTTGGAAGTCAGAATCTTTAAGTTGAAGGAAAAATGGAGAAAGGTTACACAACAAAATGGTTCATATTTCGTTGAATAAATATTTAATGGCATAATTTTGTTTTATATTTTAATTTACCTCAAAAATTAGCATGAACTTTTCAGACAACCCAATAAAAATTAAAAAAAAGAGCTTGAAATACTTTTTATATATGATGGGATGTTCTTAGTATTTTACGTGTGTATCGTGAGATGACTGTTTCTACAAGGCATTTCAAGAGAAAATGTTTCTTAGTTTCTAATATCAAGAATTTTTTTTTTTTTATAATTTTTAACAGTTTCATCTTTTATTATCAGTGTGGGATTTCTAATAACAAAAGTAATGGAAGCAAAAAGAAAAAATGCAAATGAAATCAGCTAGATTAAAAAAAAAATTTTAATTTGAAATTTTAAAATTCCTAGCATCTCTCATTCATGCAGATGTGCTGTCACATCAACATGGGTTTCACTTTTTTAAATCATTTCACTCCAAGCAAGGTGGGACCACCACTAGTGAGCAGGGGGTTACAGGGAGGTAAAAAACTGGGTACAGCGGATATTGAGGAAAGAATAAAAGCTGAACAGGATTCAGGAATATAGAAAAGTCTAATTAATGTTTCATTTAAATTTTTGGAGATTGTAGCTATCAGGGAAGCAAGTAAATAGGAGGAAGTTTAAAAGGTGGGAAGTGCAAGAAAAGAAACTGTTCAAGTAGAAGTAGCAGTTAGTTACATTTAACTATTTCAATGGTAAAAAGATATGACCTAGATGCCAATCTAGTAGTACACTGAAATTGATGTGGTCTGGGCAACAGGGAAAAAAAAAAGCTTATCAGAAAAATTTAGCCTGATAAAGTTTTAAAGAATGAAACGCATCACATGAAAACTTTTACCGCTTTGTCATACATTTTTTCCCAATATTACTCTTGACATATAAAAAATATATATCGTTATCTCATACCGTCAACACAGAAAAATATGAAACTATAAAAGAATATAAAAAACACTTGATATTAGCCAATTCATTTAGAAGTCAAAAAATATTGTTACTGAAATGCATGAACAAAAAAATCCATTCCTCTATGCACACACACACGTATGTGCATATATATATATATATATATATATATATATATATATTCTAAACATATACTGTTAAATATAAGAGACAATGAATGTCTATTATGTTTAATCATGAGCTGTTCTAAACGTTGTATTTTGACTTTAATTTCAGTTGAAAATAAAGACAAAATTTCTCTAACATTTGGATAATATTTTATTAATTTGTTTCTAAGCTTTCGGCTCACATGAGCCATCTTCAGAGAGGTCACCAAAACGGTAACACAATAACATCCACCATCACTGACGATTTTATTTTGTGTCGACATAAAACTCTGCTAAGCAACGGCAATAGTTACTAAAACTAACAAACGCAGTTCTCAAATTTGCAATGCGGTTCTATGACGTCACATTATATATATATGTTTAATTACTTAGTTTTTGGTCATAATAAAATTAGACCAATACACATTTTTACATTTGTATTAAAAAGTGCCCAATACAATTATATTGTAGAACTTTTGAATATTCTTAATTTGTAAATGAGTTATTACGCGACCTAGGTTTCTTCAGTGGCATCTTCAGGTGATTTGCAAATTGCCTAAAGACACCACTCATGGTAGAATCCTAAGTCGCATAATAACTTGTCCACAAATGAAGTATATATATATATATATATATATATATGCTTACGGTCATATTACACCGGTTCTCGCTGGATCACCGAAGTTAAGCAACGTTGAGCCTGGTCAGTACTAGATAGGTGACCGTTTGGGAATACCAGGTGCTGTAAGCGATTATTGACGGATATGTGTTGTGGTGCAGTGGATATCGGCTTGGAAAGAGAAATTGGTGAGCCGAGTTCGATTTCCAGTTGAATATGCTGCATTCGCTTACGCACTGGTACCCTTGGGAAAGGTATTAATCCGTCCTTTCCTTCCAGTTATGGGTTAAATATCTGAGGTCTGCTGTTCATGCGATCCGTGGCAAACTTCTGCACCGATTGTTTGTTATCAGCAGTTCCAAAAAGTGTGGATGGTGCTACACAAGCCTTCACCACTCTAAACAATTCTCTGTGTGGCAGTCTAACTGAGTTAGACACTCATACGCCGAAATCGACGGGAAAGTCCATAATATATATATATATATATATATATATATATATATATATATATATGTAATGAATCATTTTGAACATTATTTTTTACCGATACTCGTATTTAAGTAGATATTCTGTTTTTAATTAAACAGTATTTTGATATTTATATCTACCAGCCTGATTATTTACGATAAATTTTTATTATGAAAATGTGTGCTATCCAGCAGGATTTGAACCTGCGACCCCTATTACATAGGGGAAGCATACCATTTGATCTGGTACCGTCTTGACCACTCGACCATGAATAGCCTCTTGATCAGACGAGGTTTTTATCATGCCTATATAACACAATTTTCGATTTCACCATAAACAAACATATCTTTTAACGAAACTTGGTTATAAGCAACCGACAATTTGTAATGATTTTGAACATTATTTTTACCAATACTCGTATTTAAGTAGATATTCTGTTCTACCGGCCTGATTATTTACAATAAATTTTTATTACGAAAATCCTGCTGGATAGCACACATTTTCGTAATAAAAATTTATTGTAAATAATCAGGCCAGTAGATATAAATATCAAAATACTGTTTAATTAAAAACAGAATATCTACTTAAATACGAGTATCGGTAAAAATAATGTTCAAAATAATTCATTACAAATTGTCGGTTGCTTATAACCAAGTTTCGTTAAAATTTGTTAATTTCTGTAACATTATATATATATATATACACACACACACACACTATTATATAATCAGTCCTGTTTAGTTTGAAAATTAAATAAACTTATTGCTTCTACTATATAATAAAAGTCTAGTTTAAAATAAAAAAAGAAAAGAAAGAGAACTGGGGATTTTTTGTACACATTTAATATATACATAGTCACTCACAATTTGATCTATATAAAAAAAAAGTTGTCTTTGTTATCAGTCTCTAGTTATAAAAAGAAAAAAAAAGAAAGAAATCAGAGGGAACTTTTGCTCATACATATATTGGACTATTTCTCAAAAAAATAATATAAAAATATGATTACAGTTTCAACTAGTAATCTATTTTTTTTTTTTTTTTTAAATAGAATGCTTGCTTTTTATTTTTTTTAAAAAATCAAGTATGAAATATAGTATTTAATAAAGATTTAATATGATCATTGTATTCTAACAACAAAAATAAAAACACCAAATAGTAAAAAGTATCAGATGAGAATGTGCGGACAAAGAGAAAATAATCTCACAGTTTCAAGAGACCAAAATAGACAGGTGTATATGTGCAAGAGATTTTGTTACAAGAGTCAGCATAACAAAATATAGCTCAGAAATCAGTATGCTATTTGATACCATAAGAAGGGAGATAGAAGACACAGATTTGCCCAAAGAATAGATATACCGGCAGCAGCAAGACTTGATATTAATAAAGAAACATCAATTAAATGAGATTTTTGTTTCAGTCAAAATAGTTCTTTAGGATCAATACTTATATCTGAGGGTATATAAGATATCTTTTCTTATACATGAAGTTAAGGTATCTGGCAGTCTGTTTTACCGCAAGGTTATTTGTATCTGACTTAACTCCATATTATTGTTATATTAGATTGAATCAAATGTAATTTTGTTTTTGGGAGGAACCAATTATAATGACAAAAATACAATTCTATCTATCTATTTCTTAAATATGACAGAACTATCACTGATTATGATAAATAGTTACTCCCTCAGGGAGGACCTATGTCTTGAATACCTCAGTCAGTTAAGTGCCATACACATACATGCTTGAACGATCATGTCTTTTAAGACATGACTGACTGGGCAGAAAATTTTTACACAGAGGTTGCCATTACTTTCTGCAGTAGACTGGTTGCCAGCCAAGGCTATAGAACCCAATCTGTCTTGCTATTTAACTCATAGCTGGAAGGAGAAGTGACAGATTAATACCTTTCCCAAGGGTATATGTGTGTAAGCGAATGCAATGAATTCAGCTGGAATTTGAACTTGGATCTCCGATTTCTTGTTCTAAGCTGATATCCACTGCTCACAATACACTTGAATGTCTATTGAAACTTAAACTTAGTCCAAACCTCAAGCAAAACTCAGACATAAAATCCATCGCTGAAGAGGCAGAAAAAATGATCAGTCCCCTGTACCACCTGCTATCCTCTACAAAAATCAGATCAGGCCAAAAATGAATCACTGCTACCATATTTGAGGAGTTGCCCAGTTTTCAATTTCCAGTTTTGATAAAGTCCAAAATTATTTCCATGTCCTTGGGTATGACAAGAGTATTGCATTAATATATTAAGTTAAGCAATGTTGAGCCTTCTTAGGACCTAGATAGGTTAACATTTGGAAATACATAATTCTATAAGCTTGGATGTACAGGTGGTGTAATGAATAATGTCTTGGAATCATTAATTGGACAACTGGGTCCTAATTGGGTTTATTATATTCACTTACACAAAAATACCCCTGGGAAAAGTAAGAATCCACCCCTTCTGTCCCAGCTATGGGTTAATTAATCGTTTCACCCCGAGCAAGGCATTTCACTGCCACTATTGCGCAGGGGGTTACATAGAGTGGTGAGAAAGGATGGTTAAATATAGGAAAATCAGAAGGAGGGTGATAGACGGGTAAGGATACCGAGAATGAGGGTTGGGTAGATGGTGAGAGTGTTGGGAGAATAGATGCAAGTTAGTGTGATAGGAGGTGTCTATTGACCTTACATTTAAACTCCTCTGAAGATTGTAGCTGCCGGGAAAGCAGACATGTGGAAAGGAATTCTATAGGCGGGAAGCGCGAGAAAAGAAGCTTTTGGAGTAGAAATTATGGTTACATCTTATCTGTTTTACTGTAAAAGGGTGGGACCTAGTTGCTAATCTAGTATCTCGTGTAAATTCATACCTAGGCAGCACCAATGATCTAAGTTCATCCAAGCAGAAACCATGAAAGTATTTGTAGAAGAGGCACAGGGAAGCCATATCACACAGTGAATGAATCAATATAATCATTAAATAATTGTTCTTTAACCTCCTTGGTACTACTGGTTATTTCATCTTGTATTGGAAATCTACAATTTTTACAAAGTTGAAGATTACCAAAAAGATACCTCTAATTAAACATGTAACAAGGCATTCATACTGTGTATTTAAACAAAGTTCTACCCAATTGAAGGCACATTTAGACATTCCTGAACAGTAAGAGTGTCAAACTCGCAAGCACATTTAGGTAATTCCAGTCATAAATCAGTCATGTTTGCTGTACAACCTTTAACCTTTCAGCTTTCAACTTACCTGTAAATATCGGCTCTCAAAGTCTCACATTGTTATTTGCTGCAGAGTATACAGAGAATGTGTGTGGTGGTGCAGTGGATATTGGCTCGGAATGAAAAATCAGAGAGCTGAGTTCAAATTTCAGTTGAATACATTGCATTCACATACATGCAAATACCCTTGGGATAGGTTTGACTGTCAATTCTCCTTCCAGGACAGATCTGGTTCTATAGCTTTGGTTAGCAACCAGTCTACCACAAGTAATGGCAACCCACTGCGGAAAGATCTCCTCCTTTTGAGACATGATCACCCAAGCATGCATCACATATGGCACTTAACTAACTGCTACATAGAGTAGGTTGTGAGAGGAGGGGGTAACACTGAGAGCCAATATTTAAATGCTGTAAGGATGGAATCAGTAGTAACAGTTAAAAAACATGAAAAATTCCTTCAAATTACAAAAGGTAATTTATGATTTTGTTTCTTTCTTGTAAAATTCCAATTCTTTACCATTTAATTTTTTCATATTTCTGGCTATGCCAGACAAAGCTAAGCTTAGTAAATATCTGTACAAGACTGACCATAGAGTAATCGTTAACAAACTAGTCTCACTGACAATTTCTACTATACTGAGTTTGATTCACACTGGGTGCCTTGCATTTTTGTCTCAATACCAGATAAAAATAAGCTTAGTAAGTACATGAGGCACTTACTATATATAGCATTAGTTAAAAAGTTGGTTGCATTAACTATTACTACAGTAGTGAGTACTTGCTTACTTTACTGAGTGTCTTACCCATGTGGCTCTATGCCAAACCAAGCTAAGCTTAAATACCTAAAAGGCACTTACTATACAGCAATAGTTAACAAGCTACTTTCACAAACCATGATTATTGTAATAAGCTTGATCCTCATTGGGTACCTTACAAATTTATGTATGCTAGACAAAGCTAAGCTCAAAAAATATCTACAAAGTACTGACCATAGAGTAATGGTTAACATGCTAGTCTCAATGATCATTTCTACTGTAGTGAGTTTGATCTTCAATGGGTGCCTTACATTTCTGACTGTGACAGACAAAGCTGAGCTTAGTAAATATTTATAAAACACTGACCATAGAGTATAGTTAACAAGCTAGTCTCAATTACCCTTACTACTGTAGTGAGTTTGATCATCACTGGGCATTTAAATATCTTTAGAGTGTTTTAACAATAAGGAAAATGTGGTACTAAAATCAGAAGATGCATCCAAATAGCAAAAGATGTGTTCTAAAAGTTTAGCAAAGTAATAAGAAACTAGAAAGTGTTAATAGACACCAAGACAGCAGTGCTGAACTGTTATGAAATATCAGTCTTCCTATATAGCTGTGAACGCTGAAAAATCTCCTCACAAATGAAGAAGAGACTTTGGGTAACAGAAATATTGTTCTACGGAAGGATGCTTAGAATACTATAGGTTGAAATAAGTGAGTAATGAGGATGTTTTGAGGAAAATAGAAACAAAAATTATGAATTAGAATGAGAGATATATAACTGAAATTTCTATGAAACATAAGGAAGAATGAGGCCTTTGAGAATTTGACACTCACAGAACATACTGAAGATAAGAGAAACAAACTAGAAACATCAGGTACACTACCTAGCAAGCTTGTGTAAATGAACAGCAGAATAGGGAGTGCAAAGAATAGTGAAAAAACAAACTTTGTTAAGAGCTACAAAGGATAGAATGTTTGATTTTTCCATGTCCTAGAGGAAAAGGGCATTGATTTCATCATCATCAGTCCCTTCCAATCATCTGGAGAGACCTAAGGGTAGAAGAAACAGACAACCCCCTCCAGCATAATTTGTTGGCAGTGGTTATCAGAAGTTCCAGCATTGTCATGTCCATGGCTTTGAGGCCGTCTGACCAGATCTTGCTTTGCAGTCCCTGCTTGCATCCACCTTTAACAGTACTATTAGGATCATCATAAAAAAGAGTCAAAAGTTACCTCCCCTGCACCATTCAAGGGAGTCCGGTTCTCCAGCCAACAGGTGCATGCTGGGAGACAAGGAGAAGGGACTTCCGGCAGAGGCAAGCAAACATGGCAGGTTGAGATTTGCCACACTCTCTATAAACATACGGTGGTTCAACATCTACAACTGTTCGCTGTACTCATGTTTCCACACTAATAAATTCCCTAGTCATTTCCAATACTCGGCAAGTGTATCATTTTTCCATAACCATTTTATTTTGTCATGTTAAAAACATAAGTACCTTGCATGATGATCTTGCATAGGCTGCTGTTATGCTGTGTGACATGGCCAAAATGTGACATCTTCTGACACTTAATAGTGACTAGAAGTGATTCCTGTTGGTTTGGTCCATAAATTTTTTACCTTGAATCTCTAGATAGCCACTGGTTTTGTGCTTCCAGTTATGGGTGATTTGGTGTTACTTATTTTACATTATCCAATTTTCTGCCTACAAAAATTGAGTTAATGCAATTGTTCTTTTTTTTTTTTTTTTTTTAAATTCCTAGCTTTTAAAGTTATGCGTTTATGAGAATAAGAAATTATGATTCAAAAATACATAGCTGTTGTAATTTGCAATGTGTTTTAAAAAAATAAATGAACGATATCAACCTTAGGTGTTTGCTGTGTCATGCTTCAATGGATTCAAATTTTTTTCAGAGTAAGCAAAAATGACTCACTATTCACTGTGAACACTGTTTAACAAATAATAAAAACAATAGCTTTTTTTTATCCTGATGTAATTAGTAGCTTTTATTTAACATTATCAATTTGATATTATTATTATTAATCATAACATTATTATTAATTTATCAAACTTACTATATTTTGGGGGGTGGGGATGTCTGAAATCTATAACACAGATTAACTTAAGCCTTATGAGTGGAATTGTATAGACAAAACTTTCCTAAAGCTATTAATAGTAGCGCTAGCATAAAATCACAAGTCATCAGAGCTCAGGGTTTGAGAATATCGGCCTTGTTCAAATTATTGATTATACCAAATTATTTGCAACATGGTTGCAGTAAAGACCACAGGTGGGTTCTGGGGGTGTTGAACAAACAAAAATATACCTGAGCAGGCATCTGCAACAGTGATTGGCAAGCCAATCTAGTGTGCGTGTGGAAACAGGTAGCTGGCCATTATTAATATTTGCTAATTGCCATGAATTGGAGAAAGATAGCAGAGTGGTTTCCAGCTGCCTTTTCCACGGTTTGGAGCTTCCTTCTCTTAGACTAGCTCTTAGCCGAGGTTGAAAACCTAGTCTATCCTATTTAACTTATAGATGGTTAGATTGATTGATGTAATTATAATTATTTTCTATGGCTTATCAATCCATCATTGCAAAAATATTTTTAAAGTTTAAGAATTTTTTGAGATAATAATGGTTTCACTAATTAACCCATAGCTGGGGGAAGCAGTAGATTCATACCTTTTCCAAGGGTATTTGCATATAAGTGAATATAATGAACCCAACTGGAATTAGAACCTGGTTCTCTGATTAAAACTTCCAAGCCATTATTCATTTCACAACCTGCACATCTAAGTTTACAGCACCTAGTATTCCCAATCAGTCACCCATCTAAATACTGACCAGGCTTGATGTTGCTTAACTTCGATGTTTGTACACAAACCAGTGATTCAAAATGATGTGTCTGTAAGCTCCATATTCGCTATACTAAATTTGTTATGGCAGGGGAATTTAAAAGAATATGAGGTGGAGAGAATCAAAGTTGGTCCAATCAGATCAGTGTTTCCCAACGTGAGGAATTGTGGGCTTTGTTTTGTTGAAAGGGAGACTGGGAGTTTTTATTTCATTTGTGGGGCAGTGAACATGCTCAAAGGAGCAGTGGGCATTTATCAATTTTTTTTTAATTTTCAAAAGTTATTCAATATTGGCTACAAAAGGTATCTGAAGCTGTGGGAGGCTATTAAACTTTTCTTCATCCCTTTTCCAACTTTCTATATGTCTGAATGTGGTTTCAATGCAGTTACATAGATTCTTACTAAAAAAAGAAACCACTTGCAAATGACAAAACAAGGAGATCTACAATTACTTCTTAGCAACATGGAACTTAAATAGTCTTAGACAGCAAGCACCAAAGTAGCTATTGCATTTCAAACACTATCAAATAAAAGCTTTTGTTTAGCCTTTTAATCATTGGCATTTATAACAGAAATTAAAACAATATTAAAATTATTCTTACACTAATACCTAAGAGCTATCTTGCTATGAAAGTTGAATAGAGTATAATTGTAGTGGATACAGCTTGTAATACATCATTCAATAAGTTCTGGGCCTGATATATAGATGGTGCCAATAATAAAAAATCTATATGATTTTGATGAAAATGGCACTTTCAAATGGCACGTGACAAAATTTGGGCCCAATCAGAGTATTAGTTTACAAATTACAGTTATTTAAGTGAAGCTACTGTTGCAAATTTTCAAAACAATGGAAAAATCTGAATTTCATGTTGATAAAGCATTGCTTTCTGATGGAAAAAATACTGTTCAAGCAAAGCAATGGCTTGATAAGTGTTATTCAGACTCTGCTCCATCGAAAACAACGGTTAAGAGGTGGTATGTTGACTTTTTGGCCAATCGTAAAGTGAAGTTGTGTGAGATAGCAGAGTTGAACATATCAGTAGACAGTGTATTCACTATTTTGCATGACCATTTCTCAATGGGAAAGCTTTGTTCAAAGTGGGTGTGGCATTTGCTCACAGTTGATAAAAAACAGCATGTCAATGATTCATAGCATTGTTTGCAACTGTTTCAACGAAACAAGGAGTTTTTGTGTAAATATGTGACAATGGATGAAACATGGATCCACCACTTCGGTCCGGAGTCAAATAGGCAGTAAGCGGAGTGAACAGCAGCAGATGAAAGCCGTCCAAAGTGACCAAAATGCTGACATCAGCAGGCAAGGTTTTGATCACTGTATTTTGGAATGCACAAGCTATTTTGTTCATTGATTAGCTTGAGAAAGGAAGAACCATCAATAGCGAATATTAAATAGCATTATTGGTGCGTTTGAAGGAAGAAATCACCAAAAGACGGCCATACATGTGGAAGAAAAAAGTGATCTTTCACCAAAACAACACACTGTGTCACAAGTTGATCGCAACTATGGTAAAACTACATGAATTGCACTTCGAATTGCTTCCGCATCCATCCTATTCTCCAGATCTGGCCCCCAGCGACTACTGGCTGTTTGCAGACCTCAAAAACATGCTCCAGGGAAAGAGATTTGGCTCCAATGAAAAAGTGATATCAGAAACTGGGGCATATTTTGAGGTCAATGACAAATCATTCTATAAAAAAAAAAAAAAGGTATCAAATTGTAAGAGAAGCATTAGAATCTGTGTATCACCCTAGAAGGAGACTATGTTGATGAATAAAGTTGAATTTTGCCTAAAAGTTGTTGTTTTATTAACTAGGCCTGGGATTTATTGAGTGATGTGTTAGTGACATAAGCCTAACAGACTCAATCTGTATGGACTAGGTGATGTCTGATGTGAACTAAAATTTGTGTAGCAAACTCACTAGATGCCATAAATGTTCAGGAAGTGGTTTACTGGTACAACATCTGTGGTGTGACTGCTCTGGCTAATTCATTGTACCAGTATGAAGTCTGAGTGAAAGGTGTTGACAGGATCCCTCCACTGGAGCCTGAGTTTGAGCAGGCTATTTACAAGAAAGGGGATGTTGTACTAGTAAGGACTCCTCCGAACAGAGGCACGAGTAAATGGTGAACAGTGACCGGATTTGTGATTTCCTCAAGTGGTTTATATGGATGGAATGCCATGCCATGTAAAAGACCTCATTTTTTTCCTCATATAGTGAACAACTCTGTGAAAGACAAAACCACTGTGTAAGTGACAATGAGATGTATATATCTGTAAGAAAGGATAAAGGTGACCATTCAACTGATGACTCTCAACCAATCAAGCCACAGAGAAGACAATAAAGGCCAGCACATCATGACAGAGCCACCTCAAAAAGCAAGTGAGCCTGCCAAACTGCTTCTTCAAAAAAGCAGCACATGTAAAAGGCCATCCCCAGCTGCAACCTGTGTGAGTGAGATCGAGAAGGGATAGGCAACACATCTCCTCTTCAAAATTCACTATTAAAATTCTGTGACAAGCCATTTTTATATTCTTTTTATCATTTTGAGATTTCTTTTTCTGAATAGTCAGTCATAATTTTGTTAGATGAGGTGTTTTCATCATTGTGTTGTGTCACACTCAACTAAATTATAAGTCTAGCTAGAGAAGTAATAATACATAAATTAAGCCATATGTTTTAGAATAGACATTGCTAATGGGAAAAACTAACATCACCATTATCTTGTATTTAAACTGAGTTAAAAATGACAGACAGATACTTCATTTTATTTGTATAGATATAACATTAACAAATATCAAGAATAAAATAACATCTGTAAAATAATATTATTACAATTGTCTGTGGTTGACATTGCAGAACATAACAAACATCTACAGAAGGCTTGGAGGGCACAGAGCCAAAACTTGGAAAAATAAAAACGAAACATCACATCAATGAAAATAGTCTGAACCAACCACATACTGAAACTAATGAAATCTAAGACCACTCCTCTATTTCAGTAGTGGGTGGGGGTGATTAGAAATAATTGTTGCATGTTACATCAAATGTTACTATCCATGTACTTTAGTTGGCCCAGTTTAGTTTTTGTGCATTTGTTACAAATTTATGAAATTCTAAAAATTGGGGAGGGTGGAGAGTTTTGTTTACATGCCATTAAATACGGTTGAGTAATTTTAAGAATTGTTTAGACTCGTTTTTTGTGGGTTATATTCATGACACTATTTACTTTAAAGGAAAGAGATGTTGCGATATTGTTTTAAACATATTTTCATTCATAAACAAACATCAATATTTTTAGATAGCCATGTTGTTATTGCAGTTAAAAACAAATATATTTAAAAGCAATAAGAAATCAAGGAACAAGAAAACATAATTACCAAAGGAAAACAAAAAAAAAAAGAACAGAAAAAATAAAAATAAAAACTAACCAATCATTTATTACATTTTAGAGTTCAATTAGGAAATTAAAAAAAAAAAAAAAAAAACGGCAAGGAAGTACAATGGTTAATACATTCTGACCGCTTTAATCTAGCACCCTTGGGATCAGGGACCAGAGAAAATGCTATCACAAAATCACCCCTAAAATAAACCCTATATAAACAGTCTTACCAGCTCATTTCACACACATTTATTTTTATCAAAAGCTTAAAACAGGAAATAAAACAATTATTAATGTTTCCAAACAAGACCTTGTCACCAGAAGCACTCTGCTGTTGTTGGCTGCTGTGAAAAGTTGTAAACAATGTTACTCTCGTAGTCACTCAACAAACAAGTTGCAGCTGATTAAAAAAGTACCAGTCACGGGAGATGCCAGATTAAAGAAGCTGGCTGTATGCAACATTATATATATATATATATAGATAATAATGGCTGGCCACTTGTATTCTACCAGGCCAGCTAGCTAATCCCCATTGCAGCCGCTTGCTCATACATACTTGTGTTTGTTCAACACCCACAGAGCCCACCTTTGGTTTATACTGCAACTATGCTGAGCAGACCTTAGTTACAGTTTTTGGAAGAGAGCAAATTATCTAGTCTGAACAACAGTCTGAGCAAGGCCAGGATGACTTGTGACTTTGAACTAGCACAAGCATTGACGGATCCTCAAAGTGAGTTGTCTACCCAAATTCACTCACAAAGCTTGGATCAACTCGTGGTACGGTTTTCAAGCATTTTCCAAAGGTGCCACATACTGGGATTGCCTCCTAGAGACTGATAATACCAAGAAGTCACTTTCTGCACAAATCAATCATCATGAGATTCGAATCTGGGCTTCATGGTCAGTAGGCAGGCGTTCTAACCACTTGGTCATGTGCCCAACCGTTGCACCCTGTGTGTGTGTGTGTGTGTGTTCCCATACACACACAGGGTGCAATGGATAAATTCTTGTCTAAATTACACAAAAATGAAAATAACACTGACATCTCATTTTAACAGACATATTTAGCAAAATTACAGAAAATATCTTCAAATACTAAAGAGTAAATTTATTCAATACATTCACCATTTAATCAAGCCCTCCAGATGACTTTGGAATCTCCTACAACTCTTCTGGACAGTCTCCTTGTTCAAATTGGTGAATGCTACCATAATTCTTGCCTTCAGTTCATCTTTGGTATTACAAGAAGTTTTGTTGGTGTCTCACTCAACTGTGCTCCACACATGATAATCAAGGGGGTTGCAGTCTGGGGAGTTAGGAGGACCAGATCTAAGGGGTAATATAGTCACAGAAATTGTCTAACAGCCATGACTGTGTTCTCCTGCTTGTGTGACATGGTACAGAGTCCTGTTGCCAGACATAAGATCTTGCAGCAACCACCCTCTTAACTCAGGGTAGCACTACCTACTGAAAACACTGTCCTCAGATTAACACCCAAACACTCTGAAATGTTTGTATTGGAGCTCTTGGTATGAATGCCAAGCAGTACAGCATGCTATTTCCAAAATCCATGGTGGAGTGAACTGTGTCATGGTGCTCTTTTTCTCACAGACGGTGACCAACTGACCCTACTAGACTGTTCAGTTGACAAAATCAAAAACAAACAATCCACACACACACATATAATGTGCATTTGGACAACAATTTTTCTTTTATATAGGTTTCATTAAAAATGACAGACAAGGTATTATATTTTTAATGAAACCTGTATAAAAGAAATTGTTGCTCAAATACACAATTTTTAAATACATGGCTCAACAGCCAACAAAAAAGTAATATGAGAATACCTTGCCTGTCATTTTTTAATGAAACCTATAGCGAAACAGATCTGTCTGTGGAAGATTAGAGAGAGAGAGAGAGAGAGAGATTTAAATTAAGTTCCCCAACATTGGTCAAAAAGAAAATATATAAAGCAATAACAAATCATTATTTTCTGTCTGAATTTCTGGGATAAGAAGTTGATATTATTTTCACTATTTTCATTCAAACTATTGTCCTCATCTTTTTTTGTTATCACAATGTTTCAGCTTTTATGCAACCCAGCCTTCATTGGATATATATTGATCCAGGTAGCCTACAGGGAATTCCCAACTGAACCCTTTATTTAATCCATGGCCCTGAGATTAGATTCACAATTACTATGCCATTAAATTAATGAACCAACAATTTAATCCACTAGGTTATTGTCCCAGAGGAATCATTACTCAATTTTTTAAAAAATTCTTTAAATACCTTGTCAAAGGCAATCATGGTTCACCACAAATTCCTGTGAGTTGCCATGATTTCCTGAGAAAGATAGTGGTTTTCCCATTGCCTTTTCCAGTTTTTAATTCAGACTTCTTTTCTCTGAGATTAGTTTGCTAATCCAGGCTAGAGAACCTCGCCTTCCCTGCTGGATTCATGCCTTTCTCAAAAGCCTTAATAAGAAAGTGAATGCAATAAACTATGCCTGAATTTGAACTCTACTCACTGATTTTCCTTTCTGAGCTGGTAACAATTACACCATCCATGTGAACAAAAACGGAAATTTACTGACAGTTTCTGCATTCAACTTGAACTGTTTATATTTCAATAACAGAAAAAAAAAAAAAAAAAAGAGAAAAAAACAATATTCAATCTGGAAAACAAATTTATCAAATTTAAAATCACAGTTTTTTTCTTTCCTAAGTTTACGAACCCATCATGAAAAAAAAAGTATTTTTTTCTAAAAATATAAATTCACCTCACATTATTTTATGAAATTATATGTACCTCTACTAATTTTTCAATATCTAAGATTCAAAATTAATTTTTTAAAATTCAAAAGCATTCTTGAAGCCTTCTTTTTAGCTTTAATTGAAAGCTAAATGATTAAATTTACTATTTCCACCAAGCAAAATACTCTGATGTATTTCAAATAGAAATTATATTGATTAACATTGATTTCTATTTTTGTTGATTTTAATAAAATAATTAAAATCAGCCATTTTTGACATGTTTGTAAACCAAAGTAAATTCAAGGTTTTAAAAATCTTCCAAAACTAAAATACCATATTTGAGGAATATTAGCTGATTTAAATTATAAGTAATCTGATTTGGAAAATATTATTTAAATTTAAAATACCAGAAATGAATGTTTAAAACAAACAGTAGTGATGATTACAAACTTCCATTATCACTTGTCAATCACATAAGTGCTTGAAAGAAATTGGCAGATTTACTATTGTTCTACAGAGACTTTATCTGTTAAAACATAATTTAAGAAAATGATGAGTGAGCCACTTTTTTTATATAATTTTTAAGTACAAAGTAATCTTAAAATGTGCGTTGTGGTGTAGTGGATAACGACTCGGAACGACAAGCCAGGGAGCTGAGTTCGAATTCCAGTTGAATTCTTTGCATTCACTTACATGCAAATACCCTTGGGAAAAGTATTAATCTGTCTCTTCCCTCCAGTTATGGGTTAAATAATAGGACAGATTGGGTTCTATAGCCTTGGTCGGCAACCAGTCTACCGCAGAAAGCAATGGCAACCTACTGCAGGATAATCTTCTGCCCAATCAGTCATGTCTTATTCGTAGACATGATCGCCCAAGCGTGTATCAACGGCACTTAACTGACTGAATCTTAAAAATGTTGGGAAACATTCTCCATAACCTAATTTTAGAAATAATGACTTTAAATTTAATATATTCATCGCTCTTATTTTCTGATAATATTGTGTATGGTCAACCCTACTTTCAGAAAAGGGAGATTATATTTTATATACATAAAAAAATTAAAATTATCTTAAAAAACATGGTGCAAAATGAATTATATTAAGCATTTCAAATTTTGAAAAGTAAATATAGTTTTGACTAAACAATATCCCCTAAACAGATCAAAGTAATACAGAATTTCAAAAGATTTATATATTATAAATTATTATAAAAAATGAAAACAATTCTTGTAAAAATTCATTATTCATTGAAAAAACATTTTTTCAATAGACAATAGTATCATAAATAAATTTTATTAATAAAAAACAAATTAAAAGCATTTCTAATTAAATAATGTCAGCTTTATTGCATTGTTTAATGTATGATTTGGAGCAGATTTTTTTAAATGAGTAAAAAAAAAATATATATATATATATATATATATATATATATATATATATATATATATATGATGATGATTTACATTCTCCAAGGAGTCTTGCTTTTAACTGATGAAAACTTAATTTCTCAAAATTAAGTGGGGATGACATGTTAATAATAATAATAATAATAATAATAACAATTTCATTCATTTGTAAATGATGAAAGCTTCATTGAAATCCAAGAAATTAGATTTTTGAATGAATTTCCAAATCAATGTGTTTTTCACAGGAAAAAAAAAAAAAACGCACAAAGACACTAATCGTAAATGTATGATTAACCAAAATTTGGAGCCTTTTTTCATCATACTATACTGGTTTTTTCATTGAAAAGTGGAGGTACTCATGTTTTTGTTAACTCAACTTTGTCAGGTTGAGAGGACAATTTAACACTTTTTTCCCCTATTTCTTTTGTGATACAAGAATTGCATGCTTTTTCTTTCAGGTTTTTCATGGTTTAAAACAAGGATGAAACAGTCAAGATTGATGAAGCAAGTTCAACAAACATTTAATACAGCCAAGAAAATTTCAGCCTCTAAAGGAGAAAATGACTTAAGAGCTTTTTAGATTCTTCCTATGATGCTTTTTTGTAGCTGATGAACTCACTGCCATTAAAATTACATCACAGGAACTTGAAGACCCAGTGACTAACTCTGGTAGTTGTAATGAAGAAGAACCATCTCAAGTGACATGAGAGACAAGCCCAATGGGTTGCTATATACTTTGATTCTAGTTTTTACATTGACCAAGTCACTAACATTACATTTCCAACCAGTTCAATAATCAAGTTTCTAGCTTCAACTTAGAGTTGAAACTATTATTTCCAGTAGCATTTGGTGGATGACAATGCACAGGGTGAGTCAACTTTTAAGACGGGACTTCAATTTAATGCCAGTTTCAAGTAATGGTAGACTCTTAAATGTTCCAGAAAAATTGGTTATAGAAGCCTATAAAAAATTTAGACTGAAAATCGCCATTAGGAGAGGAAGTACACTAGGGCTGTTCAAACTGCCCAGAAAGACTTTTTCATAAGTTCCAATAAATGTAGTTTTATTCATTTTAATTTTTTTGTTGATTTTTATATATAAAAATTGCGTTTTAAGGCTTTACAATAAGTACATTTGTTTGAGAAATTAATCACTGATTCCTTTTGTATAATAAGTTTCAAAGTTTTGATGCTGTCAGTCCTTTTTGAGCAAGTCAAAAATTGTATAAATTTTTAAAATTTTCAAAAACTCAAATACAATTATAAGAAAAGATTTGAATATGATAGACAAAATAAGTTGTATTTTTAATTCCTCTAACCTAAAATGAGTAAAGTTTTAAAGTTTCAGGTTTGTACCTCCACTTGATATGTTTTTTTACAGCCAGTTCAAGAAGGTATATTCTTTTGTCCTACTATCAAATTTTGCTTCCACCTGTACTTAATGATGAAATAAAGTTGTTTTACTGATGTATTCCTGTGAAAACAATTTAGCTTAATCTCTAACAGGCTATGAAACATATTAAGAAGTTTCAATGACTTAACTGTAAAATTGAATAGTCAAAGTTTCTGTGCTATTTTTGTACTATTTTTAGGATGGAATGTGATTTCCCGACCGTTTTGGTAGGTCTTATCAAATACTTATTAATTCCATTAGTATTATCTTCTTTTCATGATATCATGACATTGCATTTATAATAAATTTATATATTTAAAATAACCCACTGCACACTAATTGTGGTCCTGCCTTGCTTGAGGTGAAATGATAACAAAAAAAATTATTATTTTTCACTTGTTTGAAGCCTGCATCTTCACATATACACTATTAAATTGGGTTTCTGGCCCAATTATACTCAAGATGGAAAATCTGATGAACTTTGAATGATAATAACTTTATTGCTAATTGAGTTAGCAAGATAAATTTGGTACCATTTGTTGTTTTGTCAAATGCTATATACCCAGTTGAAAAGCTTTTAGATACAGTACTGTGCAAAAGTATGAGTACAATAACTATTTTATCTCTTATAAGGCATCAAAAGAAAGTTTAAAATCACTTTTGCACACTACCGGTAGTGTGCAAAAATATTAGGACATGGGAGATTTTCCTAAAAACTTCACTCAAATTCAAATACAGGGTGAAAAACCAAACCTTTGTAAGAATCATTTAACTAAATAGGAAGAGGAAGGAAGGATTCAGAATTTAAATTGGCTCCCACAAAGCCCTGATCTCAATCCTATTGAACATCTATGGGATATTTAGGATAAAAAAAAATGATAAATCTAATGTTACTTCGCAAGACACACTTTGGGAACAAATACAAGCTGCTTGGCAGGAGATACCATTAGATACATTGAAGAAGCTTGTGATGCCAATGCCTGACAGAAAGCAGGCTGTGATCAAAGCAAAAGGCTATTATACTAAATATTAAATTTATTTTCTAACAAGTATTTTTTCTTGTTAAAGCATTTGTTGAGTAAATCAAATAAAATTACATTAAATTGTTTATTTTCTGTCAATATGTCTCATAAAAGATAAAATGGTTCTTGTTTTAATACTTTTGCACAGTACTGTATATTGAAAATAAAAAATAGTTTGGGATATTTATTAAAAGTAGATCATATGAAAATGTATACATTGAAGTAAGTACTAATGTATTAGAAGATAGAGTTACTCCTTACAAACATGCTTCTATATATTTTAAATAAAGTTTGATTAAAGGCATTTAGTTTTTATTCTTTAGTGAATACATCTGGATCTCATTAATGTAAATGTTGACCAAATATTTGTGATGTAGCACTTTCAACAATACATCTTACAGTTAATCTGGGATTTTTTTTTTAAACATTTTAAAATTTGACATTATTGTCAATGTGATGATATCATGCACAAGACAACTGACAAGCAAAAATTCTTCTCTGGGTTAAATGTTTTTATCAGTTATTTTGAGAATTGTCATTAATTCAATTCTCAAATTGAATAAGCTCTTATTTACTGACTTCATGACAATATTTATTTTTCCCCAAATTTCAATGCATTCTTATAGTAAAATCATTAGCAATACATTTACATGTAATTACCCAATTCTATCAGTAATGCTCGCATTCATTCCTACCACTGACAAACCATTTCTTCCTGATTTCCAATGCATTCCTATAGTAAATCATAAGCAATGCATTTATATGTATAAAATGCAATGGGTAAATTGCTGCCATTTTATATTTTTAATTTCCTGCATGTTTGTTGTTTGTTTTTGTTGACTATACAGTATAGTAGGGTCAGTTGGGCACCATGATGCAATTCGCTCTGCTAGAAATTTGGAAATTGCATGCTGTACTACTTGGCATGCACGCTGGAAGCTCCAATGTGAAGATGTCAGAGTGTTTGAGTGTCAATCTGAGGATAGAGCAGAGGATTCAGAAAGAGTTGAGTGAGTCTAATGGTGTCTGGAGTGATCACTAGTGATGTTGATCTTATGTCTCTATTCATCTACTCACAGAGCCTCAGACTCAACATGGAGTCCTACATCAAGTGCCTTGAGGAGGTAGTGCTGCCTTGAATCAAGAGGGTGGCTGATGAAGGAACCTATGTCTGGCAACAGGACTCTGCACCATGCCACACATGCAGGAGAACCATTCATGGCTGTCAGATAATTTCTGTGAGCACATCATCCCTTACATCTGGATACCTAAATCCCCAGACTTCAACCTCCTCCATTATTATGTGCGGGGCACAGTTGTGTGAGACACCAACAAAACTCCTTGTAATATCAAAATTGAACTGAAGGCAAGGATTATGACAGCATTCACCAAGAAGAGTTGCAGGAAATTCTGAAGACATATGGATGCCGTGGTTGAAGCCAATGGTGATTGTATTGAATGAATTTACTCTTTAGTATTTCAAGATATATTTACCAAAATTGCATAAAAACATCTGTTAAAATGAGATGTCAGTGTTATTTTCATTTTTGCATAATTTAGACAACAATTTATCAATCACTCTGTAACAGCCCAATTCCATCAGTAATGATTGCATTCATTCCTGATCACTGACAATCCCTTTCTTCCCAATTTCCAATGCATTCCAATAGTAAAATCATCAGCAATGCATTTACATTATACATATAACAGCCCTATTCTATAGAATGATAAAATAGGGCCATTATATGTATAATGTAAATGCATTGTAAATAATTTGCAAGTAAAATCATTTCCAATGAATTTCTATATATGCTTTTAGTATTTGCTATGTCACTATATATGTAATCATTAGAGGGAATGAAAGTTTGGATGGATTTGTTTAATAAATCCTATCAATGATAAGATAGCTTACATAAATGGCTAGTAAATAATTTGCAATGCATTCCTATAGTAAAATCATTTCCAATGAATTTCTATATATGCTTTTAGTATTTGCTATGTCACTATATATGTAATCATTAGAGGGAATAAAAGGTTGGATGGATTTGTTTAATAAATCCTATCAGTGATAAGACAGCTTACATAAATGGCTAGTAAATAATTTGCAATGCATTCCTATAGTAAAATAATTTCCAATGAATTTCTATATATATTTTTAGTATTTGCTACATCACTACACACAAACGTTCTTCAGCTATGAATTGGGCTACTGACGTTTGTTTACATTCTGTAAATAATACGCTATAAAATCTGCTTTTCCCTGCTGTGCACCAATAGCTTAAGGGTAAGAGTAAAATCTCCAACTGATGACTAATTGGTTGAGTTTCAATCCTGGCTTGAAGCAATCAGTTGTCTAGATATGGATACAGCGAAACAGGCCTATATCCGGATGACTATACATGTGTGTGTGTGATTATTAGTGAATGATGCATATTTGTTTGCAACATAAAATATATTAAATTTCAAATAGTGAGGTAATTAACCCATTAAAATGAACTTATCTAATCAAAGTATGAAATAATAGACAACTACCTTCCTATTTGTTTTTTCATTGCAACCCAACTTTGTCTGTTTTTAGTAAACTAAAAATTGTTATTTTGGTTAAGAAGAAAACCAGCATACATGATTGATCTATTTATGTTTGCTAGACTAAAAGCGTATTTATTGAGCCAGTTCCTATTTCAAGGAAATATAATACATTGTTAAAACTCTAAAGCTTTTACAGAATAGCATTCGAAGGATAAATTAGTGTTTTCATTCCTTTACAAATAGAAATAAAATGAAATTTTTTTATGTAGAATTAATGTAATATAATCTTGAATTCTGTTATTAGATGAAGCATTGTTAGACATTAATTTTTTACTATAATTTCTTTCATCTTAATTTAATTTGCTTCTTATTAAATTAGTAGTAATATTATAACTTATTACTATTAGATGAAATATTGTCAACTATTATTAATTTTGGACTTTTTAATTTCTCTTTTATATCATTTATGTAATCAATATATTTAGTCACTATGTCATTTTCATAATCTAAGATCCTTGCATTTAAAATGTGCCCCAGCATATATATATATATATATATATATATATATATAGAGAGAGAGAGAGAGAGAGAGATAGATAGAAACAGAGAGAGATTTAAATGGATTTTTTAAAATCCTAGATCTTCTTTCTTATTAGAAATGTTTTTTTTATAGTGGATCATTTTTTATTTTCTTAAAAAGTGGAATCAATATCAACTGACCTAGATCAAGAAATCCTATTAAAAACAATGTGTCCCCTGTCAGGAATCAAATTAATAAAGATATGATTTCTTTTTCCAATTGGAAAACTGCTACTATAGCTAAAGTGTGCTATCACAAATAAAAAAGGAGTGTTTATATTTCAGGTACAAAGCTCAAAAGTTAGCAGAGATAGATCTGAAGAAGTCCCAATGAAAGGTGGGAACTTCTTAAGTAGGTAACTAAGCAATGACTTTTTCTCATAGCCTAATTGGTAAGTTGTCTTTCAAAAAAATTTCCAAGTTGAAAAATTTAGTAGATGAAATACTAAATAAATTAAAACAAAAATTTCAGCTTCTTGTAAAGCAATGGCTTGTCTTTAATAATCAATTGATTACATATTTCTGTTTCCATACAACTCAAAGCACTCATGAGCCAAAAAGAGACTACATGGTGTTCAATTTTCAAAACTTGTATTCAATGTATCAGAATTTTTTTTTTTTATAATCGTGTCACCCCAAGCAAGGCATTTTACTGCCACTGTTGTGCAGGTTACATAGGAGGAATGTTATGAGAAAGAGTGACAGGTTATAGGGGGTGTCAGGAAGAGGATAAGAGAAGGATAAGAATATTGATGAGAGTGGAGTGGACGGAGAAAAAGCATGAGAGAGAGGATGTAAGTTAGTGAGACAGGAGATGACTATTGACTTTACATTTAAATTCTTGGAGATTATAGCTGTTGGGAAAGCAAGTATGTGGAAGGGAATTCCACAGACGGGAAGTGCGAGAAAAGAAGCTGATGGAATAGAATTTGAATTTTCTTTTAATCATTTCACCCCAAACAAAGCAATAAAGCCAGTGATGCAAGTGATTACTACTGAGTGTGATAGAATATGAGAGAAAAAAATACTATCAAAGAGAGAGAACAATAAAAGAACAGATATTAAGACAAAAGATTACAATTGATGTTGCATTTAAATTTTTAAACAGATCAAAGTTGACTGGAAAGCAGAAAGCCAGAAGAGAGTTCCACAAGCAAAAAGCATGACAGAAGAAACTATTAGCATAGAACTTATTGTTATACCTAGCCATTTTAACTGTAAAATGAAGAAACCTAGCTGCCAATCCAGTAATACACTTAAATTCATAAATCTAGGTGCCATAGAGGAAAGCTCACCAGAATAATTACTATAAAAAATATTTATGGAAAAGGTACAGGGAAGCTATGTTACAATGGTGGGAAAGTGAGTGAAGCTGAGATGCCAGATCAAAACCAATAACATTACAGAGTCTTTGGATTTTATCTAGAATCTCTAAATGTATAGCAAGAGAACCTGAATATATGTGGTAACAATATTTAAAGCATGGACAAATGGAAGACTTATAGATACACTACCAGCCATAATTATAAGGCCACATCAGTTTTTTTAAAAGAAATGATGTATTTCATACTATTTTTAGAATTTATTGCCAAATGAAAATAGAATGGTTATTTTGTTATTATTACTTTGCAAAATTTGACAAGGCAAGAAAGCAAAGATGAACTTGTCCAAATCACCCTAAATTCTCTTCATTCTTTCATTGATGAAACTTCAACATAGGTAATTATTAAATATTTATAAATTCATTTGATGCACATGTTATTGTGCAGTATTAACAAAAGAACCATTCTATTTTCATTTACAATCATTCATTTGGCAATAAATACTAAAAAAATAGTATGAAATACATCATTTTTTAAAATACTGGGGTTGCCTAATAATTATGGCCGGTAGTATATGTAAAATAGATTCTGTCAAGAAAATTGTCTAGCATGACAGGGAACTTAGCAATTGATTTGATATAATCTTTCCACTTCTTAACAGTAGAAAACGTTAGTCTGAGAAGTCACTCTTGTGAGATTAGTATCAGCTATACTTATGGAATGCAAGAAGAGTTCTCTCAGATGATTGAAAGAGAGCAGTTTTGTTTTGTGGGTATTAAAATTAACAAGCTACTCTTTGTACCAAATTGCTGACTGAACAAGCGAACTTTACCACCTGAACCTTGTTTTACATCAAACTTGTTTCAATGATGGGTATTACACAGCTTAAATCTTTCTTATATTTTCTTAATGATGCATTTTAAATTGTCCAAACTGATATGTTCACATCAGTTTTTCCTTGGTCGTTTTTTTATGCATTTTCTTTAAAAAAAAAATTAAACAAAATTCATATTATAAAATTTTAAAAAATAAATATAAACTGAATATATTTGTTAGTTCTTTAAATTCCACACTCACATTTTTTCATAAAAAAATTTAAAAAGTTTTTTTTAAATTGTCAAGTTTTCATTTTAATGGTAATTTCATTTACATTTTGTGGTTGGCAATATTTTCTCTAACTCTCAGGATTTGGAGATTAAATTGAAAATGGATACATTTCATAAAAAATAAAACAAAAAATGAACTGGATCAGCTTATCTTTGGCACATGGGTGACTAAAAATATAATTAGATAATTTTTAAAATATAATCAGTTTTCTTTTTTATGACTGTTTACTAATTCTAAGAATTAGATCCTATTTTGGAAGTTAAAATGAAATTCTTAATATTTCTTTAAAAAAAAATAAATAAATAAAATAAAAAATGTATACATTTGATAGTTGCAAACATGCATTGATTTTTCAGAATTGCTTTTTCTTTAGCTGTTATAGAAATATGTCGCCCAGTTCACACTCCACCCACGTCTTTTGAACAAGTGAAGAGGCTCATCCCTTGTTTCCTGTTTAGGGTGTGGTTCCCGCCTTTCTCTTTTCCAATCATTTTACTCTTAAGTAGCCCCTTGCACCTCAGTGGCGTCACCGCCTTGCTTGGGGTGATATGAAAAAAAAAAAAAAAAAAAAAAAAAAAAAAAAAAAAAAAATTTAAATGTTTTTAAGCGGTTATTGTGTTCATTCTTTTTCTTTTTTACATATTAGTGCTTTCCACACCAAAGACCCCTACCCGGGTGTTTAATAAAATTTAAACTTCTGTTTACTTGATAATGAACTCCATGTTCCTGAGAAGTAGTTTTCTCCTAAGAGGGAGAAGCAGGTTGAAGAACACCCAAATCCTTTGCAATGTATGCTGATAAAGTTAAAAATTGTATGATGAAGAGATTAAATAAATTAATTGAACTTCATCTACACCTCTGAAGGAAAGAAGAAAAAGCACTCAGTGAATCTGATTTCCCTGTTTAGGATGTAGTTTCCGGCTTTCTCTTTTCCAATCTATCGCCCGGTTCACACTACACCCATGTCTATTGAACAGGTTAAGAGGCTCATCCCTTGAAGAACCGCTTCAAATAAACTTCAGTTACAAGTGCCAAGGCTGATGTGTTGCAGTATACTTTTACCCCAACTTTTACAATGATCAAGTCATTGATGTATCTCCGCCCAATGCTGTAATCATAACTTTTGTTCCAACTTAAGGCAGAAACTATTATGTTTCATAACACTTGTTGGATAATATTGCATTAATAACTACTAGAAGAGGAAATACAGAAGGGCCAACTGTCCAGAAAGCCTTTTTTATCAGTTCCAATAAATGCATTTTTATTTAATTTCAGTACTTTTTTCTTTTTGATTTGAAGATAAATATGTTTAAAGCTTTACAATAAGCATTTATATAAAGGATTGATCAGTGGTTCATTTCATGAAAGAAATTTCTAAGTTTTCTAGTCATTACTGTCTCTTTTTGAAAATTTAAAAATTGTATAATTTCACAAAGTTTTCCAAAATTAGATACATCTATGACATAATGTATTCATATTATAGAGAAAAGACCTGTATTATTTCAATGAAAGTTTCAGGCATTTACATCCCATGGATACATTTTTTTAATGCCAAATTCTTATGGTATACTTTTGATCCGTTTTGGCCTTTGTTGTGGTGCAGTGGATATCAGCTTGAAATGAGAAATCAGAGAGCTGAGTTCAAATTTCAGTTGAATTCGTTGCATTCACTTATGCAAAAATATCCTTGAGAAAAGTATTAATCTATCTCTTCTCCCTCCAGCTATAGGTTAAATAGAAGGGCAGATTGGGTTCTATAGTTTTGGTTGGCAACCAGTCTACTGCAGAAAATAATGGTAACCTTCAGTGGAAAAATCTTCTGCCCAGTCAGTCATGTTTCTTTCGAGACATGATCGCCTAAGTGTGTATCATGTATGGCATTTTATTTATACTATTGAAAAAAAAAAACAAAAAAAAAACTTTGTGCTATGAATCAAAGTAAGAAGTTGCAAGTTAACTGTTGAAATGAAACTTATATAAGCTATCAAAATCACCTTTTGGGGTCATATTTTAATTATTTTGTTTTTTAGAACACAATTTTACCCAATATTTAGGCTGGTTAAATCTAATAATTATTGATTTCATTATTATTATCTATCGTTTACCTAAAGCTTACATATATGACATTACATTTACAATGATATCTCACTTGTTTGAAGACTTCATCTTCAGTTATAAACATTAAGATTGGCTTCTGGCCCAATAGACATTCTGACCAACTTTGAATGGTTAGAACTTGATTGCTCACTATGCTAGCAAGATGAATTTGAATATTTTTCACATTCCCTAATATCTATATTAAAAGTTTTTAGATATATTGAAAATAAAATAGGCAGGCATCTGTTTATTTGACAAGATAAAAGTAGTACTCAGTTTGGTCAAAATTTAGTCCTTTGGTGGAGAGAATGGAATGACCTCTGCAGGACACAGGCCTGGATGATAGTATATGGAGGGTGTGTGCTTCTCAGATGACATACCAAGGACTGTACTGACAAGATACAAAGGAATACTGCACATTAAATTGGGGAATGGTTTGGCTGTAGAAGTTACCATAAGGTCATGAGCGTTGACACCCCAGATTTTCTGTCTGGATTTATTTCCATAGCCTTTTCCATATTTGGATAAGATTCCAAGGTAGTGGAGGTTTGAGTTTTCCTTCCACTAGATGGACTGTCTTACCAAGCTAGAAAACTTTATTTACTTGAAGCTGCTAGCTATAAACTCATAAACAAATTATAATATGAACCTATAAAATAATTGTAAATATTCCTGAGCCAGAGATATTTCCCAATGTGTGTGTGGGTCTTAATTAGCTTTATGCATTAAATATTTTAAATTGTTAATGAAAAATTTTATTATGATTTTTGTTAGGAATGTTTTCAGTAACAAACAACTGTTCATCTGATGAAACTGAGAATAGAAAACATGCCTAGACATCATATGATAAAAGATTTTGTTGGAGGCACGGTTATTGTTTTCACAGTCATGGTTATGTAAATTTATTTAAAATATATACTTCTTAGGCGAATCTAGAAAAAAGAAAAAAAAAACATACCAAATAGTGTGATGAAAGTTGGTAGCCTGATTTACAATATGTATTTAAAAGAACTACAACATCATACGTCTGTTACCTGTCATATCACAGTTCAAGTTCAGTATAGTGCCATAGAACCCAATCTGTCCTGTTACTTAACCTATAACTGGAGGGAAGAGATGGATTAATAACTTAATAACACAAGGGTATTTGTGTGTAAGTGAATGTAAGGAATTCAACTGGAATTCGAAGTTGGCGCACTGATTTGTCATTCAGAGTCCACTGCACCACAACGCACATCCAGTTCAAGTTCAGACTGCATTAACTACTCAGTGTTATGATCATGTTGTTTGGTCAGTTAATTCAAAAAAGTTTACAGTACCTTTTGAGAAAAATACTAACTTAGCACACGATTAATTTTGTCTTATTCCAGGAACAAATGATTATGTTTTTTTGGGGGATTATACAAAATTTTTAAATTTCTATTATTACAAGTGGAGTCATATAAAATAGGCATTGTGATAAGAATTTTTTTGTTTTTTGCAAAAGTTTTTTCATATTTTTTTTTTTTTTTTTTAATCATATCACCCCAAGCAAGGCGGTAACGCCACTGATGTGCAGGGGGCTACATAAGAGTGAGAAGATTAGAAAAGAGAAAACCGGAAACCACATCCTAAACAGGAAACAAGGGATGAGCCTCTTCACCTGTTCAATAGACGTGGGTGGAGTGTGAACCGGGCGATAGTTTACTATATCTACTCCAATTGAAAAAAAAAAAAACAGTGAGAAGATTAGAAAAGAGAAAAACCGGAAACCGCATCCTAAACAGGAAACAAGGGATGAGCCTCTTCACCTGTTCAATAGACGTGGGTGGAGTGTGAACCGGACAATAGTTTAGTCTATCTACTCCAATTGAAAAAAAAAAAAATGTTGAAGAAAGATAAGCCACTTTCACTACCCTAAATTGTTGAACATAAACTTGGCCTTTCACTATGAAAGAAATGTTTGCAAAAGGTTTTTCATATTGTTATAGAAAATGACCAACCTTCACTAACCTAAATTATTGAACATAGACTCTTCCATTTGCTATGAAAGAAACATCAGAACCAGGAGTCTTAAAGTGGATTGTACACATTTCTACACTTGCTATGGTATTCACTATTATTACATTATTCATCTATATGATTAAACAGTGTCTTCACTAATCTTTTGTTCAAATATTTTCCTTGGAATATTATTAACCAGAATTGTGAACGAGCATTATAACATTACTATAGACCAATATGAACAAATTTGAATAAATGATTACTTCTGGTTGAAATATCTATTGTACATTTCCACATCATCATCATTATTATTATTATTATATTCATTCATTCTAAAAGCAACTAATTTCTTAAAATAAAATGTCATGTTTTCTGTCTATCATAAACTAAATTTCAAATACTATCGGTGAACATAAGATAATGATTTTAAAAAAGTATGAATATGGGAAACTTGATTTCAATTAGAATAGGTAATTATAAACTAATTTTTTTATAAAAACTTTTCATTGTGTATAACTGGAATGTGTTAATATTATTTATATAGAAAATGAATGCACAATTCTTAAAGCATGTTAAAAGTTACTGTGCATGAAAATTAATTAATAAGAACACTTATGTGTAAAATTATTCAAGGTGATTTAGCCAAAATGTTTAAATCAAGATAAAGTCGTGATTTTTATCAAAATTACTGTAAAATTAAACTGTTTTGTATATTTAAAATTTTTTAAAAACTTAAATATTTTAGCCTATCAATTTATTTCTTAAAAATTTTAATTTGGTATTTTTATCATGTTACTAACAATTACAAATAACAAAGAATAAAAAAACAAACTTTGATCTCAGATTGTTTTTAAGAAAGTTTTTCAGATGATTAAAGCTGTTTTTTGGGACATTTCTGGGATGATGGTGAAAAAAATTAATCTGGAGCCATGCTGGGCCCATAGACATCTGTAAATTTTTGAGACCAATGCATAAAATATCTTTTGACAAAACTAATATATTTCCTATTAAGTTGGAAGCTGAGATTTTAATACTAACTGGATGTTGGTAGGCCTCATTAAACTCAAGATAGTAACAAAAAAATTTTTTTAAAATAAAAATAAATGCTCCATGATTGGACAGAGGCTATATTTGAATGAATCTAACATTCCTTGACTATAAAAGAAAAAACAACAAAATCTGATATCATGAGGGGTTGCTGGGGTGTCCTAGGTTAGTGGAAATGATACTTCAGTTCAGAAACTATGACTGACCCCAGAGACATTATCTGATGAAGTTTTGTTAGGGTCAGTACTACTTTTCAGTAGTAGTTGGATGAATTTATTGCTCAAAAGTTCATAAACTAATACATAGATGTTAATTGTATTTTGATCTGAAATTTTCACTGTATAAGATTCAGTCAATATAATATTTGCTGATGAACTGCAATGACAAAGGATATTGTAAAATACATACTTGATTTGTTGCATAAAACATGTTTTTTTTTTCATCATTTTATTGATAAACATACCTATTCATTTCTGAATTAAGTGCATTGACAAGGAACAAGACTGTCCTAAGAATATTTGTTGTGCAAAATAACAGCTTCTTCATCATGAGGCTTTTTGATGGGCATAGCTCTTGTTTATATTTATCACCATCTTCCTTACTGAGAATAGGGGACCATGAACAATTGTTGCAGTTTTGAATTTAGAGTTTGGATGGCCATATCTATTCAATAAATAATTTTCAACATAATGTCCTTCATTGTCACTGCACTTTTAATTAAGTGCAGTGACAATGAAGGAGATTATGTTGAAAAACAGTTACCATGTAAAATAAATGCTTTTATCATCATTTACACTACAGACTTACTGAATAGGTAAAATCCATAAATATTTTACTAGGTGCCTAGACATGGAAGGAGTTTATGTTTAAAAAAATAAATACTTATTATAATAAATGCTTTTATTATCATTACACTACAAAATGGTTTGCAAGCTTGCCTCACTAAATCAGTTACAACTGAATAGTGAGTTCAATTTTTACTGGGTGCCCTATACTTTCGGCCTTGTGCCACATCTAAGCTATATTACATTACACTACAGATTAATTGATAGAATTATCTATTCACTATTTAAGTGCACTGACAAGGAATGAGATTCTGTTGAAAAATAAATATTTGTTGCATAAAATCAAGGCTTTTTGTATTAGGCCACAAACATATTGATCATATAATATTTAATTAAGCGTGTTGATAAGGAATAAGAAATATTTGTTGCATAAAATAAATGCTTTTTTGATTATTAGGCCACAGACTTATTGAAGGGCTTATTCAATATGTAATTAAGTGCATTGACAAAGAACAAGATTATGTTGAAAAATAAATATTTGTTGCATAAAATCAAGGCTTTTTGTATTAGGCCACAAACATATTGATCATATAATATTTAATTAAGCGTGTTGATAAGGAATAAGAAATATTTGTTGCATAAAATAAATGCCTTTTTGATTATTAGGCCACAGACTTATTGAAGGACTTACTTATTCAATATGTAATTAAGTGCATTGACAAAGAACAAGATTATGTTGAAAAATAAATATTTGTTGTGTAAAATGAAGGATTTTTTCAACATTAAGTCACAGATTTATTTATTCACTATGTAATTAAGTGAACTGACAAGGAATGAGATTATGTTAAAAAATAAATATTTGTTGTGTAGCATCAAAGCTTCTTTCATCATTTGGCTACAGACTTATTGATTTACAAACATATATATCTGTGCATCTAAGTCAGTGGTAAGCAAAAATCCTCAGAATTTTCATACAGTAAAGCAAGTAATGTTAAGTGTCAAAGAAAAGAAACGGTAATCTTTTGTAATAAATCCCCTTGAAACACTTCATTGACAGAGAATTCTTTTCTTTTTTTCATTTTCCTCTTGACTCTGTAAGAGCAAAACTATGCAGAATAGGTTGGTACTTGTGGAATGATTTACACATAGGAAAGTCATCAGGGCAGAAAAAGACAAAAGCAAAGAATAGTTGCCAAGTACAACAGACAATAAGAAAAGCATTTCATCAAGACATTCTTCCAGAACTAGCAGAAGCCACCAAACTGTAACTTATATGACCAATTCTTCATTATATTTTCTCTTGCTGCAACTCTATTTTAACATCTTAACTAAAATCCTTCCTATTGAAGCATGTGTATAGTTCTACTAGTATCTACTAAGCACTCATTAATAATACATGTATATGTGTATAAAAAAGGATAGAGAAATCAAAGTTTGAAGAATATGACTAAGGGAAAATAGTTTCATTGAAACTAGATTACAAGCTTCATACTAACTAGATTTCATCAGATCAAAAACGAGAGAAAGAAATGTGTGTATGTATGCTTAAAAAATAAATTATTAGTACTTTTTCTAAGCTAACATTTCTTGTGAGGGAAGAAAAGAATGAAATTGTGCGACTTCTGTAAAAAAAAAAAACAAATCATTAATATTTATTCTGTATCTTTTTGTTACAATTTTCTTGATCTTGTTGAAATTTATACACATATATTAAACAACATTAATTGTAAAAAATAAATCTTCACATTCTTGAAGCACTTGTCATAAAAATCAAGAATCTAAACACTAAATGTGATTTTCTTTAGTTTAGGAGAACAGAAATTTTAAATGTATTTAACAACTGAGAGCATTATCTCTTCAGTATTCAACACATTCAAACCTTCCCCATAATTATCGGCTTTCAATGTTCAACCCACCATAACTTGCCCCATGTATCGTTTGCCATAATATCAGTTAAGTGCCATACGTGATACACACTTTGGGCGATCATGTCTCAAAGTGACATGACTGACTGGGAAGAAGTTTATCCTTCAGTAGGTTGCCATTACTTTCTGCGGTAGACTGGTTGCTGACCAAGGCTATAGAACCCAATCTGTCCTATTAGTTAACCCATAATTAGAGGGAAGAGACGGATTAATACCTTTCCCAAAGGTATTCATGCATAAGTGAATGCAAGGAATTCAACTAGAATTCGAACTCGGCTTCCAGATTTCTTGTTCCAAGTTGATATCCATTGCACCACAAAGCACATCCTGCCATAATATCATTGCAACTCCAATCTTTTCACTCTTTTCTTTATTTTTTTTTTTCCCCCAATTGGAGTAGATAGACTAAACTATCACCTGGTTCACACTCCACTCACGTCTATTGAACAGGTGAAGAGGCTCATCACTTGTTCCCTGTTTAGGATGTGGTTTCCGGCTTTCTCTTTTCCAATCTTTTTACTCTTACGTAGCCCCCTGTGCATCAGTGGCGTTATCGCCTTGGTCGGGGTGATATGATTAAAAAAAAACAAAAAAAAACACAGGATGTCACACAAACAGTAAGACTTTAATTGCACATTACTTCAGCCCTCTTATTTGTTTGATTAATGAGGAAAATACGAGTTTTAAAATCTTTTTTGTCATCTTTTTTTATGAGAAATCAAACATCACATCAAAATGGTTTTAGTGATTTAGAGTGCTCATTTGAGGAATATACAACCCAGGTTATTCTAGAATCCAAGAAAAAAAATTAAAAATCTAGAAGAAATGCAAGATGAATATAATATTGACATTTCTTGACATTAATAGTAATGAACTGACCGATTCAGATGAGTATTGACACATATGTGACAGATCTTGAGTGGACAAATGATCTCTACAATTTCAATTTGGCAGCATTTTCGTAACCTAATAGACATATACATTGTTGAAGGATGTCAAGAAAAGTCAAGTGTCTTTGACAGATATTTCTATGAAATTTTGCCAACATAAAAAAAACAGTCTGTGTGTGTGTGTAATGTGAATGCTAAAGGGTTAAAAGCCCAGTGAGAAGTTTCACTTGTATGTTATGTTGTGCATGACATCATGTATATATATAAAAGGCAATCTGTGTGTCTGTGTGTGACTGTAATCTATGCACGTCTACATTTTTTAAGCTACACCATTCAAACTTTCTAGGGACACATATCTACAGGGAAGCCAGGTTAACACATGCTTTTTGAGTTTAAATTCAGCAATTTTCTCTTTCGCACTTTTTGGCCAATGCAACCGATTGTTTACATTTGCTCCGTAAAACATCTAAGATCTAAGATGGTTGCTAGATTATGTCACCATGTCAAATGACACTTAAAAAAAAAAGAAGAAAAAAAAAAGGACCTTTATATTTAATTCTTATTCTGACGTCTTAAAAATTCATTTGGTCAGCAAAAAATGTGAATATTTTCCCCTGTAATTTTGAAACAAAAGAAATATTAAAAAAAAAAAAAAATGGTTAATTTAATTATTTAAGTCTTTTTTTTTTTCAGATTTAATATTTTATACTTCAGAAAATAAAATTAAAAAGAAAAAAAATAAAGCTTTTTTTTTTTGCAAAATAATTCATGCAGAAATCAACTGTTTGTAATTTGTGTGGCATTAATGTAACTTTTTCCTCTAAAATTCCTCTAAAATTAAATGTCTACATTTTTAAATATTCTTCAAAAATTTCTGAAATTCATTTAGTCAACAAAAAATGTAAATATTTTACCCCATAATTTTGAAACCAAAACAAACGCAATGTTGTTTACAATGTCACACAAAACATCAACTCACATTTATGCAAAACAAAAGAAAATAGATTTTTTAATGGAATTTTTGAACAATTTTTAAATAACAATTTTTTATATAATTATTTTTTATATAACTGAGTTTTAAAGTGAGGCGGTGACTACAACCGCTTGGAAATCGCAACACGCTGCATTAATCACCGAATTAAAAAATGTTCTGAGTTGCACAGGCAACGCCAGGCTACGATGCTAGTAATGCATAAATGGAAAATGTTCAATTAAGAAAGTACACTTTTTTTTTAAAAATAAGTGACATCAGCACTTTCTTTTCTGATCTTTATAATGGCCAGAAGTAAGTTAGAAAGTGCTAGATCACAAACAACTAGACAATATTTACATCCAGTGGATCCAGACAGGTTTTTTTTTATGCAGAAAGTTGATAAAAAAAAAAAATTCTATTAAAAATTCCCTGTCAGTTATCTTTAATCAGAGTTGTATTAATGAAAGACTATCACCAAAATGCATGCAGAGGTCAGTCAGTTTAGATGCCATACGTGATACACGCTTGGGCGATCATGTCTCGAAAGAGACATGACTGACTGGGCAGAAGATTATCCCGCAGTAGGTTGCCATTGCTTTCTGCGGTAGACTGGTTGCCGACCAAAGCTATAGAACCCAATCTGTCCTGCTATTTAACCCATAACTGGAAGGACCGAGACGGATTAATACCTTTCCCAAGGGTATTTGCGCGTAAATGAATACAATGGATTCAGCTGGAATTCGAACTCGGATCACCCGGTTTCTCGTCCCGAGCCGATATCCACTGTACCACAACGCATGCAGAGGTAAGTGCTGAAAAATTTGACCAAACCTCAGAACTATTAAAAATCTTTTCTTGGTTAAGTTGAATTTTTCAGTCACAGTCATGTATTATATATTAGTCTGAATCATAAGTAATTTCTGTTTTGAGGGAAACAATTATAACAAATGTATCATTCTAATTACTAATCATCCACAGCAGTTAAGAATAAATTTAGAGTACACTAATATACCGCAATGTTCAACACAAAAAAACAAGGATAAAACACCATAACAGATCCCAAAACTTCATGGATGAAAAATAATGTTATGTATGTGGCAGAATTGTCAGGGTCATGTTCATTTAGAGTTCTTAAAATGCAGTAAAACACTAAATGCACATTTATACATCTAGCAGCTGCAACATGTCTATAAAAGTTTGGACAAAAAGTAACCTGTGCTCATCAATAGAAAAAATGTTGTAATACAAGACAATGCAAAACTATATACAGCAATAATAATAACATGAAAAATTTTGAAACACAATCAATCTGTTCTGGTCCAACCATCATATTCCACTGACATTGCACTGACTAATCATCTTTTTTTATTAATATGCAAAATGCTTTGATGAGAAAAACTCTCAAATGGAAACTGTTGTAGATCCTTCTAGCACTCTCAAAGATGGAATGGTCTGTAGCCAAAATAGCTATATAAATAAAAATTAATAGCAGTCAGGAATTTGAAGTGGAACTGACAATATTATCAAACTGTGCTCTCTGCAACTTAAACTCTTCTCTCTTTGTAATTATTATTGTTCTGTCTTATCTGTGTATGTCTTGTTTGTACTTAATATCCATTAGCACAGATATTGTGCTGTAGATATTTCAGCATACATAATCTTGTACTGTACTGCTACCTCAGCGAAACAACAGAAGCCAATTTCAGAGTTTGTTGGAAAACTTTTTCATATCAAAATTTGCAGAATTCTACACTAAAGACACTAAAAGCTGCCAGATAAGTAAAGAAACACTGAAAGTCATTGCAAATAACACTTAATATATTTAGGTACCTTCACTCATTTTTTATATCTAAATTTTAAATTGAATTTTTTAAAATAAAAGTTTTCTTGAAACTTTTATTTTAGTTTTAACTGAAAGCCAAATGATTAAATTTACTATTTCTAGTAAGCAAAATACTCTGGTGTATTTCAAACAGAAATTATACTGATTGAAATCTAAAATTTTTTCAATTTTTTTAATCTTTCATTTTTTAAGTGATTGACACATTTGTAAACAAAGGTTAATTTTTGGTTTTAAAAATCTTGTAAAAATAAAATATACATCTGTGACATTATTTTTTAAAAATTAGCAAATTTCATGTTAAATTAATCTGATTTACACAAGTATTACTTATTTATAGCATGAAATTTAGAATAAAACTATTTCTTAAACACAGAGTTCAACTTTCTGACCTTTCCACTGTATGTGTTGACTGATTTGATGGATGAGAGATAAGAGAAGTGTATGGCAATCACAAGTGACGTAATTGTACTAAGGGGAAGAAACCCTGAAACACATGATCTTTTAATTTACTCATAGAAATTACCATACAGTAAAAAAACAAAAAAACCTTCAAATATACAAAAAATAAATAAATTAAAAAGTATTTTAAAACTAGGAAGGCAAGACAATTTTTATTAAACTTTTTAACTTTTGATTAGTAAATATAATCTTCACTTAATAAGTTTTTAAACTAACCCCAACAAATCTTTAAAATATTTTTGAAACTTTATAAATTATTATAATTAAAAAACTAAGTAAATAAAAAAACAATTCTTTTAAAATTTCATGATTAATTAAAAAGTTTTCTTCAGACTATAATGTTCTTAATTTATATTATTTATTCAAGCACTTAGAAGCTTATCAAATTAAATAATGTAATAGTTATATTGCATTTTTTTATTTATATTATTAGGAGCAGATTTTGGGAAATAAAGGCGAATTTTTTCAAGAAAATAACAGGTGATGTACATTCCCCAATGAGACCTAACAAAACCAATTTTTCCAACAAAATTTAATTTCTTAAAATTTCCTGAATTTACATGTGTGCGTGTGTGTGGAAGGGGGGGAGAAACAGATGTAAAAAAAAAAAAAAAATTTACCACGATTTTAAAAAAATAATTTCCATCATTTGTGAATAAGTCTTAAAAGTTTCATTAAAATCTGACAATTATTTGATTTTTGCATGTATTTTCAAATTAATGTGTTTGTTACTGGAAAAAAAAGCCAGTTATTTGTAAACTCTCAAAACAAATTGGTTACCCGCTAACTAAAACCAACACAAGATTTTTTAGCAAAATTTCGAATAATTTTAAAGGATCTATTGCTTTTGGTTATACTCTTGACTATTACCAAGGTCATAGCTCACTTGAACTTCATTGTTTTTTATGTTGTTGCTATCACAATAATTCAGACAATCTATTCTTCAACAAACCTTAAATGTACAATCCATAAAAAAAAAAAAAGTAAGGAAAAAAAATCATTAAAAAAATTTGAAATTTTAGCAAAGTGTGAAAGTCAAGCTAGTATTTTAGTACCATGTTTTCACTGTGGAAAAAAAAAAAAAAAAAAAAGTGTGAAGAAACTCTCCTGTAAAAAAATTGAATGGTATGATATATTCTCAGAACGAAAGGTTCTAGTTTTCCAGTATGTCATTAATTTGCTTACTATTTTCATATTATATATATATATATATATATATATATATAAAATTTACACATAGTTGATTGATGTTATGTTCAGCACCCTGACTCCAGAGTTTCATAGATGAACCTGTTTGTAGTTATTCACTCAACTAATCAGGTTTTAGATATATAAAAAAATATGACATATAAACTCAGACTAATGGCAGATAATTGAATTACAAAACGTAAAACAAAAAAAAAAAAACTTGTGACATCTCTTATTTGAAAAGGACATCTTCAGATTAAGTAATGTTTACAAACATTGATCTTACCAAATAGAAACATTATTTAGTCTGAAGAAGCCCTCTTCAAAGGTTGAGATGTGCCACTTAAGATTTTTTTCCATTTTTCCATTCTATTACCCTATATATATATATATATATATATATATATATATATATATACCCACACACACACACACATGTATGTGTGCATGAGTGTAAGTAAAATTTTAGATATATTCTATCTATAAAGAGACATTATGAATAAAAACAAAAGGAAAGCTTATCTTAGCTGATATGTTTTGTTCTCTGAGAAACTTTATCAAGGCAAATGCAAGGATTTTATTTTGTAACGTATTTATATGTATGTGTGTTGTGGTGCAGTGGATATCAACTCAGAACAAGAAATCGGGAAGCCAAGTTCAAATTCCAGTTGAATTCGTTTTATTTACTTATGCGCAAATACCTTGGGAAAGGTATCATCCGACTATTCCTTCCAGTTATGGGTTAAATAACAAGGCAGATTGGGTTCTCTAGCCTTGGCTGGCAACCAGTCTACCACAAAAAGCAAAGGCAACCTACTGCGGGATAATCTTCTGTCCAGTTAGTCATGTCTCTTCCAAGACATGATCACCCAAGCATGTATCACATATGGTACTTAACTGACTGATTTATATGTAAGAGTAAAAATGTTATTGGTTTTTCAAAATTTTTAAATTTGAGAACACTGATATCAAAAGCAAAAGAGGACAGGTAGGGGATTGTGGGCTACCTACCTGATAAGCTTATGCAATTTCTTCCTGTTTATTTATTTTAAATCAATTCACCCCAACCAAGATGATAATGCCACTAAGGTTCAAGAGGTTAATGATAGTGACAGAGAAGAAAACTTTAAAAGGAGCTAGAAACCCAACCCTAAACAGGAAACAAGGGATAAACCTCTACTTCCATTCAAAACACTGGGGAGGAGTGTGAACCAGGCAAACCTGGATGACAGAATAAGAAAGATGGCAAAAAACAAATTTCACTGAGCTACAAAGAATAGAAAGTTGTGGAGAGCTGTGATCACTTACATCCTGAAGGGATATCACATATAGAAGATTTGTTGTTGTTTTGTTTTTATGGCAAATCAGCTTCAGCGAGTCATTTATTGTCAACTAAACCTTATTTATTTATTTATTGCTGGTAATACCTTTTTCTTTCAACAATTTATTGTTGTTTATATAAGTTTTTGTGTCTAGTAATACATTTTTCTTTTCGAGTATCAAGATTCATTGGGATTTGTTTTTAAGGGCAGGCTCCCCAAGTCCTACCCTTGTTATTTAACCTATAACTGGAGGGAAGGGACGGATTAATACCTTTCCCAAGGGTACCAGTGCTTAAGTGAATGCAGGGTATTCAACTGGAATTCAAACTTGGCTCACTGATTTCTCTTTCTGAGCCGACATCCACTGCACCATAATGCACATCCATCACTAAACGCTTGCAGCACCTGGTATTCCCATGTGGTCACCCATCTAAGTACTGACCAGGCTCAATGTTGCTTAACTTTGGTGATCGAGCGAGAACCGGTGTATTCAACGTGATATGGCCGTAAGCCACATATAGAAGAGGATATATTTAGAATGATTTAAATATGTAATATATTTGCTTACAATGATGATATTTTTAAATTTATTTGACAAGATCAAAGAGAGTCTTATCAGATAACTTTGAGGGATCGTAATTGTAATAAAATCCACTCACTGAAAATAATATCAGTAAGCATAAGCAAAATATAGGTGATAAATAATGGCAAGCATTTCTTTGAAATTCAAGTTGCTGAGTTCATGGAACCAAATATCAAGTAAACAAGCAATGCATCTTGTCCCAAAAGAAGATGTTGGTAATAGTATTGTATTGAAGAAAGATTTTGTTTATCTGATTATAGAAATAATATAGACAGCATCTTTTAAATATAAGTTCTGTATTTGATGACATAATTACAACATATTTGAAAAAGAAAATAATACACACAGTCAGTAGCAAAAGTATTTAACACATCAGTTTTTTTTATAAATTTCACAAAAACAATCTTTTAATAATTTGATACTTACTTCAAATATTTTCATGAATGTTGTTTAACTAAACAGAAAAATTGAGAAACATTGTTTTTATGTACTTTTATTGCCAATTTTCGATTTGAAATTATTTAACACCATTTGTTAATATTTAGTAGCATATTCTCTGTTCTGCCTTACAGCCTCTAGTCGTTTTTCTGTGGTTTTCAACGAGCTTCTTGCAGGAAGATTTTAGCAGTTTCACTCATTCTTCTCAACAGACTTTCTTCAGTTCCATGATATTTTTTGGATCTCTTGTATGTACCCTCAATTTCAAGTTTTTCCATAAATTTTCTATTGGATCGTGATCCACTGACTTGCTAGGCTACTCCAGAATATCAATTCCATTTTCGTTGAACCAGTGTTGAGCTGTCCTGTTGAAATACAAAATCTCGATCAAGCTCCAAAGCTGTTGCACTTTTTAATAGATGGATCAATAAGAGTTGTTTATATTTGGTGTATTCATTCTTTCTTCAATGACTTCCATTGCTCCTACTTCATTACACAAAAAAAAAAAAAAAAAAAAAAAAAAACACCCCCAAATCATTACACTTCCACCACCATATTTGACTGTTGGGATGGTGCTTACAGGATTGTATTCAGTTTCTTTTTTCCTCCATACTTGAGTGCATGTTTTTTTTTTACAAAAAGTTCAATTTTCATTTATTCTCACCAAAGAACTTTATTCCAGAATTCATCCGATTCATGTTCATACTTTTTAACAAATTTCAAACAGTCTTACACATGTTTACATTTTAACAGTGGAGTCTTTCTTGGTGATCTAGAATACAGGTCTGTACGATTCAGTGATTTCTTAATTGTATCTTTACTTACTTCGATTCGCACATTTTTCAGATCATTCTGAATTTGTCTTCAAGTCAAAAATGGTTGTTTCTTCATATTCCGAGCTATATATCATTCAGTAACCTAGCTTACTTTACACGGACGACAACTTTGTTGAACATTTTCAGTAGTATCGTATTTTTTCCACTTTCAAACAACAGCACCTACTGTACGCACAAGCAAATTTAAATTTTGAGCAATTTTTCGATACCCCTTACCATCTTTGTGCAGCTTTATAAACTTCTGTCACATATCATTTGACAATTCTTTTGTTTTAACCATTTGAATAAGTTTAGATAGTGGGACAGTCTGTAGTCTATCAGACCTGTTATCATGATGTACCGATTGAGTAACGTGCTTGGTTAATACATATACTAAAGATATCATGTAATTGGTTGAAATACAAACCATATCAAAATAACTTAAAATAGTTTTCAAATACCTTTTTTACCATATTATTTGTATAGGTGTTAAATACTTTTTAGAAAATTGGTAATAAAAGTACATAAAAACAATGTTTCTCATTTTTCTGTTTAGTTAGACAATATTCATTAAGATATTTGAAGTGTCATTCAAATTGAACAATTCTACATTGTAAAATTTATAAAAAAAAAATGTTAAATACTTTTGCTATTCAATATATATATATATATATATATATAAAACCCTCGAGTGAAAAGTTGAGTTATAAATAAACTGGTCTTGTTTTTCTTATAAATTCTTATTGTTGCTGAAACATCTTTATTATTTACCTAGTTTAAGTTTTGCCACAAGGCTCTGAATTTGAAACACTCAGCAAGAATCAGGCTAAACCATTACTACACAGTAGTACTAGTTAACCAAATTAGTTCACTTTGCATTGCAGCAATTCAGATTTTTATTCTAACATTTATTTGTGATATGAACTATTAATGATCATAGAATGATGGTCTGATTTATTTGCAATGAAAAGTAAGTAAAATTAAGATAAAAGAAATATTAGTCAATAATCAATAATGGTTGACAATGCTTCTAATAACAAGAAATTCAACATAATATTACTACTAATACGATTAATTTAATAAAAACAAGTGAAATTAAGATAAGAGAAATACAAGTCAAAAATTAAAACTAGTCAATAATTCTTCAAAACAGAATCTTAAATCAATACTAGTTTACCTATGTCATAAAAATCCAGGACATAGTTTAAGTTTTTAAAAAAATATTTCTCAAAATATTCTATTAATATGTAATAATTCTGGGGAGGATTAGTTTATTATTTAATAACAATATTGTAATATTATCCAGTTCACTCTTCTTCCCTATCTTTTGAACAGGAGTAGAGGCTTAGGCTTATGCTGTGCTTCTTGTTTAGGATTGGGTTTCTGGTTCTAAAGTCTATTTCAACTCTATACTTCTAATGTGTGTTGTGGTACAGTGGATATCGACTTGGAACGACAAATCGGGGAGCCGAGTTCAAATTCCAGTTGAATTCATTGTATTCACTTATGCGCAAATACCCTTGGCAAAGGTATTAATCCGTCACTTCCTTCCAGTTAAGGGTTAAATAACAGGACAGATTGGGTTCTATAGCCTTGGTCGGCAATCAGTCTACCGCAGAAAGCAATGGCAACCTACTGCGGGATAATCTTCTGCCCAATCAGTCATGTCTTATTCGTAGACATGATCACCCAAGCGTGTATCACGTATGGCACTTAACTGACTTCTAATCTCTCTGAGTAAACTCTAAAATTTTATTCAGTAATTACATTTTTCACGTCAAAATAAGAGTAGATAAATTTGCCCGTCATTCAGTTCACACACTTCCCGAGTTTTTTGAACAGAAGCAACTTCATACTCCTTGTCGATCTTAGTTAAACCCTTTAACTTGAGTGGCTCTTTGGCCTTGTATCGAGTGAACATTAATAAAAAAAAATAAAAACCAATCCTCTAATTTATATTCAGTAAAATCTTATGTGAATATTAATTTATTCACTGTCAAAAATGACAGCAAATATGAAATTGATATTTCCTTAATACCAAGAAATTTAATTTTTTTTTTCAAAATATTATTTTTGAACATGGTTTCCCTTCACCCCCCCCCCCCATCCCGGCCAAAGGTGGGTATTTTACTTATCTTTGTAAACATCCTGGAACAATCCAACACTGTCATAACAAAAACATTTTCATCTGGTGTCAAGTGTAAAAGGGAGATAACTAATACAATAAAATATTAGACATTGTAAAACAAAAAGAAATATACAAACTTGCCATACTCATATATATGACTAAAATTGATTTAAACATCTTATTTCTAAAGATAAATAATTAAAAATATAAGAAAGTATAATATTTACACAAACCAATATTTAACCCTTATACATATCATCCCCACTCTACTATGGTACTGAAACTAAGATCTTATATCAACACCACTTGTGTCTTCTTGAACACTTCTACCAAGGCTGCATTCTCAAAATATGCTGGAATGATTTTATCAAAAACACCAATGTCCTCAAGAGTCTTCATGTTTTCAACATCAAAAGATTACTATGAAAAACATGGCTGTACTGGGTTGGCTAATTTATTGAGAACAGAAAATCATCAACTTCCAGTGACTTACTATTTGATAAGTTGGCCACTGGACAACACAACAGTAGGATGTCATGTAAGAGATACAAGGACTTCCTTAAAAGGGTCTTCAGTTCCACAAATGAGCAATGGAGTCTAGTGACTGGCCTTTTTGGTGTATCAAGACTGCCATCAATAAATCATTCCCTAGACTCAGAGGAGGGAAGAGAAGGTAATTCCCTAAACTTGATATTCCTTCCAATTAATAATAGCTCAACAGCTGATCCTAAATAGAACCACATCAAGGTCACACAAATAGAACAATAATATAGATCAGAAAAGGCCTGGTTCAGGCAGATACTACACTGATCCAATGTAGAAATGCATTAAGATCATTATGGTCTACTGGTAGGAAGGTGGGTCACTGTCAGATCAGAAAGTTTTTCTCTTCAGAATCACTTTGGTCAGCTTTCAACTTTTTCTGTCCACTCAACTGACTGGCGATTTGATTCTGGAGTGAAGTGGTAGATCCATGTTTATTCCATTGTCACATATTTACACAAAACTCCTTGTTGCCTTGGAACAGTTGCAAACAACGCTCTGAATCAGTGACGCTTTGTTGTTTTTGATCGACTGTAAGCAAATGTGGCACCCACTTCAAACACAGCTTCCTCATTGACAAATGTTCATGCAAAATGGTGAATACACTGCCTTCTGATATGTTCAACTCCTCTGCTATCTCATACAACTTCAATTTACAATCAACCAAAACAAGTTTGTGGATTTTTTGGTGTTTTCTGGGACATCTGCTGATTTTGGGCGACCTGAGCATTCAGCATCATTTGTGTCTGTAAGACTGTGTTTAAAGTCAGCATACCACCTCTTAAGCATTGTTTCCAACAGAGCAGAATCCAAATAACACTTATCGATATTTTTTCCTCATCAGAAAGGTTTATCAACACAGAAAATTCAAATTTTTCCATTGTTTTTAAAATTTGCATTAGTAGCTTCACTTAAATAACTGTAATTTGTAAACTAATAATCCGATTGGGCCCAAATTTTTTCACGTGCCATTTGAATGTTAGTACTTCATAAAAATCATATGGATTTTTATTATTGGCGCAATCTATACATCAGGTTCGTGACTTACTGATTAATGTGTTATTTTAATTATTGCATATATAGTTTATCCATGCCATGAAATATATAAAATTCAGCTTTAAGTCCTTACAATTATTACTTTTTTATAAAAGTTTTGGAATATATAAATAAATCATCAGGGTAAAGGAGATAATTCTAATAAAGGAAAAAGTTACAAACAAAAAATATACATTTTTTGTACATTTTATACATTGTATAAATTATTTTATATTTGTGTACAAAGTATTCTCAATATGTGTAGATAAAGTATGTACATAGAAATTGGAAGTGGAGATTTAAAAAGAGTGAAAGTGATAGTCAACATGCAGGGTTGATTTCTATATATGCGAGCACACACATGCGCGCACACACACATATATATATATATATATATATATGAGAGATTTCACGTATCCTGAGCAACACAGTCTATATCAAAATGAAGAAAAAAAGATTAAAAAGGTATTCAAAAATATTGAATGAACATTTTAATATTAATTAGGATCAGGTTCTTGGAATTTACCTTCCTACTTTTCCGTTTCGGATTAAAGTAATTTAAGTAATTTAATAAAATAAAATAAAATAAAATATATATATATATATGTTCTATTTTCAACAGTGAGCACTCTTCAGCCCACAAATATACCAAACTATATAATTATTATATATAACATGACTGGTTACTCATTTGTGTGTCCCCATCTACTAGGGTATCTAATCCCTGAAGCAGCTCATTGCTCAAGCCCATTTGTGTTTCTTATATGCACATAAAAGAAGCAACCTACACTTTATACTGCAACTATATATGTGTGTGTACGCAAGAATAAACATTGTATAGTAACTGTCAGTTACTAAACATAGTCTGAAGATTGGTTGGGATGTGAAACTAACATAGTTGATTCCTGTGTTCACACTGCTGATATCTACCAAAACTCTCTCTCTGATATTAAGCACTCTTCGCCCATAGACATAGTCAATTTTAAACATATACACACACACATACATATCTGTTTAAACACTGTTTTTCTAACAAGATTTCTCGAATATCCAGGCTGGCAGATGTAAATTAATAAATATACTATTTTATAAATAAATAAAAACAGAGCATCTACTCAAATATGGGTAGCCATTAAAAATAAAATTTAAACAAATAAATTAAAAATATGTCAGGTTTAATCCATCTTGTGTGTGCGCGTGTGTATTTATGTGCATTCTTCAAAGGAGTAAAAGAACCCTGTTGGGCTGTTATGTTCTGTGGTCAAGAGATCTAAAGTATACTGGTTTCTCCTACAAACAGGAACACAGGTGCAAATCCTTCTAGAGATCACATTTTTTTATCAAGTCCTTCAATTGTTAGGCTAGTAGAGCTTGAGTGGACACAATGTTTAACAAAAAATATGGCATCTTCTCAAACATTGATATCCACAAAAATAACATTTAGAGTTGCAGAAAATTATATATATATGTGTCAGATTAAATAAATTGCAAACATTGGGTCTGCATGTTTTTAATAAAATTCGTTCATACTCATGGATAATCTTTCGCATATTTTAATTGAAAGATGTAAGAAAGGAGATTGAAAATACTTGGGAATATCAAGAAATGGATAATAAAATCGACAGCACATTTCTTACATCTTTCAATTATAATACTTGGGAACATCAAGAAATAAATAATAAAATCATCTGTCATTATAGCTCATTTGTTACATCTTTTAATTATAATACGCAAAAGATTATCCATTAGTATGAACAGATTTCATTAAAAATAAGCAGACACAATGTTTGCAATTTATTTAATGACATGCTTAAAAGAAAAGTTGCTGCCTAAATACACACACACAAACATATACATGATAGCATATTCTGATGACAGAGATGCAGTAATAAAACTATAATAATTGTATTTTAGCACCCACAACATTTGAATATAGTATCCATAGGGTTTTGTTTTCTGATCACTGCTCACTGACTTTCCTTGTACTTTACTATTTTACTTTTGTTATTTTCTGAATTAAAAAACTATAGTAGTAAAAAACACTGATGATTAAATACTAAATTTTTCAATTTTAGATCAAAACTTGTTTTCATGAATTTTAGCTATACAAAGAATATCTGGAAAAAATGATAGTAAACTTATACACACACAAAGCTTAGAATTTATGAATATGCATTCACTTGAAACCCTGAAAATTAATTACAACTATGAACTCAAACATAGTTTTATTAGTGTACCAGTATGTATTATATATCTTACCTAACTTAGCAGTTCTTGCTTAATGTCTATAACTAATTTGGTCATTTAAATTTATAAATTAAATATTTAAAAGCTAGTTTTGTTACTGGCAATATATGGCTGCCATATGCATCACATAAATGCATTGCTAATTGCTTTACTATAGAGATGCATTGCAAGTAATCTTAATATAGAATTATATTTAAATAATTTCGTAACAGCAATCATATGCTAACAGTTTTACTATAAAAATGCATTGAAAAATCAAGAAAAAGTTGTTAGTTGCTGAGAAGTAACTGACAGAATAGTGCTATTATATATGTACAATTAAACCATAATCTCAGACCAGTCATTTATGAGGATGCTTTCCCAATAACTACAATCTTCACTTTTTCAAATCTAGGGTTAACTGTTTATCTTCCATCCATATACTCTTATAAACCATCCCTCTTATTCTGTAACTTTCTATCTAGAGTGGTTCTTGGGTCTTGTACAGCATGAACATCATTGCAAAAATTTCATCTAGAAGTATGTGTTAGGGTGAGAAAACATTGCATTCTAGTAGTGAGGTTCATTCTTGACTTGGAAAGTTTGCAATCTAACCACTACATCACAAGAAAGCACTGAAAAGTTCTCTGATTAAGCTATATTAAACCAATGTTCTGATTTTTGGTCATTAAAATACTTATTTTGGGAAGTGGGTTAGGCTGAGAACTTTTCAACACTCCCTTGTATAAGCAAGGACCTGAATTTTCACTAGCATGGTATTACAGATTTTACAATATCAATTACAGAGAAACATGTGGGAATGTGAGCCTCAACTAACCTGGAATGGAATATCAGACCTACAATCCTATGCTCTACCATTGAGCCAAATCTGTAAATATACCAGTTCAGTTATGACATACAACAGATGCAGAATATTAGCTAAAGGCATGAAAACAATCAAACTACCACCTTTACATAAACATCACACAGAGAAACATGTAAGTTGGATGAAAAAGTACATAAAAACTGATTTCTCAACAATAATTTTTAGCGATTAATGTAGAGCTATATTGGATGATCCTGATGGTTAGGATAGAAGTCGAGTTCTTCATGGAAATAGTCAACCAACGCAACAGAAATGTGGATAAAGGTTTTGGGCTAGTATTACAGGCGGCAAAATTTCCTTTCAAGTTTGATTGTATCAAAATAAATACAGAGAATTATTCTAAGGTTTTGGACAATACATTTTTTTGCAGTACAGGTTGCAACCAAAAAGCTTTAAACTAAAGAGGACAATGTTTAACCTCCATGCCTGAAAAAAAAAATAAATTAGAAGATAAATGTTATGTTAAAATTGAAGTTATTTCCTCAATACTTGTTACTGTATACACATTTGACTCTCTTGGCAATGTTTGTTTTAAAAAGTGATTAGAAATTTAATAAAATCTGAACATAAGAAAGTGTATACCATTTCTTAACATCTGAACACTATTAGATTACTTATTTTTTAATTTTTTTAATCATATCGCCCCAAGCAAGGCAGTAATGCCACTGAAGTGCAGGGGGCTACGTAAGAATTGAGGATGAGGAAAAAAAAATGAAAGAAAAGAGTGAAAAGATTGGAAAAGAAAAAGCCGGAAACCACATCCTAAACAAGGATGAGACTCTACACCTGTTCAATAGACGTGGGTGGAGTGTGAACCGGGTGATAGTTTAGTATATCTACTCCAATTGAAGAAAAAAAAAGAAAAGAAAAGAGTGAATATATAAGAATAATCTTATATTTACAAGATTATAAAAATATGTAAACCAACTATGATGCAATATTATTTTTTATTATTTTATAAAAAAAAAATAAATAGGAAAAGAAATTCTTTTTATTCATAAATTTATAAAAATATCTTAAGAAAATCTAAATAAATAATGATGAGTAACTAAAATTATAAATTTAAAAAACAAAAACAAATAATGCATTTTCTAGGCATTTCTTTCATTTGCTCTCAACCACATAAATTTACTAAAATAAGTTGAGAACATCTCCTTTTGCATATCTTGATAATTGTCATTTTTTATAAATTTTTGAATGAAAAGATTTTTCAATTTTTTTTTTCCTGTTAAATGGTAAATAATAAATATCACTTGGTTCACAAATTTTTATAAACTTGTAAATAAACATTGTCAAAGGAATCAAAAGTAATAATGATGTCAAAGGAATAACCATCTTTCAGATGCAACCAGTTTTTTTGAAGGTTAGACATTGCCCTAAAGTGTATATCTATGCAAAACAATACTCCTTTACAAGCTAACTATTGCCTTACTTGCCAAAAATAAAATTAAAGGAAAAAAAAAAATAAATAATAATAATGGAATATCCCTTAACCTCTCAAGATATATAAAAAACAAAGATATATCATTAGGTCCATCATTAAAAAAAAAATGTATATGAGAATAAAAAACAATATAGGAGTAAAAATCTTTATGAAGTAATAAAGTTGTTGCAAGTAATGTTAAAGTCAAAACAATAAAAAAGTTAACAAAATCAATAAATGAAGGATTAATGAAGGTTGTAGAATATCAAAGAGTCTACATTAAAATGTAAAATAATAATTTATTCAGGTATATGGGATATTGTATTAACCAAATACATATTTGTATGACCTATACTGTTTGCATTTATAAATAAAAATTTATGTAAGGATTTTTTTATCATTTCACCTCAAGATGAGTAATGCAATAATGTCATTAACACGCAAGTGGTAAGCGAGAAAGATAGATAATGAAAAAAAAACATTGTCAGTTAAGTGCCATACGTGATATACGCTTGGGTGATCATGTCTACTGCAGAAAGCAATGGCAACCTAGTGCGGGGATAATCTTCTGCCCAGTCAGTCATGTCTCTTTTGAGACATGATCATCCAAAGTGTGTATCATGTATGGCACTTAACTGACTGACTAAATGAAATTTACTATAAGCCTATCATAATTACAATGTAATAATTTAAATAAAATAAAATTATATCCAATCAAATTTTTTTTTTTAATCAGCAACATAAAAACTTAAGATATAGAATTTTAATATGATTTTTAAAAATAATAATTAATTTTATGAAACTGAACTCCATTATTCGTTTCGCAAACAAGCAGTAAATAAATATATCAATATACAATAGTTCTAACTCCAAATAAATAAACATGAAAATCAGACAATTTATTTGATAAGAATATTTTTAAGAGTCTGCTTTGCTAAGTGCAACAAGGAAACCAAAAATATTCATTTTTCTTGTTAATAAGTCAAGATTAATACATAAGAAAAAGCCTTTGTGTGTGTGTGTGTATGTATATATATATATATACACACACACACACACACACACACACAAAGCTTAGAATTTATGAATATGCATTCACTTGAAACCCTGAAAATTAATTACAACTGTGAACTCAAACATAGTTTTATTAGTGTACCAGTATGTATTATATATCTTACCTAACTTAGCAGTTCTTGCTTAATGTCGATAACTAATTTGGTCATTTAAATTTATAAATTAAATATTTAAAAGCTAGTTTTGTTACTCATTTCCAATCTGGTCATTTGTTATCCTAATAAATAATTGATTTTGTTTGTTGATAGCTTTTGTAATTAGATGGCTTAGTTATTTAAAAAGTTATTTTCTGTCCTGAAAATAATAATGACCTTGGATCAAAACTTGAGAGTAAAGGGAAGTAAATAATATTTTTAAAAGCTAACACATATTTTATATTCTGCTCATTAATTTATAAGATTACTAAAATGTTTAAACTTATTGAACTTTATAAATGACTTTAATAATAAGTGAAATTAAATGTTCGACTCATCTTTTACTATTCAGTTTCAGATACTTGTCAGGTTTTTTTTTTTTAATAGTAGAAACTCCAAGTAGATAGGTTGAACATTTAATTTTATTTGTTTCTATCAATGCTTTATTTTTCTCTCAACATTGAGAGAAAATTAGCAACACTGTTAGCCTTAAGAGCTTTATCCCCTAGAAATACACTGGTCAATCATATTTTTTTTTTTACAATTTAACACAATCTTTGTTATTTTAAATACTGGCTTCAGCAAATGAAATAAAGTAATTTTCTTCCCTGATTATGGTAATCACTTTAGCAGTTGGCTTGGGAGTAAAGGGAAGTAAATCATGTGCAAAGGCAGGGAAGCAAGAATGAGATTTCTTTATGGTGTCTTTTGAAACTCTAACCAATATTGTGAATTAAAACAAACAGAATATAAAATAAAAAGACTACTAAAATGTTTAAGCTTTATAAATATTGGTCTCAGTTATTCTAATAGACCAATTCTCTGCTCTGAATATGGTAAGCACTTTATCAGTTAGCTTGGGAGCAAAGGGAAAAAATCATGTGCAAAGAAAAGTAAACAATGTTGATATGTTTTAACGTATATTTTGAAATAACCATTATTATCTGGGGAAAAAAAAAAAAAAAAAAATCTAAAAATATTTTCCGACTTTAAATAACCTTTAAAGAGATGATAAGCTGTAGAAAACTAATCAATCATTTATTCTTAATACAGATTGTGTATTATTTGTATATCCTTTCTGTATAGACCTAACATTTCAGGAAGTACTTTATTGTATGCCAATGTGTAATCTGAGACACGGATATAAAAAAAACAAGGCCTTTTGTTAAAAATTGCAGTGTGTCAGTCTAAAAAAAAAAGTTTTTATCAAGAAATATTTTTTCCATCAATATAATAACTCATTAAAATAATTGAAAGTTATTAAATCAAATAGTACTTTTAATTGTATGTGCTGTGTTCCTTCAACACATGGGTGATCATGACTCCACAATTTTCTGTATGTTGTAACTCTAAGCAATGTCTGACACTTTACTGTTCCTCTTTATGTCTGCTCTGTAATCCATTCACACAAACTCATTAGGTAGGTTAATCGCTGTATCTTTCTGCCTCTTCCTCATTCAATTTGTCCTCTCGGTGTTAAATTCAAGTCCTCTTTTCTCGATATGACCAAGAAATTTTAAGTCCTAGTTCCCATTTTCTTTAAAACCCCCTCGTTGCTCACTTGTTCAGTCCATGATATTCTCAATGACATTCTGTAGAACTACATTTCTGTTGCCTCAAGTCTCTTCATCTGTGAGGAAATTGCCCAGCATTCACTGCCATATAAGGTGGATAGATATAACTTTTTTAAATTTAAAGTCATAACCAAACCTTTATGTAGCCATTAACCAAATTAATAATTCTCAGATAACTTTATTAGCAGACTAAACTTACAGAGTATGAAGGGTAAATTGTTGCCATTTTATATTTTTTAATTTCACACATCCACATTGTTCTTTTTGTTTTTATGTTGACTTCACAGTAAAGTTAGTTGGGCACCATCTGGGAGAAAAACAGCACCATGACACAATTCATTATATCAGAAATTTGGAAACAGCAAGTTGAACTGATTGGCATTCACACTGGAAGCTCCAATAGAAACATTTCAGAATGTTTAGGTGTCAATCTAAGGACCATGAAGAGGATTCAGAAAGAGTTGGATGAATCTAATAGTAGTTACAAAGTTGTTTAGAGTGATCACTAGTGATGGTGATATTATGCCTCTATTCATCTTCGCACTGGGCCTCAGACTCAACATGGAAACCTACATCAAAGTATCTTGAGAAGGTACTTGATGTAGGTCAAGTTACCCTGGGTTAAGAGAGTGGCTGCTGGAACAAAGTCCTGCTTGCAACAGGACTTTGTTCCAGAGGCTGTCAGACAATTTCTGCAACTACATCATCTCATAAATCTGGCCACCTATCTCTTCAGACAGCAACTACTTTTATTATTATGTGCAGGGCACAGTTGAGCGATAGATCAACAAAACTATCTGTAATACCTAAGATGAACTGAAGGCAAGGATTATGGCAGCATTCACCAACTTAAACAAGGAGACCATCCAGAAGAATCGCAGGAGATTCTAAAGTTGTCTGGAGGCTGTGGTTGAAGTCAATGACGATTTTATTGAATAAATTTACTCTTTAGTATTTTAAGATATTTTTGTATAATCTTGGTAAATATATCTGTTAAAATAACATGTCAGTGTTATTTTCATTTTTGTATTATTTAGATGACAATTTATTCATTGCACCTTGTAAATATTAATAGCTTATATGAAAAAATACGTACTATAAATTAATATTTCCCCAAAGGTAGTTTTATTTATTTTCAACAGGAGAGAGAGAGAAGCACATAACCTCCATGGAATGAAGTCAATAGACAAAGAACAGGACTGTAGAAGAAGGTTGAAAGAATCTGCCCACATACTATTCTCTGATCAGTCAATTAACAGACCAAGTACAGATATAAATAACTTATGGGAGCAAGCAATTAGAAACAAACAAGCAGCATGAATTTGAGAATTTGAGGTTTCAGATACAAGTTAGGAAGTAAGCAAAGTTCAATGTGTTCATTAAAGAATCACAAGTTCAGGACAAAGGTCAGAAAGACAATTGCAAATACACACAATATGTGTATAATAGGGGACATTTGTGAATACAATAGATACTCAAGTAAAGCTAGAGGGTATGTGATATAAATAAAATTATATAAAATTAGTACAAATTAGTATTATAGAACATAGAGGTTGGTTCAGAATAGCAAATTACTAGCCAGTAAACCGGTAGGCATGGAATTCTTACAGTGATGGACTGTGTTTGTCAAAATTTTGGATATAAAACCAAAACAGTGCAATCTGTAGAAGTCTGCAAGAATTGTGAAGAGTCAACATGCTTTCCATATCCAGATAACTTAGAGCCTAGCCTGTACATGGCAAAATGCTAAGTAGGCATGCATTCCCCTGGAAGATTCCCCCAGAATCAATGTGATCACATTTGTTCCTCTCATATAATAAAGTGAATGTGAAAAAGAATTCATCCTTTACTGACAGTCTATGATGTAACATTGGGGTGAGAAGAACCAGTAGCAACACTGAACACAGCATTAAACTACAGGATTCAAAAATTATATTTAAGAATTTCTCAATATAAATCTTTAACAATTAATGGCAAATGATTAGTCAGGCACGGTGAAAAAAATTGAGGAATCAGAGGGCTAGTCGAATTCAAGTCCCAATTATATTTGAATTCCAGTTGGGTTCAGAATAGTCCATTATTTATGAGATATTGGCAGGACATAATGGTTATGCAAACTAATAAAGGGAGAGACAAGCAAAATTATAATAGAATTCTATTGGATATAAAATGGTTGGTCAATTTTCTATAGTTATTAATTAATCTATCTCTGAATTAATACATATTAAAAATTTAAAAAAAAAAAAAAAAAAAAAAAATATATATATATATATAATAATTTACAAGTCAAAACTTTCTAATAATAGGAAAAACATAACAAAATATGCCATCATTTTTTTATGACATGGATAAAATAAGTCACATAAATAAAGAAAAAAAATATGTTTTTTAATTAACTCTCAAATTCAGAAATAGATATCTCGCATAAAGACAAATGTTTAAATTTTGAAATGAGGTATTGTAACTATTTACATTGTTTGCAAGCAACGATAAGGTGTTGGACAGAATGGCACAAAAAGAAAATTAATACTGAGCATCAGGAAGAGACAATTGAAGTTCCTGGGACATGCAATAAGGAAGGAGAGCTTGGAGAACCTGATACTGACAGGCCAGATAGAAGGAAAAAGAGACAGAGGAAGGCAGCAGATAACATATTTGCAGGGCCTGATCAGGTGGATGATGGAACGGGGGTTGTGAGGTGTAACAGTAGCAAACATACCAAGAGCCACAAGGGATAGGGAGACGTGGAGAACCATGATCGCCTACGTCCTGAAGGGACAGGGCACATAGAAGAAGAAGAAACTATTGTTTTCATCTCTACTTTTATATTAACGATGTTTCAGCTGTTGTACATTCTGGTCTTCTTCAGGTGTTATTTGTTAGAATTTTGAACTGAGCTCTTTAATCCACAGGGGTAGATTGTTCTAATTACATATGCCGTGCCTTTGGAGATCTGGGAACCAGTAATACAGAAAGCTAGAGTAAAGAACAAATGAGGTGAAGATTTATAGAAAAAAAAAAATTGTAAAACCTAGTTACAGAGACATTAGATTTATAAGTTCCAAAATTCCCCAAGGACATGGGGCCAAGTAGATAAAAGTGTTGGTTGATTGATCCAAAAAGTGACTTGACCTAAAAGAGTTCAATCCCTGGCCACAGTAAAGATAAAAACTTGGAGCGTTATCAAGGGGAATTAAGTAAAACTAAAGTATCCGAAGGCATGGTATGTGGAATTAGAACAATCTACATGTTTGGGCATCAGTGTGAAATTCTAACAAATAATACAGTTGAGATGTCATAAATGTGATATTTATAAGGACATTATATTTATAAGGCCCAAAATTCCCCAACGTGAGTGTTTCCAAAATGGAGGATCGATTTACTATAAGGTTGTATGAGAAACTGACCACCCCCTAAAAATTTTAAATAATGAATTTATATCAACTTCTATGGGTTATTTAATGCTGAAACTTAAACCTGGCAGCTCGACTCCAGCCACTTTCTCAATGGTGGAATGTGGCTTCCCTCTGTCTCTTTTACAGATATTTGCATAGCTTCTGCTCCAAAGAACTTAGGTCACTGGTGCTCCCTCTACAAGAATTTACTTGGGCAACTGGTATCAAGGTACCACCCTTTTACAGTTAGATCAACCAAATGCAGGTAACAATTCTACTCCAGCAGCTTTTTTTCTTGCACTTCCTGCCTGGAACTCCCTTCCATATACTTGCTTTCCTGATGGCTACAACCTCCAAGAATTTAAATACAAAGTCAATTCCTATCTCTTATCCACTTAACTCCAGCCCTTTTCACATCACCCTGTGTATCTTGTGGTTTTCCTTTCTCTCTACCTTTGTAACTGTCTTCACTCTTATCATTCTTTTGCCCTTTCCCTTTCTTGCCCTGTAGCTGGTTCGTCTTTGTTTTTACTCTTTTCCTGTTTAAAACTTTAACTCTCTTATGTAGCCCCCTGCACTTCAGTGGCGGAACCACCTTGCTTGGGGTGAAATGATTAAAAAAGAAAAAAATGTTTTGTATGCAATTTTATGGCTTCTTCAACTACAGATATTTTTTACATGAGTTTATACTTTCAGAGTAAACATGTTTTATTGATATATAGTTTATAGATGATCCATTGTAGGTAATTGGATGTGCGTTGTGGTGCAGTGGATATCAGCTAAGAATGAGAAATTGGGGATCTGAGTTCAAATTCTAGTTGAATTCCTTGCATTCACTGATGTACCAGTAACTTTGAGAAAGGTATTAATACGTCTCTTCTCTCCAGTTATGGGTTAAATAACAGGACAGATTGGGTTCTATAGCCTTGAGTGGCAACCAGTCTACTGCAGAAAGTAATGGCAATCTTCTGCAGGATAATCTTCTGCCCAGTCAGTCATGTCTCTTTCAAGACATGATCGGCCAAGTGTGTATCACATAAGGCGCTTGACTGACTGATTGTAGGTGATATGTTTTGTTATAAACCGATTCAGGTAAGATATGTTAACAGTTTACAGTATTTCAAAATAGTTTTCATGTGTTGCTTTTCTTGTAGCATTTGTGTCTTACAAGGGCTTAGTGAGTGAATCAGTTAAGTGATACACACTTTGGGCGATCATGTCTTGAAAGAAACATGACTGACTAGGCAAATTTCCTGCAGTAGATTGCCATTACTTTTTGTGGCAGACTGTTTGCCAACCAAAGCTATAGAACCCAATCTGTCCTGCTATTTAACATAGCTGGAGGGAGAAGAGATGGATTAATACCTTTCCCAAGTGTATTTGCGCATATGTGAATGCAATGAATTTAATTGGAATTTGAACTTGGCTTTCAGATGTCTTGTTCTAAGCCAATATCCACTGCTCCACAAGTGAGTCAGTTAAGTGCCATACATGATACACGCTTGGGCGATCATGTCTCGAAAACGACATGACTGATTGGGCATAATATTATCCCGCAGTAGGTTGCCATTGCTTTCTGCGGTAGATTGGTTGCCAACCAAGGCTATAGAACTCAATCTGTCATGTTATTTAACCCATAACTGGAAGGAATAGACAGATTAATACCTTTCCCAAGGGTATTTGCGTGTAAGTGAATGCAATGAATTCAGCTGGAATTCGAACTCGGCTCCCCGATTTTTCATTCCGAGCCAATATCCAATGCACCACAACGCACATCCGCTGTGAACCAGCTTGGCTCATTAGTCTTAGAATTAGTATCAAGTTATCGTGGCATACGAATTATCAGTTGAACAGTATTTCAAACAAGTATGTCTCAGAAGAGTTGTTAAACTCTGAGACCTTTAATACTGTCAAATTGCTGGATGTCCCGCACTTGTGGCCTTGTGCCAAACTAAGCTAAATTTAGCAAACTGTATCAAACATTACATGATATAATTAATTTTTTTTTTTGCCTTAAAAGATTGTCGTAAATGCCAGACTTAAGTCAAAGCTATTTAAGAACATTTACATTTTTTTTTTTTTTTGCAAATTATGGTTTACATTAATTAAAACCTGTCAAATTAGGCACAGATTTGAAAGAGAGAAGAAAGGAAGATATTGCTTTCTGAAGTTTCAGAAATAATTTTAAAACATTTTTTCTTTTTTGCTCAAGTGTCTCGAGTTTTATTCATAGATAAAAAAGAAAAATGTAATCAATTGTATTTCAAAGTTGAAAATGTTCTAATGCAAAAAGAAGAGGACAAATTAATCTAAATTATTGCTCAAATGAGACACTTAACGTTTTCATCTTGTGTCAGCCTCCTTCCAAAATGACTCAATGCTTCTATAAATACTCTTATAGTAGCTGACCTCTCTCTGTCTTGGAGTGGCGTGTGTGTCTTGCAATGACTAAGTGCATAACACTGATCCTTGAGTAGTATCGGATCATTGACAGTATGTAAGATTGTTGTAAATGTAAAAAGCTAAATTACTTGAACTTTTAAGATTGGTCCAAAAATTAACTCACTTGTATGTAATACTACAGAATTTTAACAATATATTATAAGCAGTGTTATTTAAAAACTATTACTGAAAGCAACAAGTGTATGCTTAAATTTAAAGATACTTTTGATAACAATAAAATACCAGTTTTCTTTTAGTCATCTTTATAAATTGCAAAAGGTTTGTCAAAGAAATTATATTTACTTGTTGGTATAATTTTACACTATAGATTGATGTGCAAATAGTTGATAAAAAAGTAAACACTTACTCTACCCATGGTAGAATGCATTGAACTCACAAGACTGAAGAATTTAAGTCATTCTGCATTTTCATGGGCTAATGAATCCCTATGGGTGGCACAAACTTGCTGGGAGATGGATGATTTTTATCAAGTCACTATCTCTAGAATGTTTATCAACAAAGGCTATAAAACCCAAGTTTGTTCTGCTATTCAACCTATAGATGGTAGAAAAGATGGATTCATACCTTTCCCAAGGGTATCTGTGTGTAAGTGAATGCAACAAACCCAGCTGTAATTTGAACACGGTTCTCCGATTTCTAGTTCCTAGTTGTAAATCATTGCACCACATATGTAAATAGCTGATAAGTAAACACCTTTTATGAAAAAAAAAAACATTTTTTTTAATCATATCACTTCATACACCATGCAAGACAGCAAAGCCACTAGGACACAACTGGTTACTGAGCATGCAAGAATAACAAAAGAAAAATGAAGATAACGATTGACATTGATCTTCAAAAATTTAAATGCAAAGTTGGTTGAAAAGCATAGAGTCAGAAGAGAGTCACACAAGCATTAAAAAAAGAAGCAGTCAGCATAGAACTTCTGGTTACATCCAGCCAATTCAACTGTGAATTGATGAGACATAACTGCCAATCTAGTACTGTACTTTATATGAAGAACTATCATTATAAAATTACATCTCAAAATATGCTCTTAATTTTGATGGATTGAGTAAACTAGTTTTAATATAAGATTCTACTAGTCATAAAGTGGAAAATTAGTTTTCTATTGTTATTAAGCAATAAACTGATCGCAATGAATTACTACATATTAATAATTGGAAACAAATATATTTAAAGATTGATAAGTATGGATCTAAGTATTTAACAAAATATCATTTTTGACAGCATTGACAACAAACTTCTATGTGCTAGGACTTTTCAGGAGGAGGGTGATCACAGCTCTCCACAACTTGCCGTAGCTCTCAATATAGTTTGTCTTTTTGCAATCTTTCCTAAACCCTGTTCTGCCAACCATTAACACAAGCTCATTAAGTAAGTTACATGTTGCTTTCCCCCGTCCCTCTTGCCTTCAATGTCTTGTGTCAATTTTTTTAAGCCCTCTTTTCTCACAATGTGCCCTAGAAATTTCAACTTTCTAATGTTATTTTAGTTTTAATTTTCTCTAAAACTTTGTCATTGCTCATGTGTTCAGTTCATGACATTCTCAGCATCCTTCTGTAGAAGTACATTTCTGTTGCTTCAATCTCTTCTTCATCTGTGATGAGATGATACAGCATTCAGTCATATTGAAGGTTTGATATTATCTATGTTTAGTACTCATTTTTTTGTTTTCAATGAAATTTTCCTGTTTCTTAATACTTTGCTTAACTTTTGAAAGTCATTTCCTCTTTCTCAATATACCTTCCAATTTCAGTGTTTCATTTTCCATCCTCTGTTAAAATACTTCCTAAATATTTAAATTTTTACACTTGTTTAATTTTGGTATATTTAATTTGTAATTCACATGTTGGGCTGTTTATTTTGTTTTCTTCTTACAATTTGTAGATGTTGGTAACCGACTCAACTCTACAAGTTATTCTGATTTTACAGTCAAAGAAATTGACTGGAAGTAAAACTAATGACTCTTTTTTGGAAGGTTTTTTTTTTTTCAGGTGTATGACTCTACCGGTCTTAATTCTTTGTTGAATTTGTAATGGATATTTCGATTTTAACTAAGTCAAAACTTATTACCTTTTTTATTTTTATTTTTTTTAAATAGAAGTAGATAGGCTTTCCTATCACCTGGCTCATACTTCCTTTCCCTTCTCTTAAACAGGGAGTAGAGGCTCACCCCTTGTTTTCTCTTAGGAAGAGGTTCCCAGTTTCTTTCCTCTTAGGCACTAATAGTGGTGCTGTCACAAGTATTTTTGTTATGTGCGGATAGTGATAATGTCTTTTCATACTGAGAGTACCAGGTTGGCAGTTTTCTGGTTACTGTTTTCTGTTAGGTGCACAAACTCTTGCGTAGCGTCTGGAGAGGCTGGACCTCTTATAGTGCCATGTTGGACATGGAAGGATATCTCTGCAAACACCTCCAGTGGGCAACACCAAGGCCACGCTATGTTGCAGTCTACACCAGTTCCCTTCCTGCACATGTTGCATTTGTAGACGGAGTGCTGCTACTACCTTGGGCCTTTTCCTTACCAATATATCACACTATGACTATAAGAAATCAAAGATGTAAAACTAAATCGGCACAACAAAAAACGTCTCAATGTCAATACATTTCTTTCTTCAACATGCATAATATTTGTACGATCTTCTGCACTGTTCAAAAAGTCCCTGGTTTCAGTGAAACTAATCTTAACTCTGCAATCTCCTCTTCTAATTTCCCAATTCCTGGCTACCTTCTCTTTAGGAAGGACTCTAATGTCCACAAGCATGGCCTGAGAATTTGTGTTCTCAAACATCTCCCATTGGCTACGGAATTCTCTCTTGAATCCTCAGACTACTCTTCCATCTTCATCTCTCTCTACTAAACTCAGTCAGCTACCTTCTCTTTCTCTATTGGTCCCCTTCCTTTCATGACTGTTGCGTGCCAAACAGTATTTCTGATAATAGAGACCATCTCCCTACATCCGTTTGCAAATATATTTGTGTTCAGTGACTTTAAAGCCTATTATGCCTGGGTGCTTAAATACTATCACTGACCTTGCTGGCATCCAAACTCAGAACTTCTTAATCTCTCATGCAAGTGGTGGACTTCCCCACACGTTCTCCCAGTAACCCTGAAAGACACACTTCTCTTCTATATCTCTTTCTTTACCTCTATCCTTGACCTATGAAGTTCTGCCCTCTTGGTAACCCTGATTATGTGGTGGTGTTTGTAAACATCTCTTTCCACTCCTCCCACCAGCCAAGAACCTCCTACCAACGGAATATCTTTCTGTTATTGATGTGTGGATTGAAATTCATTCCGTGATTTCCTTTGTGACATCCCTTGGAATTAAGGTTTTAATCTTTCTGTTCAAAAATGTGCCTCTGAGGTCTCCTCCTGGGTGAAAGCCAGCATTGATGCTTTCATTCTAGTAAGGAAATTTCAAGTTAAATCTCATTTACCTTCATGCTCAGCTGCTATAGCCCACATGAAATCACTTTTTCTGGCTGTAACAGAATGACATGTCTGATTACAATAGATGTGTCTGCTCGTAATGAGTACAAGCATGTCATAAATGAACCAAAGTTATTATCTGCTGATAGAATGAAATAATGTATAGCACCTTACAAGTCTGGTTCTAGAGATTATTGGTGGTTCTGCAAGAGTGTGCTGAATAACAACAAATCCTCAACCCCTCTCTAATCAATTCAAAGTCCTGACATCTACAGCAGACCAGGTTGAATGTTTTGCTCAGAAATTCACTTCCAATTCAACACTTGACTCATCTGGAGTACCCACACCCAATTTCCTACATAAAACAGAGGCTCTACTGAGTGATATGTGAATAACCTTGTCTCTAGTCTCGGATATCATTTCTAAATTAGACTCTCATAAGGCAAGCAGAGATGATGGTATCCCAGCCATTGTTTTAAAGAAGTGACCCCCAGAACCGACTCTCATCCTCTCCAAACTCTATAAGTATTTCCTCTCTGCTTCCCGCTTTCCAACTTGTTGGAAGTCCTTTTTTAGTTCCTATTTTAAAGAACTCAGGAGAACCCTCAGCCCCGTCTAAATACAACCCTATTAGACACTTACCACTTTTCAGCAGTGTTTGAGGTTCTAATCAATGCTGAAGTAGTTAAGCATCTTATCTCTTACAACCTACTCCCTGACAAACAATATGACCTCCACTTTACCAGCACTAATGATGTGCTAACAGCCATCAATGAATCTATATACCAAACTCTTCATAACAGTGAAGCTAAAAATGTGGCTCTAGATATCTAAGGTATTTGACGGGGTTTGACATACTGGCCTTCTATGAAAGTGCCAAGACTACAGTATCCAACCATTCCTATCAAACTGTGAAATAAAGGTTGTTTTGGACAGACATGCTTCCAGATTCTTTCACACAAATGTGGGTGTCTCTCAAAGCTCTATCCTAGGTCCTATGCAGTTTCTGATTTTCATCAATGATCTCCCTGATGTCAACAGTTACCAAGTAGACATTTATGCAAATGAAACTATCAATTTACTCAGAACTGACAAAGTAAACCTGGCTGCTGGTCTTGAAAAAGACCTTCAATCAGTGGTTAACTGGGGGCAAGAAATGGAAAAAGTCCCCTGGAGAGCAACACACTGTGCCTCCTTGGCCTCACTTTTTCAACCAACTTGAAGTGAAACCACTACATCAAACCAATAACTGCAAGAAAGTTGGGTCACTTTGTTGTGCCAGAAAGCTTTTCTCATCAGAGTCCATCTTGTACACTTATAAATCTACTAGCAGTACAGCCTGGCGTTGCTTGGGTGTAATGAAAGCTTTAAAACTAATCCATGGTCCTGGAGTTCAGACTATTTGGACGTTGGCACGAAAGACTAAAAAGCAATAGTTGTTTCCAGTTAAAGCAAAACCGTAGACTGAAAGAAAAATGAATGGATGTAAGTCAAATTTTGATTTCCTGGTATTGATATCCAATAAGCTTTTTCATCGTAAACTGAATTTTGAAGGCTAAATAAGTCCTTTGAGTAAATGGTATCATGGCTGAGACTAAGAACTACAATTATACCTACTAAGAGCCAAACTCGAAGCAAAAACTAAAATAAAAGGGCTGAAAAAAAATACAGAAATACAGGCAGATAAGCAGACACACACACAAACATCTTTCCTTTTATATATATATATATAATCGATTTTCTGCACTATTGTAAGAACTGCAACCTTGAAACTTCTGAATATCGTTTCTTTTGTCTTTGTCTATGAGTGTATTAAATTTGATTAAAATTGGACCACTCCTTCTATAACCCGATTTTTTCAATTATCAATATTTATCAGGGGTACCTCGACACAAAACCAAGCTAAGAACACTCGCAGACGCTTATAGTACAACTGGGTAAATTTTCAAGAAAATCAGTTCAGCTGTTTCAGAGTCTATAGGTAATGGACACACACACACAAAGTTCCATTTATAAATAAGTTTAGATAGATTTAGATTAGATCATTTATTCATGCATTGAATACTATTGTTATATATGATCTGATGCTCAAGCTATCCATCTCGAGGTTCTTGACAAAATCCAATGGTGGGTGTGCAATGTAATTGATCCTGACTTGGCTTCCCTCTATAATTTTAGTATATAAGATTCTACTGAAAATTAATTTGGGGGAATTAATTTTCTATATTTATTAACTAATAAACTGATCCTTTCCAGAATTACTACAAATTAATAATTAGAAAATCTATATTTATTGACTCACATGTGAAAACTTTTTAATAATAGTAAGGACTTCACAAATATGAAGTATTTTAAGACTGCTGTATTTTTTTTTATTCATTCATTTGTTTTTGTTTTTTACAGTGTTGGTTCTTATCCTGTCAGAAATTACTGCAAAAACATCCCCATCCCCAAATTTATAGACAAAACATACAAATGCATGCTGGGATTTCTTCCTCGTCGATAAGATAGGCCACTTTTCATTCTCATTTGACTTAGCTTTGTAGTTTTTTCTTTTTTGTCTTGGAAGTCAGAATGCTGTGATCACTTGTCTGCATCCACTTTTGTGTGTTAACACCATTCTTAGTTTTCTGAACTCTTTTGCCTTATCACTATTGTTTTGCCTTGCATATATTGTTTGCTTAGTATTATTTTTGCCCTGCCCTTCTCTTGTTATTGTTTATTGCAAATTTCATCAATTCTGCTTGTTGGGTATTTCTGCCAATTAACATTTAATCATGGCCAATTACTCTACATACAGCTTGTCAAACTTTTGCAGGAAATTTAAAGCCAGAGAATATTTTTTTAGATTGTAAGAAATCTTTTTTGAGATAATGATTTATTGATGCAAGTCCTACCAATTAATATAGCTTAGGGGGAAGAGTTTGATTCATATTTCTCAAGGGTATTTGTGCATGTGAATATGACAAACCTAACAGAAATTAGGATGTGCCTTGTGGTGCAGTGAATATCAACTCGGACGACAAATCAGGAAGTTGAGTTTGAATTCCAGTTGAATTCCTTGCATTCACTTATGCACAAATACCCATGGGAAAGGTATTAATCCGCCTCTTCCCTCCAGTTATGGGTTAAATACAAGGACAGATTGGGTTCTTTAGCCTTGGTCAGCAACCCGTCTACCACAGAAAGCAATGGCAATCTACTGCGGGATAATCTTCTGCCCAGTCAGTCATGTCTCTTTCGAGACATGATCACCCAAAGCGTGTATCACGTATGGCACTTAACTGACTGAACTGAAATTGGGCTTTTCTGAATTCCAATTCCATGAAGTTATATCTATTACACCACATGCACATCTAAGGTTACAACATCCAGTATTCCGAACTGGTCACCTATCTAGCTGCTGACCGTGCTCGATGTTGTTTAACCTCAGTGATCGTTCAAGAACTGGTGTTACAACATATGAAAGTAAGCTCCCATTCTATTTTAAACATGAAGAAATATTGAAAAATTCCTAATCTAATGCTTCTTATTTTTCTGTGTGCTGTGTCCCTTCATGGCCTTCCACATCTCCCTAAACCTTGTCACTCTTAATATCTTTTTTTCCTGTTATCCCACTCAATACATGCTCAAGTCCATCAAGTATGTCATGTGTTGCTTTCTTTTGTCTCTTTTCTTCTCTATCCATACTCTGAGCATCAGGTTCTCCAAGCTCTCCTTCCACAATATATGTCCCGAAAACTTCAGTCTTTTTTTTTATGTTAAGTATCAGTGTCCTTCTCGTGTCCATCTTCTCCAAAACCTCATCGTTGCCTACATTTTTGGTCCATGGTATCTTCAGCACCTTTCTGTAGAACCACATTTCAGAATGCACTTTCTAAAATATAAACGAATAAGACTTTTCTTTCTGGAAGGGTTCTTGATCAGACTAAGAATCTTTTAGCATCTCTTCACATATATTTCACAAATCGGTAATAATCAAAATAATTTTGAAATTTAATTTTATATAGATATATTATTTATCTATCTCCTCCCAAGGGCAAATAAGACAGATTCGGATCAAATGTAGGAGTCTTACACATGAATATGTAGATAGAAGCAAAAATTGCTCCTGTCAACTCATAACCTTTCTCTTTTTGTGCAATGGGGAAGCCCTGTCCCAGAGTTAGAATCCCCAGAGACCAGGCACATCTACATCAGTTTTGAGTTGGATTATCCCAAAACCAAGAGGTCAAGGATTATTAATCAGAGATAAGTTATTTGTTCTTTTTTTTAAATGTCTTGTCTTTTCAGAACATAAGTTATCATGGCTCTCCACAGATTCCTTTTCTTTATTATCTATGAATTATCATGACTTCTTTCAAAAGATACTAGAGTGGTTTTTGGTTGTCTTTTGAACTTTAATTTATCCTTCCCCTAAATATTTACTATTCAAAACTAAACATCAAAGCAGGCTGGCCCTCCCCACCTATGGTGCTATATTTTGTTATTTTAATGTCCACAAAATATAATCATTAAAACTTTCTCAGGTTTTCATGTCAGCTTTTACTAAATGAGAAACAAGATCATGTGCATATAGAGCTTTACAAAGTTGAGCTTCTAGAAAATGAAGACTTTCAATGACTTATACCAGTCTTCTGAGAGGGGAGAGTCTTTCTGACTTGATAACCTCTCCTTTTTCTTGGTTTTCACATTGGTCACTTTTTTTGTAAGGTTGAGTCCTGAAGGAACATAGCAATCATGATAAAATATCTTTTTTATTATTATCTATGAATTGACATAATTTTGTGAGAAAGATGGTGAAGTGGTTTCTCACTGCATTCGCCATGATTTGGAATTCAGAATCGTCCTTCTCCCTAACTTGTACTCTACAAAACTCAACTTCATAAACCTCCACACAATCTCCTGCTTACCTCTCTACTGTATGGTCTTGTGCCAAACTTTCTTCTTTCCAGGTGCCTTCAACAAGTAGACAATAACGAATCTCCAGATTTCTTTTATCTTATCTGAAACCATGACTTCTTGAGAAAGATAGCGAAGTTGTTTCCTCCATTGTGAATTCAGAGTAGTCTTCCTCATAAATTTGTTGCTACCCAAGATTACAGAGATCAGTCTGCCCAGTTATTTAACCCATATCTGGAAGGATCCATGTCTTTCTCAAAGAAAGTGAATGCAACTGACCAGAAAGTAATTTAAACTTAGTTTATCAAGTCTGTTAAGCTACACACACATACCAGACCTCATTAATATACTGCATAACATACTAAAAAAAAAATATTGAAAATCGATAATCGAAAAAATTGGGTTATAGAAGGAGTGATCTGATTTTAATAAAATTTGATACACTCATAGACAAAGACAAAAGAAACGATATTCAGAAGTTTCAAGGTTGCAGTTCTTACAATAGTGCAGAAAATTTGATATCGATACCAGGAAACCAAAATTTGATTTACATCCATACATTTTTCTTTCAGTCTAGTTTCGCTTTAACTGGAAACTATTGCTTTTTCGTCTTTCATGCCAACGTCCAAAAAGTCTGAGCTCCAGGACCATGGATTAGTTTTAAAGCTTTCATTACACCCGAGCAACGCCGGGCTATAGTGCTAGTAACTCATAATATTGAAATTAACAGACTGTAAAATTAAACCAGTGTTTATGATGTTGCACAACATTTTTATTTCATAGAAATTTGTGTCATTTTATATTTAGAAAACAGTTCATTAATAAAACAGTAGTTTGTAATCTTATATTTATCAATTACATTTTTTTTTTAAACTTATTTCAACAAATTCAAACCTATCAGTTTCAATTCATATCTTCTTGCCATCAGTTTAAAAGTTTCAATTTTGTTTTTCATATATTGGGAGTATTTTTCTTAAAGCTTGTATTTTTTTGATTTCAGGAAATTTTCTGATATATTTCAATGAAATTTTCACCTTTCTAAATTATGGCTTAGATATATGGAAAAAAAAAAGATATCAGTTTAAACTGACAGGAGGAAGATTTGGGTTAAAGAGAGAAAGAAATATAAATGGTCAATCCATATTCTCTTGATATCAGTTTAAACTGACACCTTTTGTCCATATATTGTTAATATTTGCTTAATTTCAGATAAAAACTTGGAAATTTTCCACTATATTTCAGTGAAATGTTCACTTTCCAAAATTATAGTTTCTCAGAGTTTGTATATAAAGAAAAATGGTGTCAATTTACAAAACATGTTAAAAAAAATTCAAAAATATTACTTACATAATTTTAACGAAACATGGTTATAAACAATCGACAATTTGAAATGAAATTTTATAATTTTAAGTACATTTGTTTTTTAAATACTTTATAACTGAATATAAAACTTCATTATTAAATTAATTTAGATTATAATTATTTAATTCTTAAAATTAAAGATGCAGATTTTCAAAATAAAAAATAATCACGAAAACCAGTTTAAATGTAAATTATAATATTTTTAGTATATAAATTTGTCCTATGCAATAATATTATTTAATCTCAGTTTCTGTATGTATATGCAAATCTGAAATAATTTGAATTTAAATAAAGAGTTCTGTATTGTTTTGGCAAATCCAACATTACTCTCCTAAATTCACCCCCACTTTTTTTTAATTAGAAAATCTAAAATTTTAAAAGTTAATTAGTCCAGGAAATCCTTAGAGTTTTAATTTTTATTCCTAAATAAATTTATCATTTTCCATGTGACTTTTTGTACATGAATTAATAAACTTAACACTCACATCATGTGAGTGTTAAGTTTATTAATTCATGTACTAATGACATGTAATTATTAGTATAAATATAAAATTCAAACTTGGCAAAAAATAGTGGACCCTACTATTTTTTATAAATACTATTAATAGTATCGTTTTTTTTTGTTTTGTTTTTTAATACTGTGTCCCTTCAGGGCGTAGGTGATAATAACCCTCAACTTTTCCTTTTATTATCTGAATTACCATGATTATTTGGGAAAGATAGTGGAGTGGTTTCCAATACCTACTTCATCATGGTTTGGAATTTAGAGCTGTTACCTCTGCTAGACTTGTTTCCACTTTATGCTAGAGAGATCAGTCTCTGATGTTTAAACCATAGCTTGGGATAACAGCATAATACCCTTAAAAATATGGTATTATTTACATATGAGGAGTAGTATTTCTGTTTGGGATTAGATTACCTTCACCACTTTGCCTAAGTTAGATTTGTAATCTTATTATTATTATACTGTCAACTAGCAGAACACTGATATCGTGAATATGTCAGTTGTCTAGTGACTAGTCAGACGTTTGAATCAAGGCTGGAATTCACTTGATCTGTTTGTTTTAGCATGAAAAAGTTATAAACAGTGAAAAAAAAAAAAAAAAAAAAAAAAAAAAGAGTTGTACTCTTCGTGAATACTACCATAGCAATAAGGGATTTTAGAAGTAACAAAAATACATGATATTTTCAAGAAATTATCAAAACTTGACTAATATCTTATTTTTTCTGATAAATAATATTTATTTTGTCATTTGTATCGATGGAGTCGAGTTAGCGGGACAGAGATTAAGAAATATAGCAAAGGCAAAAAGACATTCTGAGAAGAGCTACAAAGAACGGGAAGTTGTGAAGAATCATGATCGCCCATGTATGTCCATAAGGGACAACTCACATAAAATCGGAAACAAAAACAAAAATCATATTTTCAATATGCAAAGAAAACACAATTACTGGCTAGTGCAAAATTTTCAGAAATGAAATTTAAAAATTAACATCTCCCACCGAACTCAAGAATAGAGGTAAATAATAAAATTTCTTTCTTTAGCCAATGTATCAGTCTCTCAACACTCAACAATTATCCGACCATGATAGAATATAACAGTATTACTACTACTACACACTTCATTATGATAAAATTAGAAATTCCTTAGGTTGAAAAATAGACACTAAATTATACTGGGTACCTTGTAAGAAAACACCTTATATATATATATATATATAAATTGAAAAATAAATATAAAAATAGCATGTGTTTGTTCTTCATAAATCGTCTAAATGACAGTTCATTTTTTAAAAATATATTATCAATTATTTAATTCTTATTTAAATGAAATGATGTCAAAATATGGTTGACTCAATTATCAAAGATAAAAATAGCCATTTGAAAATATTTTTTTTTTTTGTTTTATGTTTAAAATAGATAGGTTATCAAGAGAAATTGCCCGTGACGACCATGACCAACAAGCAAGGAAAAGTAGTTGAAGCTGGAATCTCCTCAAAGCCAAACTGCTTAGCAGTGAATAAATTGGCATTTATCCTGAATAGAAAAAAATATTTTTTAAATCATTGTCGGATCACTATTTTCATTTATGTAATTAAGAATAAATATTATAAATTTAAAAATCATATAAAAAATAGATGGTCAGACTGCATTGAATTTTTAATAGACTATTTTTTTTTAGTAGTATTTTAAATAGTGTTTAAACAGATTTGATTTTTAGTTAAGCTTATGTCGGTACAAAAATTGTTCAGACAAGTGGCAGGTCTCATAAAAAAATAAAATAAAATAAAAAGTCCCATAGCTTTTTAAAGCTTAACATTTTTTTGTATCAGATTCATTTTGAAAATATCTTAACGCGTATAAAAGATCCCTCTTATATAATCTACCAATGATCAGGATAAAAATAGAAAATAAAGGGGAAAATATTTAAAAAAAAAAAAAAAAAAAAAAGAGCTTATTTTATTCATAAATTCAAATACAAATTATAACAAGGTACTCGAGATTTGGGGAAAGTTATGGAAGAAAGTTGTTTAAAATATGTGAAGAAAGGAAGTCGTGGTTGTTGAACAAAACCACATCCGTTGTAAAATATTACTATATTCAATAAAGATGTACACAGGGTGAGCCGAAAAATGAGAAACAAAAAAAAATAATTATTATTCAGATTTATTTTTTGGGTTTTTTCTTTCTTTCTTGTATTTTATTTGTAAAGAAAATAACTAATATATGCGCGCTAAAATTTTTCAAGTATTTTTTAAAATTATTTCTAATCAGTGTGAAATTTCTCAGAAAAATACAGTTATATAGGAGAGGAGGAGGAGATATTATAGAGAGAGGGGGATGCCTTCATGTTGCTGAGAAATACAAAATTAGGATTTTTAGGTTTTTTTTTTTGGTTTGTTTGTTTTGTTTTTTTTAATTATTTCCTAATCGGTAAAAAAAAAACCCCCCCCCCAAAAAAAACATACACATTTATATAGAAATAAATATACAACTATATATTGTAAATAAAAGCCGTGGAAAAATATTTGACGAGAAAAAAAAATTAATGCTGTAAAAATAAAATGGATAATGGATAACACTACTTAACAGGTTGAGAACCTGTATGAAATGATTTCGGAGAGAGATTCTTAAAACGAAATTAACTGACCCGATTAATATTAACAATAATTATTATTATTAGTTATATAAACAGATTGAAATTATTAAATAAATAATAAAAACTTAAAACTATCTAATTGGGGCATAATTTGCAATGCCGCCTCCATTCTCTCAAGACAAGATCAAGCAAAATTTAAGTGGATGTAGGAGTTTAATTAATAAATACAATTAAACCAATCGTTGTTTTTATAGTTCGTCGCTCAAGTGTCTGGTGGGAATATTTTTAGCCATTGTTAAATAATATCCTAGACAGATGGTGACGTCGTTTAAAAACACCAAACATCTGTCAGTTAGTTACAGGTAGAGAGGCGACCATCGTCACATGGTGGGGCGAATCTCACACACATTTCACTAGACACAAGTGTTTGTCTCCAGATATTTTATACATCTTGGGATGCATCCCCATCGAAAAAAAAAATTATGGGATTAATACAACAAATAGAATCATAGAAAAAAAAAAAGAGAAGCCGTACCCTCAAAATTAAATAACTACATGTCCTTTCCCACCACACTCATTTTGACTAGCTACCACCACCAAAAAAAAAGCTCCAACAGTGATAACATTTCAAGCAGCTACTAATCGAAAATTAAACTAAAATAAAATATAAAAAATAAATATCTTGCTGAGTTTAAATATATAAAAAAAAAATCAGGTTATAAAATTAGCAAAGATTGTATATTTATTAAAAAAAAAAAGCAAATTTGGTTTTATATTTCACGTCCTTTTTTTCCGCAAAAATGACACGACTATGATTTTTGGTTTTAAAATAAAAGGATTGTCACAAAAATATTCAAGGATATTAGATCGTTTAGACATTAAACAAATCAAGATCTGAACTGCCAGATTTATTTTAATATATACGTATATATATTTTTAAAAATAAAAGAGATCTCGTGTCGTTTCAGTGCTAATAATAATCAAAACGAAAAAGGCAAACTCAGAAAAACAGCTTAGCCATGGCCTAGCGAGACACACAAGCGATGCGACTGTAGACAATGAGGAATCATTTTAAAAGAGATATTTATTCGATTTAAAGTGAATAATCGACGAAAAAGAAATCACAAGACATCAATAAAGCAATGTTAGTTTACAATTCTAAATGTAAAAAGCAGAACACGTTAATATTATTGCATATGCGGGTGTGTGATGATGAAGGTGTGTGAGAAGGAAAGAGAGAAGCTAACCGCTGTCTCCTCTCTCTCTCTCTATTTTGACTGCTTGTCTCTCACCCTCTCTCTCTTTTTTATGTACATAATATGCACTCCTTTTGAGTAAAGACGGAGGTGGCGGCAGCAGCACAAATGGTGTTTATCGCTAATGTTTGGCCCCTATCTGGCAACGACTGGCCATTTCGGGGTAAATTCGGGAGCCAGCATGAGGATGGCAAAATCATAAAAACTGACACGGCTACATTACCTGCTCTTGTAATCCGATTTTTAAAGGGAGGAAGTTGTATCATGGAAGTGTTCTCAAGTTGTTATCAAGCCAAGATCGCCAACTTGAACTGACGTCAGCTGTCTTGCATCTCGTTGTATCTCGTCATCTCTCGCCACCATCTCGTCAGGCACTCTCTCGCTTGCCTTGCTTATCATCTACTTCCAATTCTGGATGGTGCTGATTGATACCAATATCTCTCATAACCAACTAACAAATCATTTTTTTTTTAAACAATATTTTCGTTAATAAGAAGCTAAATTTTTATTTAACAACAAAATACATAAAATTAGCTTAAAAAAAAAATAGTACCCTAAAAAAGAACCCAAAATTTTCTTTCATTTTTTTAATAAAAAAAATTTTAAGTAATTTAAATCAACTGTTCTTGTATCCATTAAAATTACAACTCAAAAGTTTAAAATAAACTGGCAAAATATATATATATATATATATTTTTTTTACAATAGTCACTATAAAAATAAAATTAATGCTTTTTTTTATTTTATAACTTTAGCTCATGATGTCAGAAGCCAATGTTAATGCTATGGCAATAGAAATTGAAGCTTCCCACTAATAACCTTTTCCATTTATGTATTTTTTGCCTTCTTATAGATAGCAGTCTGGTAGAATGATGTCTGTCATGAAAATGTATATTAAGGAGAGGTGTATAACAGAAATTATTCATGCAGTAAAAATGACAATAACTGATATTCATCAGCACTTGCTAAACGTTGATGGAAACCAAACAGTGGATTGAAGCACAGCAAAGCAGTGGGTGATCCATTTTGCATGCAAAATTCTTATGAGCACAGCATTGTAAACTCGTTTACTTCTAGCAAAAAATGCATAGCCAATGGTTACAACTATGTGGAGAAAACAGTCATTTTTGTTTGTAGCATAGAACTTGCTCTGTCAAATGGTATTTTTATAATCCTTGTTTCTGTTATATTTTTTTGTAGAAATACAGAGCAGCCATAACTTTCTGAGTGTCCTTCATGCTTAATAAATATGCTATTTTTTAAATATTTAATAAACTAATATTATATGTTTTTAAATAAAATAACAAATGGATCCCCAGTATAGAAGTTCACTTTTGGCCAGAAGCAGAGTAAATTGTTCTCCTCCTATTTTGATGGTAGAAGGCACTTGGTCCTGGGAACTCTAACTTTGTGGTAGCACTTTCTTCATTGCATGAAGAAGGTCGAGTCTGTGTAATATTGACGCCAATGTGACAATAGTCACAGGAACTAGTTAATCTGTCCTTGGCCCATATACATACATATGCTTATGGTGCTCCCCAAGTTAAAACAACCTTTTGTCACATCTTGCCATACTTTGGAGGCCTGGTAAATATATCAGTGGTTGTGAGGCTTCAGGCTCCTCACTTTTTGTTTGTTGGAACTGAGCCCTAAACAGGAAACTAAATTTGTCTTCAATATATTCTATGTTCTATATTCTATATTTTATGATCTATATTCTATGTTTTATATTCTATGGTATATATTCTGTGTTCTATATTCTGTAGTCTATGTTAATGCTATTGAGGTGAGGTGTATAATTTTTTTTAAATCGTTTCTGCCATTAATTTAAAAATAAATGAGAAAACTTTATCTTTTCTTTTCTCCCCCCCCCCACTATAAAAAGTTATAGTTTTTATATCAGTCAGTCAGTCAGTCAGTCAGTCAGTCAGTCAGTCAGTCAGTCACTTGGGTGATCATGTCTCGAAAGAAACATGACTGACTGGACAGAAGATTTTCTTGCAGTAGGTTGCCATTACTTTCTGCAGTAGACTGGTTGCCAATCAAGGCTATATAATCCAATCTGCCCTGCTATTTAACCCATAGCTGGAGTGAGAAGTGACGGATTAATAACTTTTTCAAGGGTATTTGTGTGTGAGCGAATGCAACTGGAATTCAAACTCAGTTCTCCAATTTCTCATACCAAACTGATATCCACAATATACATCTGCTGTTTTCTATATAAGTGAAAACAAATGTTAGTTACAATACATTGCAAAAAATAAGTTCAAACGAAAAGCAAAAAATAAAATAAAATTCAAGATAAAAAAACACTATAAAAATAGTTTTGTTTTGATTTACAACTGGACTCTAAAAATACATTTTTAATTTTATTTTATATTCATCAAATGAAAAAATGTAGAATCAAGTGATTACATTTAAAATTCAAAAGCCATTCCAACTGGTTTTGACCCCTCACCTTTCTCAGCTCTTAATTTAAATATCTGGATTTGCCCCTCAAATCTATATTTTATGTTGTTGTGTTTTTTAGAACTTTTTAATTATGTTTTTCTGGTGATGATATAAATAAATAAATTTTTCTGGTGATGATATAAATAAATAAATTTTTCTGGTGATGATATAAATAAATAAATTTTTCTTTTTGCCATCTTTTTTTTTATGAATTTTTAAGCAACAAAATTTTTTTCAGTGTCTTTTGATTACAATTTAATTTTAAATTAGCAGCTCACTAAAGCTATTACAACTTTATCAAAGTTAACATTTAAATGTAGCAACTTTGGAAAGTAAACCTGACTGCCGCTCTTAAAATGAACCTCCAATTTGTGGTTAACTGGGGCAGGAAATGGCTTGTAAATTTTAATTCTTCCAAAACAAAACTTCTCTACTTTTAACCCCCATAGAGAAACCTTCCTGCCATCCATCAGCATGGCTGATGCCAGTTACCTTAAGAGAAACACACTGTGCCTCCTTGGCCGCACTTTTTCAACTGACCTGAAGGAGAACAAATACATCGAATCTATAGCTGCATTTACTGCAAAGAAGGTTGGGTCTCTGTGTTGGGCCAGAATGTTTTTCTTGTCAGCATAGATCTTGCATATTTATAAATCTACCATTTAAGCTGGTGGTTGTAGCAGTAATTATATGTGTGTATATGTAAACAATATAGTAAAAAATAGGTACCATTTGTACATGCATTGAATACCGTTACCACATATATATGAGCTTTTCCTTCCCCTCTATCTTTTTAAACACTACTCTCCTCAGCCTTTCTCTCACCTTTGCCAAACAGAAGGGTAGTAAAGAGTGAGAGAGTAGGAGGAGAGAGCCTATAGCATTACCGTATCAGTAGCAGCTTAAGCTGGTGGTTGTAGTAGTAATTATATGTCTGTATATGTAAACAATATAGTAAAAAATAGGTACTATTTGTACATGCATTGAATACCGTTACCACATCTGATTGGGTGTTCTTGGTATTCTTCTCAAGCTTGGTCTTGACAAAATCCAAAGAAGGACCTGCAAGGTAGTCAGTCCTGACTTGGCATCTCAACTTTGGTTACTTTTTCACTGATGAAACATGGCTTTCCTCGATCTTTTTTACAAATATCTTCATGGTAACTGCTCTGACGATCTTTTATCCTTGGTGCCTGACCACATGAATTTAAGCATTCTACTAGATTGGCATCTAGGTCCCACCTGTTTACTGTTGAAATAGTTAAATGTAACCACCACTTCTACTCCAACAGTTTTTTTTTCTTGCACTTCCTACCTGTGGAACTCCTTTCTGTTTGCTTCCCTGATTGCTAAAATCTCCAAAAATTTAAATGCCATCTTCTATCTTCTTGAATCCTATTCATTTTTTATCCTTTCTTCAATACCCACTGTACCCAGTCTTTACTCTCACTGTAACCCCCTGCGTACTAGTGGCAGCCACAACTTGCTTGGAGTGTAATGATTAAAAAAGTCATCAGAAATTTCTTTAAAAACATTGAATAAGAAAACAAAAATGCAAACACGTATAACAAGGGACAATCATATAATAATTCAGCTTGTTCCTTCCTTAGTTACTTAGTTCATCCGTCCGTTATGCCACTTACTCTCTATATGAGCTTTTCCTTCCCCTCTATCTTTTTAAACGCTACTCTCCTCAGCCTTTCTCTCACCTTTGCCAAACAGAAGGGTAGTAAAGAGTGAGAGAGTAAGAGGAGAGAGCCTATAGCATTACCGTATCAGTAGCAGCTTAAGCTGATGGTTGTAGCAGTAATTATATGTGTATATATGTAAACAATATAGTAAAAAATAGGTAGGTTTGTTGTCATATCCTGCGACCTAATAATGAAATATCTGGCCTCTACACCCTTGGCCATTATTCAGTTGGTCTTTTCTGTTTACAATGGACACAGGAGCAATGATTTTTCAGTAATAATAAAAACATTTTCTCTTTCAAAATCTCTCATAAAATAGCGTACAGTATTTTGGTTATGGTCTGTGCATACGCTGCTTAATATAATATAAGATTACAGTAAAGTAGCTTCTATGAACATTACTTTTATAGATATTTTAATAAAATTACTCTGTGTTATCATTATTTGATTATCCAATATTTTTATGTTTGAAGACGTTACTATCATTTGTAGTATGACAGAGTAAAATTATCCTTCCGTGGAAATTCCATGGGCTCAGCTAGTAATATAAGATTACAATAAAGTAGCTTGTATGGACATTACTTTTATAGATATTTTAATAAAATTGCACACTGTGTTATCGTTATTTTATTATCCAATATCTTTATGTTTGAAGACGTTACTATCATTTGTAGTATGACAAAGTAAAATTATCCTTCCATGGAAATTCAATGGGTTCCGTTAGTAATATAAGATTACAATAAAGTAGCTTCTATGGACATTACTTTTATAGATATTTTAATAAAATTACACTTGGTGTTATCGTTATTTTATTATCCAATACCTTTATGTTATACAAATAAATGCACAGTGGCCTTTTTTATAATACAGAGGATTTTTGTGCTAGGAAAAATAATAATACAAACAAATTAACCAAAAAAAGAAAACTTCAGACCTTCATCTAAATTTCTCATATATCTATGTAACATTTTTGTACAATTATTTAAAATTTGTCTTTTATTTTTTTACACAACAAAAATGTTGACATTGCAACTTTACTACTACAGAATAATTAAAATAAAATAAAACATGCAAATTAAAACCATGTCAGTCTTTTATTTTAAAGAAAATAGTTTTCAAATAATTTTACAGAATCAAAATAAGAAGGAATTTTACAGTCTTTAAATTTAATAATGAAATGCATACTATTTATTTTAACATAACAACAAATGTAAAACTTTAAATAATTTTCCTTTAGAAAACATTATTGAATAAAGTTTAAGGCAAAAATCAAAGCTTTTTTTTTTAATCATTTCACCCTAAGCAAGGCATTTCACTGCCACTATTGCGCAGGGTGTTACATAGGGGAAAGTGATAAGAGTGGTTAGTTATAGGAAATGTCGGAAGGAGGGTGATAGATGGATGAGGATACCGAGGAGGATGGGGGTTGGGTAGATGAGAAGAATGTTTGAGAGAATGGATGTGAGATAGTGTGATAAGAGGTGTCTATTAACCTTACATTTAAATTCCTAGAGATTGTAGCTGTCAGGGAAGCAAGTATATGGAAGGGAATTCCACAGGCGGGAAGTGCGAGAAAAGAAGCTGTTGGAGTAGAAATTGCGGTTACATTTTATCCTTTTCACTGTAAAAGGGTGGGACCTAGTTGCTAATCTAGTATCTCGTGCAAATTCATAACTAGGGGGCACCAGTGATCTAAGTTCATTGGAGCAGAAGCTGTGAAAATATTTATAGAAGAGGCACAAAGGGAAGCCACATCACACCGGTGAGAGAGAGACTGCAGCTGGGTTGCCAAGTTGGTATCGATCACATTACAGATTCTTTGTTGTATTTTGTCAAGAACCCCGAGGAGAATAGCAGGGGCACCCAACCAGATGTGGCAACAGTATTCAATGCATGGGCGGATGGTAGATTTTTTAAATGTGCAGTATGGACTCAGACGAGAAAAACTTCCGGGTCCTGCACAGAGAACTGACTTTCATAGCAGCAGAGTTAGCAATGGATTTGATATAGTCATTCCACTTGAGGTTCACTGAGACTGTAAGGCCAAGGAAGGTATAGTGTTTTACTCTCAGGGAGGCTAATGGGAGGTAGGAGCGATTGTCTATGATGGTTAATTGATAGCAGCTTCGCTTTGGAAGCATTAAAATTTATGAGTTATTTCTTACCCCAGTCCATCACGGATTGGAGGTCCTTCTCAATCTTGGCAGTGAGGTTCGCTTTGTTGCCCACACCAGATTTTTGATCAAGGCGAGAGCAAACTATGGTGTCGTCGACATACATGCTACTTGGGATCTTATAGCATTGTGGAGATCATTAATGTAGATCAGAAAGAGTGTAGGACCTAGGATAGAGCTTTAAGGGACACTCGTGTTCAAATGGTAGTTTTGGGAGGCATGTCCATTTCATACTACCTTCAATGTGTGATTAGTGAGGAATGACTGAATTACGTCAAACAAATGTCCAGTTATACCATAGCTCCACAGTTTGCATAGAAAGCCAGCATGCCAGACTCTGTTGAACACTTTGGAAATATCCAAGGCAATGGTTCGAGCTTCGCCATTCTTGTTGAGAGCCTGGTATATATACTCAGTGATGGTCGTTAGTATATTAGCAGTAGACCTGGTGAAGCAGAAACCATACTGTTTCTCTGAGAGGAGCCTGTGGGCTGTGAGATGTTGAATCACCTCGGCATTGATAATGGCTTCAAACACTTTGCCAAAGTTCAGAAGGAGGCTGATAGGGTGGTAATTAGTGGGCTGCGAGGGTTCTCCAGTATTCTTAAATATAGGAACTACAGAGGAAGACTTTCCAACAGGCAGGAAGGCAGGCTTGATTTCTTTCTTTTCTAATTGTTGGGACGCCTGCGCCTATTCGACTATAATGGACTATTCCATTACTATGTAAAGTAATGGTGGCATCTACGTAGTTAGAGAGTGTGCCGAGCAGCCAATCGACAAGTCAGTCGTAGACTTCCGGTGATGACCTGGAAGTAACCATTGCTCATACTACGTCTTACGACGGTTGAGACGATTAACCCTTATTCTTGTATTGGATACTAATAACCTTTGTAAATACTATTTTTATGGAATACAACAATTAACCTATTCCTGTTGTTGAGTTATTTATTCTTACTCACGACATAACACTAATGTAATATAAAAAATATTCTAGTAACTTTATGGAATAATCATTAAAATTATAAACAGATTTTTAATCTATTATTTGTTCTTTATTTATTTAAAGATGTAAGGTAGTTTGCTTTTCTTTGTCTAATATAAAAATTTATTCTGTCAATTTCAGTTGTCAGTAATGTAATTTTATGGAATAAAACATTCTTATAATAATATTGATTGCTTGTTTTTTTTATTTTTATAAATTAATTTTGAGTAAAGTTCTAAAATGAAATTTGAACTCTTTTTAATTGTAATTTAAAAAGTATTCTATACTTTAAAAAAGCCTACAATTATTCATTTTCAGCAGCTTTGCTTTATCTCATACTATCTGTAGGGATGTGACACTTTAATATATAAATATATATATATATATATATATATATATATATATATATATTAAGTGTCACATCCCTATATATATATTTGTTTCACTACTGGACAACATAATTATGCAAAATAAAAAATCATAAGGCCCTGTTAAAAAGTGAACACATGACAAGAGCTTTGATAACTGGTAGTAATGAGAATGAACTGAGCCAACAATGATGTGTGAAATCCTGGTTGGTTCCAAAATAGAAAAAGTATTAACCATCTGTCTAAAGAAAAAAGTCGAAACCAGATTTCGCAAGTAGGTGTTAAACTGATTTGCTGACCAATGGGAGCAACTCGCAAGACCAAAAGGGATTTTGCGATCAAGTGTGAAAAATCTGAATATTATAAAAGCCCCCCCCCACCCCCCCCCCCCCCCCCCCCCCCCCCCCCCCCCCCGGTCAGTTCCAGTTGGTCTAAAATGTAACTTCAATTTCAAAGGAAGGTCAGGCCACACCTTGTTATCGTTCTCTTTCTCTTTCCTTCTCATGTGCTGATTTCTTTTACTTCTTCTTCTCCATTCAAAGACATTCCTATCAAACAAACTCAAACAAATGCTAATATGTAACAAGAAAAATGTATATTTTATTCTTACATTATTCCACACACCATCCTCAACATTCCCATATGCTCCATCTTATATCTGATAACAAGTGGACATTTTAAATACTTACATTTCACTTTGAAAATCAATTACATAGATTTTTCTCTTTTTTAAACATTATTATTCTTCTCACACATATGTTAAAATATCCAGTTCTATTCACAAAATTCCACATATCTTTTCAACCATGTGATGATATTCAAAATTATGGGGATTGTCGGCTATGTTTGGAAATGGCCTTGTACCAGACATGGCTGACACACCCCTATGGCTTCAGTGCTGACTCCCGATGTACAAAGAAGATGCACCCCTGGTTACAGGCCCACTCATAAATAATATATTCCTCTCCTGTTTTGCTCTGGGGTTTGGATTATTCTTTTTTTATTCTTATGTGTTAATGTAAAACACTTAATAGTAGGTATATCAAAATATATATATATATATATTTGAAAATTGTATAAGATCTAAAAAATTTTTCTAAATTATATTACTTTGTTAAATTAAATAAATAAATTTAACAATGAGTTCTTTTGAGTTTGTCTCTATCGGAATTTACCGGACTTATATACCAAGTATTCTATGTTATATATATATATATATATATATATATATATATATATATATATATATATATAACATAGTGAAGATCCACTTATACTGTTTTAATATGTATAGGAAAAACTACTAAAAAGTTGTAAGTTTAAAAATGTATTTTTTTGACAGCATTTGTTTATTTCTATTATATATATATATATATATTAGTCATCCGCAGACACATCTGTTTTGCTGTATCACAGCTCATCAGTACAGTTAGACTCCGATTGCTTTTAACCCAGGATTGAAACCCGGCCGAATTGGTGTCAGTTGGCGATTCTATCTCTGGGCTATGGGCGCTCAGTAGAAGAAGGCATACTTTTTAGCGTGTATATTATCATTATACATGCCCAATAGCCAGAGTGATCTAATTCATTGTTGAATGACAGTAATATATATATATATATATATATATATATATATATATATATATTACGGTCATATCATGTTGAATTGAATACACCAGTTCCCACTCGATCACCAAAGTTAAGCAACGTTGAGCCTGGCTAGTACTTAGATGGGTGACCGCTTGAGAATATCAGGTGCTGTAAGCGTTATTGATGGATGTATGTTGTGGTGTGGTGGATGTCAGTTTGGAAAGGGAAATCAGTGAGCTGAGTTACAATTCCAGTCAAACACTCTGCATTCACTTCCATACTGGTACCCTTCGGAAAGGTATTAATCCATCCCTTCCCTCCAGTTATGGGTTAAATAACTGAGGTTTGCTGTTCATGTGGTCTGTGGCAAACTTCTGCAGTGATTGTTTGCTATCAGCAGTTCCAAAAAGTGTGCTACACAAGCCTTCACCACTCTAAACAATTCTTTGTGTGGCAGTCTATATATAGTCATCCGATATATATGTGAAAAGTGTATATAATTATAAATATAAATATATATATGCAATTTGTTATATATATATTATATTATTTATGTATTATATATGCGTGGTACTTATTTGAAAGCGCTCAATAACAGTGACAGAGCTAACATATTTAGTTAGATAGGTGTGAGTTTGTGACCCTAGGTTTCACGCTCTTGTTTGTCTGACGATCGCAAGAGTGTGAAACCCAGGGTTACAAACTCACACCTATCTATATGAATATATATATTGCTGTCATTTTAGACAGTATACTGATATAGATATTTTGCCATCATTTTTGACAGCATGGGCCTACTTGTTATTGAATAATTTTTGTGCTAGGGAAAATAATTTGAAGAGCACTAGACAGGAATTTTTTCTAATTTTTCAATACTGTGATCCTTACCACAAGAGTCCACATGAAAAAGATGTTCAGTATCTGCCAAAACATCCATGTGCATGGCTAATTTTTTTTTGTTTTGCTGAATGAAGAAAAGAAGAATTTTTTGTCAGTTTATTAATAACAATGTAATTATAGAGAATAGCATTTGTAGTTATGTCATTAGGGTATAGCAGAGAACCTTGATTAATCCCTTGAAAATAGTTGTTTATTTCAGGTATTTTGTCCTCATTATTATTTCTAGATATTAAATTCTTGAAACTGTTGCCTTTAATTTTCTTAGAAACTGCATAACAGCAATGACCTGATGTGTATAATATAACACCATGGTTCCCTACCCTGGGATAAATTACCCCAGTGGGGTAATAAGCCCATTTTTTGTGGGTAATGGATGTTTGGTTTGGGAAGAGGCAATCAGCTTATAATTTCACACTGTGTCCTTGAAATGAAGACCAAGAAACGTAGCAGACTCAATGTGGCAAACAACACCCGAATAGCCATTTCATTCACAAAGCCAAGAATAAATAAACTGGCAAAGGCAATACAAGCTCAACACTCACATTAAGAATCATGGCTAGGTTACAGCTACTATACCTCTGATTATTATAGACTGGTACTATTGTATTGAATAATTTCCATTAACTTTGTCTGCTTTTGATGTATGAAAATATAATTACTTCTTTTCTTATATTACGGGTATTTGTTCATTGGGGTAATGCATAATAATGAAATTGTATTTTGGGAAATTCGCAGCAAAAAGGTTGGGAACCTACGATATAACAGAATCAAATTTTCTGCTTTCATTTATATCCTCATGTGTTGCATGTAAAATTTATTAACTCAAACAAAAAAGTAAAATTTGCACACCCACAAAATCCAATCAAAACAACTGAAAATATTTTGGACAAATCCAGACCAAAGCAAATTTCACAAGTCAGTGTGAAACGTAAGATTATGGATTCTGATTGGAGAGGAAATAGCAAATTGATCTATGACCCCAGTCAAATTTTTCTTCACACCTAGAAAATGAGTATGCTGTTCCGAGCTGATCACATGACTAAAATCCACTACTTAACCACATCTCTTGACTGGTCAAATGAAGTCTGAGATGGGCGTGGTAATCTGACGACTCATTCATTTTTCCTCCTTCCAATTTTCCTTTCTTCGTCTTCACCTTCCTTTTTTTTACATCTCTTGCTGGCCAGAAAAGAGTAAGGAACACAGACTTTATTAGTTAAATAGACTGATTCATCTTTTTACATACACGCATTCTGCTACTATCAACTATAAGCTCTGAATTTCTGTGGAACATTTAACTACACGCATTTTCTATTTGAACATTTTCTTCTTACACATATTATTCTGTTCAGTAAATACAATTTCACTTATTTTACAAATTGAACACTTACTCTTTCAATTCTTTCAACCTTTTGATGTTTTAAATTGTGGGGACTTCAGTTGTGTTTGACACAAGGCCAATTTAATAAGCATCACCAAGGCCCCTACAAATACACAGCTAAGTATAAAACAAAAAAGCACTTGTTGCAGACTCATTGCTGTTTTCAGCTACGTCAACAACATTACCACTTTTATAATCAAAATAAGGTTTAGGTGAATTTTATCTCTAAGTAAAGATTCAGAATGTGTTGTGGTGCGGTTGATATCAGCTCAGAACAAGAAATTGGGGAGCTGAGCTTGAATTCCATCTGAATCCATTGTATTCACTTGCGCACAAATACCCTTGGAAAAGGTATTAATCCATCACTTCCCTCCATCTATGAATTAAATATTGAGTTCTATAGCCTTGGTTGGCCACCAGTCTACCGCAGAAAGTAATGGCAATTCACCACATGAAAATTATCTGTGACTCTGTGTCGTGACTCTTTCAAGACATGATCGCCCAAGCATGTATCCCATATGGCATTTAACTGATTGACTGAAAGATGCATTAATGTCTTTTTCTTCTAGTAAGTTAAACATATTTTTAATATGAATAAGAAAATTGTTATAATGTTGCTCCACTATTGGACTCCTATAGGTTGATAAGGTTGGTTTTCTGATAGTTGAATAACTGAGTAAAACTATATTTTTGGTGTCTCTTAACAGACACCAAAAATATACGTTCTAGGGAAGCAGTTATACAACATTAATGAAGAAAAAGTCATCATTTCTGCTAAATACTCAAACTTTTTCTGGGTCATTAAGTTTAGCTTCCCATAATATATTTTTAACTGCAAAAAAATATCTAAGTGACTCGTCTTATACTAATAACAGAAAAGACATTATCAAATATAATACAACAATCGCACTTTGAGGTTTTGATTGACATTCTTCCATAATTATTTTTTCGTGGTTTCAATAAGAATTTTTAAAGTATTTGTATTGCTTACATTGTGATGTGTAAATCTCATAGGAAGTTACACGATTTCTCCTGCCTGAGATTTGTTATATTTATGCATGCACTTTATTTGCATACCACGCTACTCCTCCCTGAATCTGAGAGGTTTAACTCCCTTAGTTGCTTTACTGCTACTTTTGAATATTCCTGATGGTCTGCTTTGCTCTTCTGTTTGTTTTTTCCTGTGTCCTCTTTAATGGAGATCTTGGTCTAGATTTATCTTCCTCTTCTCGGTCTGTTAACTCATTTCCACTTTCCTCCATGTTCTCTTCTGTTTCAGTTTCCCCATCCCCTGTCTCCTCTCGTTCCTTGTGTCACATTTCTGTATCTTCAGGCTCGAACCTGGTTCTAAATTGATCAGCATGGGTTGCCCCTTTTTTCTAGTACAGCCTTATGTTGTCTTTTTTGTAAGACAAGCCTTACACTTTCTAGCTCTGTCTCCTTGTTATTTTTATTATTTGTACCAGACTTTCTCCTCTTTGGCAAACAACATAGTTATTGAGGCTCTAATTTACCTGCCCATTAAAGCTCATGGGCTTTGTTTTCTATCTGCATAAGGAACCATTTGATAGTTTAAAAGTAATTTAAGGAGATGTGCCTCTACAATCGCACCTACCTCCCATTAGCATGGAACAGGCTTGCCTCCCAGAGAGTAAAACACTACACCTCCTTGGCCTCACACTCTCAGCGGACCTCAAGTGGAATGACTATATCGAATCCATTGCTAAATCCGCTGCTATGAAAGTCAGTTCACTGTGCAGGGTCCAGAAGTTTTTTCGTCTGAAACTATCCTGCACATATATAAATCTACCATCCGCCCATGTATTGAATACTGCTACCACATCTGGTCGGGTGCCCCTGCTATTCTCCTTGGGGTTTTTGACAAAATACAGCGGATAATCTGTAATGTGATCGATACTGACTTGGCAGACCAGCTGCAATCACTCTCTTACCGGTGTGATGTGGCTTCCCTGTGCCTCTTCTATAAATACTTTCACTGCTTCTGCTTCGATGAACTTAGATAACTGGTGCCCCCTAGGTATGAATTTGCACAAGATACTAGATTAGCAACTAGGTCCCACCCTTTTACAGTAAAACCGATAAAATGCAACCGCAATTTCTACTCCAACAGCTTCTTTTCTTGCACTTCCCCGCCTGTGGAATTCCTTTCCACATACTTGCTTCCCCAACAGCTACAATCTCCAGGAGTTTAAATGTAAGATCAATAGACATCTAACACACTAACTCGCATCCATTCTCTCAAACACTCTTCCCATCTACATCCTTACTCGTCTATCACCCTCCTTCTGACATTTCCTATATCTAACCACTCTTTCTCATCACTTTCCCTATATAACCGCCTGTGCAATAGTGGCAGTGAAATGCCTTGCTTGGGGTGAAATTATTAAAAAAAAAAAGTGAAAATGCCTTTTGTCCCATTGCTACTGTTTGGACCATCCTTTCTGCTATGCCATTCAACTGAGGGTGATACAGTGGCATTTGTATGGTCAGTCAGTTAAGTGCCATACATGATACACGCTTTGGGCAATCATGTCTCGAAAGAGACATGACTGACTGGGCAGAAGATTATCCGGCAGTAGGTTGCCATTGCTTTCTGTGGTAGACTGGTTGCCAGCCAAAACTATAGAACCCAATCTGTCCTGTTATTTGACTCATAGCTAGAGGGAGAAGAGATGTATTATATTATTACGTAATAATTAGTGGGGGATCAGTTTATTACTTCATAACAATAGAAAATCGATCCCCTACTTTCTAACCAGTAGAAGCCTTAATTATGATTCCAACTATTATATTCAGTTAGTCATTTAAGTGCAATACGTGACACATACTTGGGCAATCATGTCTCGAAAGAGACATGACTGACTGGGCAGAAGATTATCCCGCAGTAGGTTGCCATTGCTTTCTGCGGTAGAGTGGTTGCCGACCAAAGCTATAGAATCCAATTTGTCTTGTTATTTAACCCACAACTGGAAGGAAGAGACGGATTAATACCTTTCCCAAGGGTATTTGCATGTAAATGAATGCAATGACTTCAACTGGATTTCTCGTTCCGAGCCGATATCAACTGCACCACAACACACATGGTACACATCCTATTTTTTTCACTAAATTTTCATGACAGAATTCTGGTGCATTGTTAGCAAATTTAGTTTCACAGCGGCAGCTTTCTTATCTCTTGCCTTTATTAATCCTGGCCATCCCAAGAATAAGTCTACTAAGATTAAAAATAAACCAATATCTCTAATGTGCTACATGTAGACCCTTGTCCATGGTTCCCCCTCTTTAGGCCAATTGGAGTAGATAGACTAAACTATTGCCCAGTTCACACTTCACCCACGTCTATTGAACAGGTGAAGAGGCTCATACCTTGTTCCCTGTTTAGGATGTGGCTTCCGGTTTTCTCTTTTCCAATCTTTTCACTTTTACATAGCCTCCTGCATATCAGTGGCGTTACTGCCTTGCTCGGGGTGATATGATAAAAAAAAATGTGTGTAATTTAGTTTGTTTAAATGTTTTAATTTCCATACATATGGGGTATCTTCTTATGTGTTCTTCAATATATTTAGAACTAGCAGTATAGTCCGACATTGCTCAGGTGTAATGAAAGCTTTCAAACTAATCCATGGTCCTGGAGCACAGACTCTTTGGATGTTGGCACGAAAGATTAAAAAGCAATAGTTGTTTCCTGTTAAACCGTAGACTGAAAGAAAAATCAATGGCTATAAGTCAAATTTTGATTTCCTAGAATTGATATCCAATTTTCTGCACTATTGTAAGAACTGCAACCTTGAAACTTCTGAATATCGTTTCTTATGTCTTTATCTATGAGTACATAAAATTTGATTAAAATCAGACCACTCCTTCTATAACCCAATTTTTTTTATTATCAATTTTCGATATTTATCGGAGATATCTCGACACAAAACCTAGCTAAGAACACTTGCAGACGCTTACAGTACAACTGTGTAAATTTTCAAGAAAATCAGTTCAGCTGTTTCGGAGTCTATAGGTAATGGACACACACACACACACACACACACACAAAGGCTCATCCCTTGTTCCCTGTTTAGGATGTGGTTTCTGGCTTTCTCTTTTCCAATCTTTTCACTCTTTTCTTTCTTTTTTTTTTTTCCAATTGGAGTAGATAGATAAACTGTCGCCTGGTTCATACTCCACCCACATCTATTGAACAGGTGAAGAGGCTCATCCTTTGTTCCCTGTTTAGGATGTGGTTTCCGGCTTTCTCTTTTCCAATCTTTTCACTCTTACATAGCCCCCTGCACATCAGTGGCATTATTGCCTTGCTCGGGGTGATATGATTAAAAAAAAAAAAGTTCCATTTATAAATAAGTTTAGATATCATGGCCACCAAGTTTGCAGTCTCAACCTTCTTTGCATTGCTGTGACATCACAATTTCTGCAAAGTTAGGCAAACATTTCTGTTTCTCTAAGGTCAGCAATCCCTGAATAGTGAATTGGTTAAAGATTTGCAAAACTAATGAAGCATTTAGCCTTTCAAGAATAGTAGGACAATGAAAATTTGAGGTCAATTTATAACAATATTTAGAAATTGACTGAGATTCCTGGACATGAAGCTTCTGTAAAATACAAAATGGGGCACTTTGGATATTATCTTATAGTGGGTTATCTGTTCTAGTGAAACGTAGTTGAATGTTGAAACAGATTAACTGAATTTGACCTCGTTAGTAGATAGCCCACTATAAGTTATAAAAAGGGTTATAAAACAAGAGAATCAAATTGAGTATAGAAACAACATTTTATATGTACACAGATATCAATTAGGGTTTTTTTACAAATAAAAGGAATGTCTTAAGGATGGGTCCAAAGGATGTTAAAATGTTTATAGCAGTAAATGCTGAAAAGAGAGTTTGTGCACACTTTTAATTGTTTCCATCTTTAAAATTTGGATAGGCATTATTATGTCTGCATTACATATAATGCCTTTCTCTACTGTTAACTTGTGTCTTGCTTCCTTGAAAGGTCTTTTTGCTAGAGTGCAGTTACATCACACATTCTTTCTCATACACGTTAGTATTTTGCTTAGAATCAGATCTTGTTGGATTTCTATGCTGAGTGTTTTGTGGGATAATACATCTGTTTCTACCCATTGTATCACTCCATCATCTGAATTTTCTTGCTCCTCGCTATTTTCATTCTGAAATCTTATTCTTGATAATGCATCCACATGAGGAATGGTACTTCACTTAACATACATAATGTCAAAACCAAACACCATAATTTTAATCATCATCATTTATCCATCACACCCAGATGGTGCATAGGGCAGCAATCATCATCATCATTTATCCATCACATCCAGATGGTGCATAGGGCAGCAATCATCATCATCATTTATCCATCACATCCAGATGGTGCATAGGGCAGCAATCATCATCATCATTTATCCATCACACCCAGATGGTGCATAGGGCAGCAATCATCATCATCATTTATCCATCACACCCAGATGGTGCATAGGGCAGCAATCATCATCATCATTTATCCATCACACCCAGATGGTGCATAGGGCAGCAATCATCATCATCATTTATCCATCACACCCAGATGGTGCATAGGGCAGCAATCATCATCATCATTTATCCATCACACCCAGATGGTGCATAGGGCAGCAATCATCATCATCATTTATCCATCACACCCAGATGGTGCATAGGGCAGCAACATTTTGTTGCTGTTTCTGTAACAAACTGTTTTTTTACGGGGCACGGTTGTTAGCCCTGCACCCAACCCTCAAACCTGGAGAACCAGTGGACCATTCTTGGTCCTTTCATTTACAGCACCTGGTATTTCCAAATGGTCATTTATTTAAGTACTGACCAGGCTCGATGTTGCTTAACTTCGGTGATCGGACGGGAACCGGTATATTCAACATGATACAGCCGTAGACCCATGATTTTAATAAAAGAATAATGTCATCAAGAATTTTAAGGTTGGTCATATATTTTAATGGCCAACCTCAAAATTCTTGATGACATTATTCTTGGTAACTTATTTCGCAGATTGAATAAGAATTTCATGAGCTTGTGATCTGATTTTAACAGGAACTTTTTACCCAACAAGAAATTTTGTGCTCTCTCTCCATAATCCAGACTATGGTGAATGCTTCCCTTCCTATATTAGAATAATTACATTCTGTCAATAACAAATTTTCTGGAAAGATACATGATTGGGTGACCCTCTTGTGATTAAGTAGTCTTGTATGGCATGTTCACAAGAGTCATTAAAGTAACTTCTTTTTTTTTAGGTTGAAGATTTTTATTACCAGTTTACTTGTCAAAGCCTTTTTTAATGTTTCAAAAGCATTATTTTTCTTCTGTATCCATGTGAATTCTACATTTGTTTACACATTTTCGCAAATGGTTCATTGCATTTGCTATACCTAGGAAGATATCTGCTGTAGAAGTTAATTAATCCTAAGAAAGATTCAAATTCTTTCTTGTTCGTAGGCTTTGCTACATTTGCAGTTATATTTGTTAACCTCTCGTCAGTGAATATTTCTTCCGTAGTTATTTTTGATATCCTAGATAGGATATTTTTTCAGTCTAGCTCACATTTATCTCTGTTTATGGTCATGCTCGTCTGATTTAATCTCTGTAAAACTTGCTCTGTTTTATGCTTTAATTCATCCTTGGTGTGAGCTCCCATGCATATATCATCTTGATATATTATTATGTTCTACACTTTTTCTAATAAGATCTTCTCAATAGCTCTCTGAAAAATATGACTTGCTGTTTAAATTCCAAACGACAGGTGAGTTTATCTTAATAACCCCAACAGTGTATTCATTGTAGTAATCTCCTTAAATTTATCATTTATTTCAATTTGGTTACTCTCTTCCTAGATTCTAACGAAATTGTCTTGTTTCTTAATACTTTACTCAACTTCTCGAATGCTTCCTTCGCCATGCCAATTCGCTTTCGGATCTCTGTGTTGCACTTTTCGTCTTCTGTTATAACGCTTCCCAGAATTCTTTTTCTCTACTGGCAGTAGTACACGTGCGTTTGGGTTAGAATCAGCTTAGAAATATTCTTAAAAGTAAGTTATAATTTTACTTTGATTTTATTTTGTTTTATTTTCTGTGGCTAATTTTAAAATAGTTTCATGGTTATTTGAACGAGTGTTCTTTATCTTTTTTCAAATAAATTTCTTTGACCGGACTTTAACTAGTTAAAGTTAAAACTAACCACCATTACCTTTTTTTTTCTCTTTCTTCTTCAATTGGAGTCAGTCAGTTAAGTGCCATACGCGATACACACTTGGACGATCATGTCTTGAAAGAGACATGACTGACTGGGCAGAAGATTATCCCGCAGTAGGTTGCCATTGCTTTCTGCGGTAGACTGGTTGCCGACCAAGGCTATAGAACCCAATCTGTCCTGCTATTTAACTCATAACTGGAAGGAAGCAGACGGATTAATACCTTTCCCAAGGGTATTTGCGCGTAAGTGAATACAATGGATTCAACTGGAATTCGAACTCGGCTCCCCGGCTTCTCGTTCCGAGCCGATATCCACTGGACCACACGCACATCTCAATTGGAGTAGATAGTCTAAACTATCACCCGTTTCACACTCCACCCACGTCTATTGAACAGGTGTAGAGGCTCATCCCTTGTTCCCTGTTTAGGATGTGGTTTCCGGCTTTCTCTCTTCTAATCTTTTCACTCTTACGTAGCCCCCAGCACATCAGTGGCATTACCGCCTTGCTTGGGGTGATATGATTAAAAAAAAAAAAAAAATGCTGATTTTAAGTCAATCTTCGCAAAATGCTTCATGTTTGATAATTCATGACTTCAGTTTTGATACTTGGTAGAGGAAATGAATCTGATCATCTCTGATGGTTATTCCCAATTTTGTAATCGCCGCATATTCTTATGTCTCTGTCGTTTTTTTTAATGGCAACTATTGGTGAAGCCCAATTGCTCCCCCCACCCCACGAGTGACGTTTTCCAAAATGTCCTGCTGAATCATTCTTTTTAACTGTGCCACTACTACAGGTAAAATATATATTCGCAGATTCTTTGATTCAATACATGTTGGATGATGATTCTCCTTCAAACAAATGCTCGCTTTATAATCCTGTAGTAATCCTATTTTTTGTGGTTTACAGCCTATCACGTTGAATACACCGGTTCTCGTTCGATCACCAAAGTTAAGCAACGTTGAGCCTGGTCAATACTTAGATGGGTGACCACTTGGGAATACCAGGTGCTGTAAGCATTTAGTGACAGATGTGCATGCTTACGGCTATATCACGTTGAATACACTGGTTCTCGCTCAATCACCGAAGTTAAGCAACGTTGAGCCTGGTCAATACTTAGATGGGTGACCACTTGGGAATACCACGTGCTGTAAGCGTTTAGTGACGGATGTACGTGCTTACGGCCATATCACGTTGAATACGCCGGTTCTCGCTCGATCAGCAAAGTTAAGCAACATTGAGTCTGGTCAGTACTTAGGTGGGTGACCACTTGGGAATACCAGGTTCTGTAAGCGTTTAGTGATGGTTGTGCATTGTGGTGCAGTGAATATCGGCTCGGAAAGAGAAATCGGTGAGCCAAGTTCAAATTCCAGTTGAATACCCTGCATTCACTTAAGCACTGGCACCCTTGGGAAAGGTATTAATTCATCCCTTCCCTCCAGTTATGGGTTAAATAACAAAAGTAGGACTTGGGGACCCTGCCCTTAAAAAACAAATCCTAATGAATCTTGATACTCGAAAAGAAAAAAGTATTAATAGATACAAAAATTATATAAAAACAACAATAAATTGTTGAAAGAAAAAGATATTACCAGTAATAAATAAACAAAAATTTAGTTGGCAATAAATGACCCGCCGAGGTTGATATGCCATAAAAACAACACAACCAACCAACTATTTTTTGTTCTTCAGATTCCACCAAATTAATCAGTTCTGATGTACAGACTTTTAAAAAGTCTATTCCTAGCAATCCATGGGCTTTTATATATGCTATCACTGTTATGGGTATGATTTTGAAATAATTCTGGTTTGAATGTTCCTATGAACATGCCCAATGCTTTAATTGTAGTTCCACTGAATTGTTGTGTTGGGAGACAATAGTTGTCTTCCCTTTTGAGGAACTCTTCTTTATCTGAACTTATTCCTTTCCATGCCTTGGTGGGTAGAGCCACGAGGAGTACTACTGAGCAAACGGTATATCATTTCTTGTCTATTCTTGCTAAAACATTCATGTTCATTTGGACAACATGAATATTCATCTTGTTTTGGGACGTACTTAAATATTCTGAATGTATCGTACTTGTTTTTATTATATTAAAGGCCCATTTGTTATTGCCGTGTAACTTGCCTTTTTTTTTTACTGCACATGCTACAGCAACGTATTATATATACACTAATGTTAATATTAGTATCACATAACTGGAATTATCACCAGTTCACAACTAATACTAATAATTGTAATTATAAAGTAAACATTTTGGTAAATTTTCGTTTTAGATCCCGAAGGCTTTTCTCCCTTCAAATTTATCTAAAATAGCATTATTTCTGTGCAAATGTATATGCTGAACTCAAATCAACAATTAGTTATTGAAGAAATTTACCTTTATTGATCTTAACGACCAGAAAAAAATCGAACTTCATCTCACACTTTTTGTCTCCTGTAACTCTTACGAAGTCATGTAATTAACTGCAGAATGACTTTCGGCGTAGGCAACAAATTTCGGCCTATTTACTTCCTTTAATGAAATTTCCACCTATTTACTTCCTGTAATGAAAGTAATACGCGTAGAAAAAAGGAAGTAAATAGGCAGAAATTTCAGTAAAGGAAGTAAATAAACTGAAAATAGGCCAAAATTTATTGCCTACGCCGAAAGCCATTCAGCACTTAATTACATGACTGCGTTAGAGTTACAGGAGACAAAATGAGCGAGATGTAGTTCGATTTTTTTCTGGATGTTCAGATCAATAAAGGTAGGTTTCTTCAATAATTGTTGATTTGAGTTCAGCATATACATTTGCACAGAAATAATGCTATTTTGGATAAATTTGAAAGGGGAAAAGCTTTCAGGACCTAAAACGAAAATTTATTAACTTTTTTATCCTAGGCTTTCCCATGTCCTGCCAAAAATTTGTTAGAATTAGCGTAATGTCACTGCTGGTATCTACCTGCATTTGAAAATATTTTTCATTTATTTTTACTCTTTTCCTGGTTTTTGTTGGTGTATTTATTGTGAATAGTTCTGCCTTTTCTGTAACAATTTACGTGCCTCCAATTTCTTCAACTTGGCTTTTGTATCTACATATCTTCTGAAAGTAATCTTCTTTTTTCAGATTAGGCATGTTTTATTGAAATCTGAGCATTTATTTTTTTCTCTTACATGTTGTTTGCCACTGTATCTGCATTGAACTTTGTATTTCTTTGTGCTATACGGTCTCTCTCCCGTCCTGCTGTTGGTTGAACTGCTTTATCAGTTCTAGCCACTACACAAATTCTATACTGGTTTCTAAGTTCAAATTAACGCCTTGCAGACTTTCTAATATCTTATGTTTAAATGAGGAGTCATGCATGTTTTCTATCATGTGAAACTGGATCAGTTCATCATCTGTGGTCATTTCACCACTATCAAGTTTTTCGAATTGAGTGTGTTTGACTTTTTCTTTTAATCGGTATAGAAATTGTATGATAGACTCATTTGGTTGTTGTCTCGTCTCAAGAAACTTTGTTTTTTCAGTGATGACTAACCTCCTCTTTGGTCTAATATTCTTTTTTACTGTTTTGAAGATTTCTTTGAAAGCTAGATTATCTAAGTTTTTTGGGTATGCCATCCTTGAAACTTTATTTACTGCTAAACATCTTGCTATTGCAAGGAACATATACGTATTTTTTATTTTTTTTTATCCTTCATTTTGTCTGTCTCTTAGTTTCTTTATCCTGGCCAACACTGCACAGTATCTTATTTATGTCTCCAAATGCTCTGGATCATTGAGTATGGTCAGACACCCTATTGGCAGCACCATTGTTGTGATGTGTAAATCTTGTAAGACGCTACATGATTTCTTCACTCCCAGTGCCTGAAGTTAACTCTATTCATGTGTGTATCTTATTTGCATATCATGCTACAACTTACATGATCAGAAATCTCATACTCCCTATACTATAAATTTCACATCACCACAGAACACATGTACTGTAAAATCATTCAATTATGGCAGATTGACTGATTTTGGGATATGAAGACTTGATGATGTGACATATAAGAATCTCTGGCAGTCTCACTATACTCCAGTAATTTCTATCAAGAAAATTTAAGTTTCTGGTCCTGGGCAAGACAGTAAACTGCATCTGGCAGCAAGGCAACTGAGAAGTTGTGAGGAGCATGGAACCACCTCTTAATTGCTGTTGTTCCCAGGTTCACCCTGACCCAGAGTGGTAGCACCTGTTAGGGTCCCAGCTATGGGCAAATAGTTAGCCCCCCCAAACTGGGGTCAAAACCCTATGAAAGTATAAAAATAGATTTTTATAGAAAAATATACATTTTTCAAGGAAAAAATTATTACCAACAATACATTTTTCAAGGAAAAAATATTATTACCATAATACATTTTTAAAGGTAAAAATATTATTACCAGCAATACATTTTTAAAGGTAAAAATATTATTACCAGCAATACATTTTTAAAGGTAAAAATATTATTACCAGCAATACATTTTTAAAGGTAAAAATATTATTAACAGCAATATATTTTTAAAGGTAAAAATATTATTACCAGCAATACATTTTTGAATAAAAAAATAGAAGACATCTTCAGTTTTCTAAAATAATAAAAATAAAATAAAAACAACTTTTTCATCAAAATCTGACTAAATCAACTTCTCACTATAACTGAACATTAAAGACTTTTATAGAAAAATATACATTTTTGAAGGAAAAAAATTATTACCAGTAATACATTTTTGAATACAAAACCAGAAGACAACTTCAGTTTTGTAAATTTTTAATTTTCTCTCTATATCATTAATACTATGAAATTTTTCTCTGCTGTTTGTATTCCATGTCACCAGTAATACTTTTAACAGCAGAATACTCCAGTTGAATTTTTCTGAACTTTGGTGATTCTCTCAAGGGGGTTAGTGAATATAAATATGAGGTACAGTTTGGTAAAATTCTAGCGATTACACCTACATCAAGAATTGGTTGTTGTACCAGTTTTCTTATTGAACACTAATGTTTCTTGCTTTTTTTATTCAGGTTGAAAATGCAGTTCACATACCTAAAAATTTGAATTAAAAGATTAATTACACCATATTTAAAAATGTTTGATAAAATCTAAGATAGTAAAAAAAAAACTACAATAACACGAGGGAAAGCTCTAAATGTCCTGAGGGAAATTTTCATTTAAAAAATACTGTCCATATTTTTATCAAAAATTTCATTGAATCAAAAAAATAATGAACTTTGTTGGTGTTCTAAAATTCAGTAGCAAAATTTTAAAGCCATTTAGAAATACTAAACACATAGACAAAATCATGTGCAAACTTAAGCAAATTTTAAGTTTACCCATGCATATTTGTGAATTTTTTATGGAAATATTTTTTACAAATCAAAAAATTCAAACATTTGTTTTTAAATGTTTATTAGAAATTATTATAAAGATTTCATTTAAGTATTTGTATGGAAAATTTTATTAAAAATTTATATAAATTTCATCGGCAGAATTCAATAAATCTGTTAACAGTGAAGGCCATCTTATTACTTTATTTCAATGTACCATGAATTATAAAGTCATAAAATTAATTTAACCATTAAGTTTTAATGCTTTTCACAGATAACATAAAAGAAATTACTCACTTTACTATTTTTGTTTGATTTTTTTTTGATAACACAAATTCCTGTATTTGATAAATCCTTATCTTTTGAAAATAAAAATACATTCAGTTTTTGTAAATTATTTCAGTGAAAATATTTACAATACAAATAAAAAATCAACTCACATCAAAAAAGCTCAAACAGTAAAAAACTAATAAAAATATTTCTCTTAGTTTATCCTACATAGTGACATCAGCACATAAGTTCCACCCATCAAACAGACATTCTGTCTAGATGATATTGGCTCATCCTTATTTATATGAGACATCTCCCCTAACTGATATCAGTTATCTCCCCTAAAAGCAAAATAAGAAGAATCTACTCCATGGATTGAATAAAGTGTTCAGTTCAAAATTCCACATATATTATCAAGTACAACACAATGGTGGACTTGGTTGAAAATTCCTCCCAGAAAACTTGTAAAGGGGCCCAGTCAAAAGGACCTACTTAATCCCAAAACACTTAATTAAACAAGGGACTGAGGATATCTGTTATCTACTGAAAAAAATTATAGCATCTAGGAGGTATATTTAAGTTTTTCAAGAATCTATGCAATATTTTTCTTTGTTAGTTTTTTCAGTTATTTTTCAAGTGATGGATCATCACTTTGGAACCCTCTGGGAAAGATCCCTAGTATCTTGGTGAGCCAGTCTGTCACTGGTATAACATCGTCCGGTTCACACTTCATGCACGTCTATTGAACAGGTGAAGAGGCTCATTCCTTGTTCCCTGTTTAGGATGTGGTTTCCGGCTTTCTCTTTTCCAATCTTTTCACTTTTCTTTTTTTTCTTTTTTTCAATTGGAGTAGATAGACTAAACTATCGCCGATTCACACTCCACCCACGTTTCTTGAACAGGTGAAGAGGCACATTCCTTGTTCCCTGTTTAGGATGTGGTTTCCAGCTTTCTCTTTTCCAATCTTTTCACTATTACATAGCCCCCTGCGCATCAGTGGCGTTACCGCCTTGCTCAGGGTGATATGATTTTTAAAAAAATATCAGATGAAGGCTATACAATATAATATCCAAAGTAGTTTGAATTTTATAACAAATATGAGTATGCTGGTTTGAATTTTAAAGCATACCAAACCACTCATAGACCCATTGAGTTTTCTTTTAAAAGCAGTTCATGATGCAAAATGATGAGGCAACAATATTATTACTTTTATTATTAATTACACATTTTAATTTATATTTGAAGATAGACTGCAAAAGAAGGTTTATGGTTCCACCAAGTTAAAACATTGTGTGAAAATTTAGAGTAGTAACTTAAAACCGGTGTAGACATTTTAAAAAAATTAAGTATATTTTTTATTATACATACCTGTTTCTTTCTCACATTTATTCTAAAATATGTAACAGCAGCAAATCAGTGTTCATTCTTTTATTTATTTACCATCAAGTCATGTGAGACATATAGCCTTGCTACCTTTAAAGTTGGTTACAAAAAAGTTCTAATGTAATCTAGTAAATTGTATATAAATATTTGTGGTGTTATGCATATTTAAATTTATTTCGTTATGTTGTTATAATGTACTAGCAGTATAGCCCGGCATTGCTTGGGTGTAATGAAAGCTTTAAAACTAATCCATGGTCCTGGAATTCAGACTTAGCCTAAAGAATATTTGTGTGAAGTTTGGTGAGAATCGGATAAAAATTGTGGATTTGTATAAAGGACATACAGACAGATAAACAGACACACACACAAACATCTTGCCTTTTATATATATATATATATTATTGATTTTCTGCACTACTGTAAGAACTGCAACCTTCTCTTAAAAAAATATGGTGACTTCAAAAAATTATCAGGGGTTAGCAATTATCCAGGGATGAAAATGTCATGGTACACAACTGTCTTGGCGCAAATGTCCGATACACAACTGCTTGTCTACTGTTTTGCCAACCACTACAATCTCAACCTTGATAAGTCTAGGGTTAACCCTTATCTTTCCCACATATCCTCATCAACTGCACCTCTTACATGTTACTGCTGATACAACATTTTTCAGTAACCCTCTACCTTGAATGGCTCTTAGGCTTTAAGTTAGGTGAACATTAGTAAAAAAAATGGTGTGAAAGGAAAAAATATACATAGAAGGAGGGTTAAAGAAAGAATACAGATATAGATGGATGAGCTTTTTAATTGGATATTAAGAAACAAAGATTGAAATGCAGGTAGGGGTGGGAAGGCATGGAAGAGCATCACATGTACTGCATCCATAGCAGCAGTGGTGTGTCTAAGGCAAGATAGCCAGATAGAGTCATCCCTCTTCAGGTTGGTTTTGAATTTAGTTTTCCTTCACCTAAACTAGCTTCAATCTGCTCTACTATTTAACCTATAACATTGGCTTCATATCTTTTCTAAGAGCTTTAGCATGATGTGAATAAACTAGAATTGAGTGAGAATTGAACTTGGCATGCCAAATTCACTTTGCGCACCAATAACCATCATGCTATCTCTATCTCCTGTAAAAATAGATTGAGAGATAAAAAATATAGACTGGAAAGGATCAGGAAAGAGTGAGAAGATACAGGCAAAGAATGAACAAAGAGAAGAGGCATGGGATAATTGATAATCTTGGTAGTCAACACCCATGGAATTTCCATACAGCCAACAAGTCTATTATTATTGTTGTTGTTGTTGTTGTTCGGGTTAAATAATAATCTTAATTTCATGATTATATTTCATATTCATGCTGATGATATTTCAATGTTGATCATATTTTTAAAATAAAAATTATTTTCCTTTCAAATATAAATTGCCATCACTAAGTTATACTTCCTCATATAACAGCAATTTCTTGCTGTTAGTAGCCATCTTGATGAGCATTACAAAGATGCTACTTCCATAATTATTCCATCTGTTTCTGATATAATTTTGGTTGGGTATTGTTCAGAATTTAGCATGTACCATTTGGATTTGATTCATTTATTCACAATGCAATTCTCTTGGTTGATGCTTAAATATTACATCTGAAAATATGTTAAACATGTTAATATTTGAGCTAAAAGCCATTTTTATTGGTGAAATTAAATTTAAACTGAGTTGATATATTCAGTCAAGATATGCTGGTTGTTTGTATTTAATTTTTTTTTTTGAAGGAAGGTATTTGTGTGAGGCTAGTACTTTAACTATTGTCATATATATATATATATATATATATATATATATATATGGGTGCATGACCATGTGATTAGAATGTTTCTTTTTCTAACCATGAGACCTGGTTTTGAATTTCACTATGGCTGATTTGTCAGGAAGGTGACTTTTTGATATTATTTTAATTCAGAAGTCAGTCAATTATGCAACCTTGGTTGGAGAATCAGTTGAAATACCTGAAGATACCAGAACTGACTTTTGAATGAAAATATTTAAAAGCTCTACATTATATATGTATTGAGCACTTTTTATTACAACTGTATACTGGTCTAATTTAATTCTGACCAATAACTGGCTAATAGTAATTATTAATTTTCTCTTGTTTTACAATTAAGCACTTTTATGATCATTGTATTTTATAAGGATTTTAAAACCTAATAAAGGCTTTTCCAGATCACACAATTGAAAGTCCATTAAGGAAACTACAGTGCAAGAATTTAAAATAGCATATTCATTAAAAAACATCCCTATTCCTAACAGGCATAAATACGTGCTAAATTTGCTACACAACATTAAAAAGTTCCTTACCAGAATGAGATGGAAAGCATTGTTCTTCTTACAAAAATATGCAGGGGAGAAGGAAAACTCGGAAAATTTTAAATTTAAATTTAAAATCAGGAAATAGTCACCTGCTGTTGAAGAACTGGCTAAATTTGAAAATTATATGATTTATCTGATAGATGAAATCAAATTTAAAAGGATTAACAATTTCCAAAAACTATTAAACGCTGAAGTAAAAAAAATTTAAAAAAACACAAAATATCCTTATTAAAGGTGACAAATCAATAAGTCCAAAGGATTACAGCAAAAACAAAAATGAAGAAGTCACCAAATGTTACAAAAAGGCGCCAGACTTCTACATGGAAAATATAAATGATGAGGTGAAAAACATCACAGATAACTGGGTATAAGTGACAAAGTCAAAATATTAACAGGTAAGCAAGCATTTCTAACTATAAAAGACCATAAGGATAATTTTCTCACTAATTCTTACCAACAAAAACTGAATTAGGTTAAATAAACCAAGAAATTCTAAAAAAACAATCTAATTTAGACACACAAGCCAATCAATGGAAGGACACAAGTGAGTAAATTTTTGGGTTCCAAAAAATCTAAACTTATTTATAAATGAAACTTTGTCTGTGTGTGTGTGTATCCATTACCTATAGACTCCGAAACAGCTGAACCGATTTTCTTGAAAATTTACACAGTTGTACTATAAGCGTCTACGAGTGTTCTTAGCTAGGTACCCCCGATAAATATCGAAAATCGATAATCGAAAAAATCAGGTTAAAGAAGGAGTGGTCCGATTTTAATCAGATTTGATACACTCATAGACAAAGACATAAGAAACGATATTCAGAAGTTTCAAGGTTGCAGTTCTTATAATAGTGCAGAAAATTTTATATTGATAGTAGGAAATCAAAATTTGACTTATATCTATTCATTTTTCTTTCAGTCTACAGTTTCGCTTTAACTGGAAACAACTATTGCTTTTTAGTCTTTCGTGCCAACGTCCGAAGAGTCTGAGCTCCAGGATCATGGATTAGTTTTAAAGCTTTCATTACACCCGAGCAACGCCAGGCTATACTGCTAGTATATATATATTTCATTAATCTTTGTTAATTTCCATAACATGTTTACATTTGTTGACATTACGATACATTTCAGTGCAGATATGGTTATTTAAGGTGAATCGAGAATTGTGTTATATACCAAATGACACATATTTTTGTAACAAAAATTTATTGCAAATAATCAGGCCAGTAGAAATAAATATATAATACTGTTTCATTATAAAACAGAATGTCTACTTGAATACGAGTATTGATCAAAAATAATGTCCAAACAAATCATTTCAAATTGTTGGTTGTTTAAAGACCATTTTGTTAATCTTTGTTAATTATCCTATGTCTATAGCATGAATTGGAGTTTCATACACTATGCAATCGTCAGGTGCTTATTATTATGTACTGATGATTCCAGGATCTGAAGTTTTAGTTCTTGTGTTGTTCATACTGGTTGTATATTATAATACTGGGATGCTATTTTTTTAATTGTAAAATTTAATTTGATTTGAAGTAAAACTTAAACATGAAATTGGAAAGTAAAATCTTAAAAGTTAAATTAATTAAAATTGAATTTTCTCAGTTTAGAGAATTGCTCACTTTCCATTGGCCAGAAAATTTTTTCACACTGACTTGTGAAGTTTGCTTTTGTCTTTTTTCTTCAAAATTGTTTTCAGCAAATTTGATCCAATTTTGCGTGTGTGCAATTCTACTTTAATTGATAAAAATATGACACGGGTCATCAAATCCCATACATTGTGTTTCGTCCAATCAGAATCCAGAATTACTATTTTTTGTGATGGCTGGCGAAATTTATTTTGTTCTTTTTTTTCTTCAAAATGTTATGTTTTCAGCAATTTGATCTGTAATCTTAGTCAGCATAACTCTGCTCAGTTAAGTGACAAATTCTCCACATTAACCCTAAACACACACACACACATACACACACCCACACATCTATATATACTGTGTGTGTTTGTGTGTGTATATCTATATAACGTTTTTATATCGTATGCTTTTCTCAGGTTCCTCCTGGTTTTCTTTGTGAGGAAATAAAAAATCGTCTTTCATTTGTAAACAAATAGAAAAGAAATTGCATCCATCCACCAATAACTGAAGCTACCTACCTAGCTACCTAGCTACCTAGCTACCTACCTACCTACCCACCTACATACCTACCTACCTACCTACCTACCCCTTTCATCATCGCTTCAAAAATTAACAATAACATTTATCAATGCTATTTTGAAAGATAACTTACAATCAAAAAGACATGAAATTTGCAGCTAAAGATATTGGATCTAAAACTAATTTTCCAAAAGTAGAATACTTATAGGGCAGAGGTTATACATTTTATTTTACTATAAACTCCACCCACGTCTATTGAACAGGTGAAGAGGCTCATCTCTTGTTCCCTGTTTAGGATGTGGTTTCCGGCTTTCTCTTTTCCAATCTTTTAACTCTTACATAGCCCCCTGCACATCAGTGGCGTTACCGAATTTGAACTTGGCTCCCCGATTTCTCGTTCCAAGCCGATATCCAATGCACCCCAACACACATCCTGGATACGCACTGTATAAAGTACAGTTAGCTTTATTAGGTTGCGTAACTTAGTACAACAAATTTTAATTTATTTTTTAAATTAATAGTTTTATTATTTAATATACAAAATATTCTGATTATCTTAAAAACAATCTAATGATTAAAATAACAAATACTTATCTAAACTTATTTATAAATGGAACTTTGTCTGTGTGTGTCTTTGTGTGTTTGTGTCCATTACCTATAGACTCCGAAACAGCTGAACCAATTTTCTTGAAAATTTATACAGTTGTACTATAAGCATCTGCAAGTGTTCTTAGCTAGGTTTTGTGTTGAGGTACATCCGATAAATATCGAAAATCGATAATCAAAAAAATTGGGTTATAAAAGGAGTGGACCGATTTTAATTAAATTTGATACACTCATAGACAAAGACATAAGAAATGATATTCAGAAGTTTCAAGGTTGCAGTTCTTACAATAGTGCAGAAAATTGATAATATATATATAAAAGGCAAGATGTTCGTGTGTGTGTGTCTGTTTATCTGTCTGTAATACAAATCCGCAATTTTTATCCAATTCTCACCAAACTTCACAGAAATATTCTTTAGGCTTGAGTCTGAGCTCCACAACCATAGATTAGTTTTAGAACTTTCATTACACCCGAGCAACGCCGGGCTATACTGCTAGTTTAATAAAATTGCAATATTGATTTTTGCATACATTTTTTGAAGTTTTATATATACAAAAATCCACTTTCCAATCTGCCTTGCATTTGCAAGAACTATAAGCAAATCCCAAGGCCAAACACTTCAAAAAATTGGAATTTGTCTCCAAAACAGTTTTAAGTTGCAGGCTCAAGAGTAAGAAATCCTAACAATTTACTCTTCACTGTTAAAAAGGAAAAAGAAAAAAAAATTTTCTTAAAAAATATTATTTACCATGATGTCCTATACAAAATATTTTTACCATGAAGTTTTGAATTAAATTTAAGAAATTATTAAAACATAAAGTAGGGTTTTTTTTTTCAAACAAATGAGCTTATTCAAATTTCATCAATTGGTTTATGAAATTAAATGAAACATAGACAAAACATGTTAGCAATGACTTCAGCAATACAAAATACTGTGATGATTTCAAGACACATGTAAAAACTTCTCATTTTGCTATATATGGGTATTGTTGATAATTTTACTATAAATGGTTATTGTTAGTAATTTTTTTATATAAAATGTATTTTTATAATTTCATATAACTTTATTTTTGTTTGAAGTTTCACTATTTGCCCATAGCTGGGAGCCTAACAAATGTTTCCACCCTAAGTTAGAGTGGACCTGGGAACGACAGCAATTAAATGGTAGTTCGAGACTACTCAAACCTTCAACTCCTGATCAGTAGCCTTGCCGCTAAACGTAGTTTATTGTCATACCCAGGAATCATAGAATTCAAGAACATGAATGAATTAATAAATAAACAAAAATTATAATTTGGAACTGTAAACATGCTGATAGATTCTGTTTGAAAACATGAAAAAGAGTGAAGGAACTTGGGAGTTTTCTAAAATAAATAAACACCCATTTTGAAAATTGCACAGCATGAAACATGTTGCTAATGGGCAAATAATCAAAAAATCTTATTTTGATGGGTGTGTGTGAGTTTTATAATGTTAGTTTTTGTGATGTTATCTGAAGGGAACTTTTGGTAACTCACTATCAGCTAGTTATATTTCAGTATCTTCATAAAAAGTCAACATACTAAACAAATCCTTCAAATAATACACAATAATGCTCTTGGAATAATTCTTTCAAGTAATCCACTTAGAAACAATTTCCTCAATGATGTATAAAACCGGAATGATGAATAACAGAATATACTTAGACTTCTGTTTGAGTGCTTTATATACTAAACTAGCAGTATAGCTTGGCGTTTGCTTGGGTATAATGAAAGCTTTAAAACTAATCCATGGTCCTGGAGCTCAGACTTTTTGGACATTGGCATGAGAGACTAAAAAGCAATAGTTGTTTCCAGTTAAAGTGAACTGTAGACTGAAAGAAAAATGAATGGATGTAAGTCAAATTTTGATTTCCTGGTATCGATATCAAATAAGTTTTTTTCATCGTAAACTGAATTTTGAAGGCTAAATAAGTCCTCTGAATAAATGGTATCATGGCTGAGACTAAGAACTACAATTATACATACTTAGAGCCAAACCCGAAGCAAAAGCTAAAATAAAAGGGCTGAAAAAAATACAGACATACAGGCAGATAAACAGACACACACACAAACATCTTGCCTTTATATATATATATATATATATTATTGATTTTCTGCACTATTGTAATAGCTGCAACCTTGAAACTTCTGAATATTATTTCTTATGTCTTTGTCTATGAGTGTGTCAAATTTGATTAAAATTGGACCACTCCTTCTATAACCTGAATTTTTTGATTATCGATTTTCGATATTTATCGGGAGTACCTTGACACAAAACCTAGATAAAAACACTCGCAGACGCTTATAGTACAACTATGTAAATTTTCAAGAAAATCGGTTCAGCTGTTTCAGAGTCTATAGGTAATGGACACACACACACATACACAGACACACACACACACACACACACACACACAAAGTTACATTTATAAATAAGTTTAAATTTAGATATTTATGATCATGTGATCCCAGTAGCAGAACTCATTCAACGGTTATGTTTGTTGACTGGTGATTCGTGCTCGACCGCATATGTCAGTATTGGCTCTTTCTTTGTACATAGCTGGAGAACCAGACCATATGTGACAGCAATATTCAAAGGATTGATGAATGATAAATTTCTAAACATTTAAGATAGATTCAGGAGAATAGCTGTATGTGAGTAAGTATCAAACAAACCTTTATTGGATGTCTGTTTTTTTTATTTCAAACTGTATATTATGTCTACAAGTCTGAAAATGGACTCTCTGGATTAAAAATAAATATATATATATATTTCAATTCTCACACATGGCTACAAGAGGTTGCATGGGCATTGTGAGGGCCCAATCCCAATCAATGTCATTGATCTGCCAGCTGAACTGTGTGATAGAAATCAAAATGGTTTCTTGGTGAAGGGGAATGCCTCTTCCCCAAACCATCTGTACCAAGTGACCATCGACCAGTCACAAACCTGGGTGAAGGAGCTGCATCCCAGATTTCAACAGCTTTACCAATGGGTGAAGGAACTTCTGTAAGGAGGATGGGGTAACCTCAACATCCCTGGTGTAAAAGGGACCAGCAAGCCATTGCACTATTTTTTCCTAAATGTCACCATGACAACAGAAAGAGGGGGAGTCATTATCACAGTGGCAGAAAATATACTAACTAAATAAATGAATGAATGAATATAGATACAGTGTGCGATGGATAGATTGTCGCCTAAACTACACAAAAAAGAAAGTAACACTGGTATCTCATTTTAACAGATATATTTACCAAGATTAAAGATTAAGTTATTTGTTCACCACAGCTGTAGCCTGGTATTGAACTCACAACTCTTTGGGTCAAGTCATTGGAATTAACCAAGGTCTATATTCATTGCGCTATGTTTCCTTGAGAAGTCCAGAAGTATAGACAAATAAAAAGCAGAGCATCTACTCCAATATAGTTATCCATAATAAATAATGTACAAGCAGTAAATTAAAGTGTGTGTGTGTGTGAGAGAGAGAGAGAGAGAGAGAGAGAGAGAGAGAGAGATCCCTTAGCCTCAAGAAACCTTGGAGCTGCTGTACCCAAAGAGTTATGCCTCAGTAGCTGATGGCAGTGCAGCATTTTGTTATGACTGTACAGACTCACAAGAAAGTTACAGTCTTGATTGTAATAAATGCATGTGAAGATACTCTCCCACAATGTTGCCTAATTTTTTCTTTCTGTCGAGCCCATTTCTTCCCAGCAGCAAAAAAGTTTGCCTATGAAACACTGTAGTCGAGACTTTGAAGGTAACATCAATCAGCTAAGTGGCAATTTTTACTCATATTAATTCTATTAATGCTCTATCTTTGATATTGAGAACTTTATTACAAAGACTGTTTGCCTTAAGTGCCTTTCTATCAGTATTCCACTGACTGTCATCAATTTTGGCTTGACACAGTCTTCCAGAATTAATAATACATTTTTAAAGAATTGTCTTAGACAGTTCATTTTGAAGAAGAAAAACTTGAAAATTAAATTTCTTTTCAAAACCAACATCAACATCAGAACAATCAGCATAAATGTAAAATAATTTTTGTTTTTTAGACATTAAATGTAATCCCATTTTGGACTTTATGGATGACAGATACTAACCAATTAGTGAAATTATATTCAAAGAAAACTGGCAAATAAGTACCAGAATTATCACAAAATTTTGGTTCTAAAAAGCGCAGGAATACTCAATGGTTAATCCATATTTATATTTTTGCCAAAATTGGGTTATTGAAGAACTAAATATATTTCTTTCAGAAAAGCCTCTCTCTTTTTTCTTTAAAACGAAATAAAACTAGAAAGAAAAGCCTCTTCTTTTCTTAAAAAATAAAAATGGTCGTTTTTTATTTTAATTTCAATAATCTTGTTTGAAAATGAAACGAAGTTTCTTTCTTACTGCAGGATGTCGAAAAGTACATTTTTCCTGCTGCTTTGAAACGTTTAAAGGGAAGCAACTCTCAAAAAACTTATTTAGTCAAAAGTCATTTGTTAACGGCTGGTCTTACTCCACGAGAATTTTTTTATGATCGTTTCCCTTCAAACAAGGCAATACTGCCTCTGGTGCACAAGGGGTTACATGAAAGAAGAGCAAAAAGAAAGGACAAGATGCAGGGGGTGTCAGAGAAAGGATAAGAGAAAGATGGGAATCAGGGAGATTAAAAGATAGCAACTGACATTGCATTTAAAGTTTAAACTCTTGGAGATTGTAGCTATCAGAGAAGCAAGTCTGCAGAAGAGATTTCCACAGGCAGGGAAAGAAAGTATAAGTGAAATATGAGAATCAAGGGGATAAAAGATGGCAACTGACACTGCACTTAAACTCTTGGAGATTGTAGTTATCTGGGAAGCAAGTATACAGACGGGACTTCCACAAGCAGGAAGTGCGAGAAAAGAAGCTGATGGAGTAAAAGTGGCGGTTAAATTTGACTGTTTTGGTTATAAAAGGGTGGGACCTAGTTGCCAATCTAGTAGCTTGAGTAAATTCATGGCGAGGAGGCACCAGAGAGATAAGCTCGTCAGAGCAGAAGATTGGTTGATTGATTTTGTTTAGCAGCATATCAACATCTCCATGGGTTATTTAATGCAATATATAAATATTTTGTGCATAATTTTCTACTTTCAGGGCAAAAATATGTTTTTAGATATATAGTTTGTAGATCATGAAATATGTTGTTTGTAATTTTTAAAAAATGTATCCTTGGTAATTTTACTTTAAGAATGTATATTTATATTTTGTAGTGTTGATTGCTATCTAAACTTATTTATAAATGGAACTTTGTGTGTGTGTGTGTGTCCATTACCTATAGACTCCGAAACGACTGTACCGATTTTCTTGAAAATTTACACAGTTGTACTATAAGCATCTGTGAGTGTTCTTAGCTAGGTTTTGTGTCGAGGTACCCCCGATAAATATCGAAAATCGATAATCGAAAAAATTGGGTTATAGAAGGAGTGGTCCGATTTTAATCAAATTTGATACACTCATAGACAAAGACATAAGAAATGATATTCAGAAGTTTCAAGGTTGCAGTTCTTACAATAGTGCAGAAAACCAATAATATATATATATATATATATATATATATATATATATATATATATAAGGCAAGATGTTTGTGTGTGTGTCTGTTTATCTGTTTGTATGTCCTTGCAACGCCAGGCTATACTGCTAGTTTTGTTATAAAAATTTATTTTTAGTCATTTTATTATTAAAATGTACTGTTGATTTTTGTTTGGTGTTTACCTATTTTCCTATAGTTGGCACCCTAACAAGTGCTACCACTCTGACTCAGAGTGAACCTGGGAACAACAGCAGTTTAGAGGTGGTTCCATGACCCTCAAAATCTCCAATCTCCAGAACAGAAGCCTTGCTGCTGGATGTAGTTTATTGTTATACCCAGGACTGTACTCCAGAAGAGAAATGGTTTGTTTTGATGTTTATGGCTCATCAAACCTATGTGGGTCATTTAAAGCTGCAGCATATTTGGTATTGTGAAAAATAATTGTTTTCCTTTTTCTTTTTACAATGATTTTCAATCTGTACAAGTGTTATATATCGACAAACAACAAACACGCATATATATAAAAATATATCAAGTGATATTTTTATTAATGACGATGAACCGTGTAGCCTAGGGAACAGAGAGTGAGAGAGCGCGCTTCTAATGGGTTGACGGGAGTGTCTCTCTTCACCGGCCGATCTCTGTCGCTCCTCTACTTCTACTCTGGTCTGCTGTCTCTCTGTCTGGTGAAATCCGTGCGCCGAGGTCTTTTTATAATCTCCAAACCGGGACTTCCGGATTTTGCCTCGCCCACGCACGTCCACGTAATTCTCAGAGACACCTGTTCTGTTTGCCTCTGCAGCCATTTCCGCTACTGCCGGAAATAAGGTCAAACAAACATCCGTTCCTTTCAACGACCGGAAACACCCCCGCTTGCATCAGCCTTTCTCGGGTGGGGCCAGATTGTTATATTACACAAGACCCCAGAACAATCAAGGTAGAGGGTTATGGAGTAAGGGGTAACACTCCAAACAAGGTGATAATGTCACCAAGATGCAAAAAACAACAAGAAGTTGAAGAGAAAGAAAAGACTTTAGAGGGTACCAGAAAACAATTCTTAAACAGGAAATAAGGGATAAACTTCTACTTCTATTCAAAAGATTGGGGAGGAGTGTGAATCAGACAATAGGCAAACCTAATTGCATTGAAAATTTTGTGAGAAAAGCAAATCTAAGACCTTCTGTATAACCTATAGTCAGGGTCAGTCAGTTAAGTGCCATATGTGATACATGCTTGGGCGATCATGTCTCGAAAGAGACATGACTGACTGGGCAGAAGATTATCCTGCAGTAGGTTGCCATTGCTTTCTGTGGTAGACTGGTTGCCAACCAAGGCTATAGAACATAATCTGTCCTGTTATTTAACCCATCACTGGAAGGAATAGACGGATTAATGCCATCCCCAAAGGTATTTGCGCGTAAGTGAATGCAATGAATTCAGCTGGAATTCGAACTCGGCTCCCCGATTTTTTGTTCCAAGCTGATATCCAATGCACCACAATGCACATTCATAGTCAGGGTAAGGCAATGAATTCATACCTTTCTCAAAGGTCTTTACAAGTAAGTGTGTAGACGCCTTGGCTATGTTTGTTAAATTGGCCTTGTGTCAAACACAACCGAATTCCCCACAATTTAAAATATCAGAAGATTGAATGAATGGTTGGAAGATTAAAAGTGTTTTGTTTGTAAAATAAGTGGAATTTTTTTAATAGAATTGAATAACAAATTTGTAAATAAAAGAAGAAAATGTTCAAATATAAAATACACGTAGTTAATTGTTCAAATTAACTACATTAAATTGTGGGATGTGCGTTGTGGTGCAGTGGATATTGGTTCGGAACAAGAAATTGGGAAGCTGAGTTCAAATTCCAAGTGAAATCCATTGCATTCACTTGCACACAGATACCCTTGGGAAAGGTATTAATTCATCTCTTCCCTCCAGTTATGGGTTAAATAGCAGGACAGATTGGGTTCTATAGTCTTGGCTAGCAACCAATCTACCGCAGAAAGCAATGGCAACCTACTGCGGGATAATCTTCTGTCCAGTCAGTCATGTCTCTTTCGAGACATGATCGCCCAAGCGTATTTCATGTATGGCACTTAACTGACTGACTGAATATAATAGTTGGAATCATGATTAAGGCTTCTACTGGTCATAAAGTTGGGGCTCGGTTTTCTATTGTCATGAAGTAATAAACTGATCCCCCATAAATTACTACGTAATGAGACAATACATCTCTTCTCCCTCTTGCTATGAGTCAAATAATAAGACAGATTGTGTTCTATAGCCTTGGCTGGCAACCAGTCTACCACAGAAAGCAATGGCAACCTACTGTGGGATAAACTTCTGCCCAGTCAGTCATGTCTCTTTCGAGACATGATCGCCCAAGCGTGTTTCATGTATGACACTTAACTGACTGACTGACTGACTGAATTGTTCAAAGAGAAAATGTAAGTAGTAAAATGTTCCACAGAAATTCAGAGCTTATAGTTGATACTAGCAGAATGTGTGTATGTAAAAAGATTAATCAGTCTACTTAACTAATAAAGTCTGTGTTTTTTTTTCCTTTTTATTGCCAGAGAAAAAGTGAAAAGGAAAGTCAAGCAATAAAGGAGATTGTACTTATCAAGTCAGTTGAAGTATCTTTTTGTTTTCTTTGACGGTGTGTGGGTGAAGATGAAGAAAGGAAAATTGGAAGGAGGAAGAATGAATGTATGTTGATGCATTTTGAGTTGCTATCCATAACACCACCATGACTAGGTTGGCTTCTTAAAATTTCTTCCTTACATCGTGACTGAGGTCTGTCAGATTACCGCTCCTATCTGACTGACAAGAGACGTGGTTAAGTAGTGGATTTTAGTCATGTGATTGGCTCCAAGAGCATACCCATTTTTTAGGTGTTAAGAAAATTTGACTGGGGTCATAGATCAATTCGTTATTTCCTCTCCAATCAGGATCCAGAATCTTACTTTTCACACTTATGAAATTTGCCTTGGTCTAGATTTTTTCAAAATGTTTTCAGTCATTTTGATCCAATTTTGCAGGTGGTCAATTTTACTTTTTTTTGTTTGAATTAATTATTAGATGATATAGGATTTGTTTCTATAAGTGTATGTGACAGACCCATGTGGAATTTGAACTCAGCTCTCTTATTACTCATTTTCAGCTGCTATCCATAACACCACCCACACATTCCCACAAGAGAAACAGAGAAAATGTACATCCTGAAGGTGGTATACTTCTTAAATAGCTTTCCTTCCCCAGGGAAAAAAAGGGGTGGAGTTAAATGTAAGCAAAACAAAATGCCTCAAACGGGCAAATATTTAAAAAATAGGAATTGTCTTAAGTTTTAATTTCTTCCTTTTATTTCCTTTTCTTTCTTTCTTCAAAAATGTCTGAAACAGATATTTTTTATTTTTATAACAAATTAGTGTACCCTTGCCATAAAAAGTGATGGCAAAATATTTGAGCGGATTATTAACAGTTTCCTCACAGGTTATCCACCCTGAGTGCGACAGAAGGGGATATACTGATTGCCGTGTAGAACGAACGCTCATTTGGAGTGGTTACAAGATAGGATACTCTCATCACTGGCATATTTACATTTTTCAGAAACATTACATGCTATGAAATCTGCCCTTCTCTGACGTGCGGCTTGGTGGGTGAATCTCCAACTGCTGTCAAATCAGTTGAGTTTCAGTCCTGGCTTGTGGCAAATGGTTAATCTAGCGTCACTGAAGAGTTGTGATACAGTGAAACGGGCCTGTCTGTGGATGGTTTATATATATATGTGTGTGTGTGTGTGTGTTTTGAGTTTTGTTTAACAGTATATCAACCTCTGTGGGTTATTTAATGCCAAAAAGGTAGGGCTTGCAAGGTAATTTTTTGAATGTTTGGTTACTGTGAGAAGGTTGATTTAGTCCGAATTTGATGAAAAATTTGTTTTTTTATTTTTATTTTGGAAAACTGAAGATGCCTTCTAGAATTGTATTCAAAAATGTATTGCTGGTAATAATTTTTTTCCTTCAAAAATGTGTTATGGCAATAATTTTTTTCTTCAGAAAACTATTGTTGGTAATATTTTTCTTTCAAAGTCTATTTTTATATATATATTTCTATAAAAGTCTTTTATAGTGATTTGATCCCAGTTTGGGGGGGTTAACTATTTACCCATAGCTGGGACCCTAACAGGTGCTACCACTCTGGGTCAGGGTGGACCTGGGAACAACAGCAAGTGGTTCCATGCTCCTCACAACCTCCCAATCAGAGCAGAGGCCTTGCTGCTGGATGCATGTGTGTGTGTGTGTGTGTGTGTGTGTATATATATATATATATATGAAATGATTTGTTTGAACATTATTTCATATCGATACTCGTATTTAAGTAGATATTCTGTTTTTAATTAAACAGTATTATATATTTATATCTACTGGCCTGATTATTTATGATAAATTTTTATTACGAAAATGTGTGTCATTTGGCAGGATTCGAACCTGCGACCCCTATCCACCTCATTTAGACTAATGGTCATTTGTGGTCAAGAGGACTAAGACATGCCAGACAACATGGTAGCTTCCCCTATGTGGAAATAGCAGTAGATCCAGATTTCATCACAGGTCACCAGGGCCCCAAGAACTTCGGGATCTGGATCAATAAGCTTGACCATCTCCCTGCCGTCATTATGACACCTTTCTTTCTGTTCTTCACTGAGCGCACTTGGGACAAACTTTGCCCAAATCTTCTGCAGCTTCAGTTGTTCGTGAATGATTGTGTGTACAGTTCCCACACTGACATCAAACTTTGACCTTATTGTGTCTATAGACACACAATGATCCTCATCCATAAAATTACAGATTTGCCCCACTAACTCTGGTGTTCTGACTTCCCTACTCCTCCTACACATCTCATTGTCCCTCAAAGACTCTTTGCCTTCCTTGAATCTCTTGTGCCACTCAAAAACCGATGATCCGCTCATGCAGGAGGGTCTGTAAGCAGTCTGAAGCATTCCAGACGTTTCTGTGGCATTCTTTCCAAGTTAAAAACAAAACTTTATTGTATATAGTTCTTCCAAAGTGTCCTCTTGCCCGGACTGCATTTTCAAAAAACGTCAGTTGTGACAACCAGGGTTTAGTAGGGTGGGTTCCAAGTCCTGCTGCAGCTTTCCCTTTCAACCTGAAATGATAAAAATGGGCCTGTCTTCTCATCAGATGTATAGTAATCATCATCATCATCATCATTCTGCAGCAAAATCTTGTCAGTAGCTGAATACTTGATGCTTCGTTAGAGCTACGAAGGGTGTTTTTATGGTGACACCATCACTAGATGGGTTGCCTACTACAGCTTAAGAGAGGCCCATTCACCCTCATTGAGAGAAGGATATCCCGCGCCAGTTTCCCAACCTGGCATTTTTTACAACCTCGTGGTTGTAAAAAATACCAGGTTGTACAAATGTATAGTAATGTATAGTAATAACATAATACAATATCAAGAGCCTACAATAATTTTAAATGTCTCTCCAAAAAAAGTCCGGAAACTTATTGAAGGCACCTCGTACCATTGAAATAGTTAAATGTAACCACCAACACTTTCTTTTCTCACACTGTGGAACTCCCTTCCATATACTTGCTTCCCTGATAGCTGCAGCCTCCAAAAATTTAAATGCAATGTCAATTGCCATTTTTTATCTTTCTGAATCCTACTCTTCAATACTCTCTGTACCCAGTCTTTTCCCTGATTGTAACCCCTGCCTACTAGTGGCAATTCTGTCTAGCTTGGGTTGAAACAATTTAAAAAAAAAAAAAAAAAGAAGAAGAAGAAAATAAAAAGAACTAGTAGCATGTTTGATAATATGCCTCTCACCAGAGAAATCACCTTAGATTTCTCAAAGACCTTTGCCTAGGGGCTGCTACATAAACTCCTCAGCTATGACATTTTTGTGAGGAGTCTTTTCTTGCAGGTAGGTCCATGTAGGTTGTTATTAATAACTAGTCCTTTGATGTATATGAGCCCAATGCAGGCATCTTTGTTGTTCCTAAACTTTTCTTTCTTTATGTTAAGAATCTGCTTCAGAACATTCTCAGATCACTCATGAATATATTTGCACAGATTATGGTAGCACAAATGAAAATCTGAATCAGCAACTGGTAGCTGATCTCTGCTCTAAACTAACTTGCACAGCTAAATAGGTGAGAAACAGGCTTGTAACCTTCAATGGCTCAAAAACCAAGCTAGTAACGTTTCATCATCCAAGAGAAAACTCGAATCATGTTGAGCAGTTTTACTCTTAAGGCAGACATTCAGGTAAACTACATTCCCTGATTCCACTGGTCTAGACTTTCATAGCTAGGACCCACCATGCCAAACACACTGAGTCAACTGTTCCTCATTTCCTTCATATTCCATTGGTAAGAAGGAAGTTCCACTAAGACATATTCTACAAAACTGTTGCAATATAGAAAGAATATCCAAAGTGATACTTCCCTGATCATTACAATCTTAATCTCTCCAAGCCTATGATCAACAATTATCTATCCTACATATCCTCATAATATTCAACACTTACCCCACCCCTACACTATTACAACATCCTCATTCTGTAATAATCTGAATTTTAGTGAGTATCTATGCAGATGATACAAGTTTATAGGAGCATCTCTAAAAATCTGGATAACCAGAACTTAAGATCTCATCTCTAGACCTAGTTGAGGTGGTTCCATTGGGAGAAAGGACAGGCATGCAAATTTTAATATGGCCAAGACCAAAACTATTTTTGGGATCTTCTTTTCATACAAAAATTTTGTTAAAACAGACTTTGTCTATTCTTGTCTACACTAATCTACACCAAGTGACTCACTTTAGCTAAAGAAGTAAGTGAAGCTGCTGGAGATCAAAAGACTCCCCGACAAGTAAAACTACCTGTGAGATTCTCTCAATCAACAGAGTTTAACATTTTTTTACCTGTAAAACTGAGTCATATTTATTAAAATGTATGAACTCCCCTGATATTATTTGTCTATGTCTATATATTTGTCTGGTTTCTGGTTAATTAAGGTCTTTTCTAAATACACGGTATGTTCTCTGTTAACTCTGCATCTGATATTCACCCTCTATAAATTTTTGGTGATTTTTCAGAGGATCGACTTCTTGCACAAAACTTTTGTTAACACAAACTGTACCTATTGTAGTTGATAATTTTAAAATAAAAAGCTGCAGTTTTGGTTGGAAATGACATAATTAACATTAATTCTGCAAAGTTTGTAGTGAACAAAGCAAGTTCTAAATTTAAAAATTCAAATCTGACTCATTGTTAAAAATAAATGAATTTTCTCAAATTTACAAACTTTGCTTAACAAACACAAAACTTGCAAAATTTCATACCTCGATGCAAAATGTTTGTCATCCAATGGAAAGCCCAGAATCACATCCAGCAGTGAATTCCCAAACGAAATAAAAGACGAGCAAAGTTTGATCCTCATCAGAAAATGAAATGAGCGTAGTTAACATGTACCCTTGACAAATGTCAAGTGATCATATTAATATTGCCTCTCTTTCTCACTCACCTCCTTCTTCTTCATCATTGTTTATCTCTCACCTCCTGCCTACATCCAACAAAGGCTACTACGAACTCTTGATACCCTTAACTTCTTAATACTGTTTTCTAATTGAACATTAACTTCTACAATTCATGTTATTCTTTTCTATCAATAAATTTCTATTTTAACATGCAAAATGTATACTTTTATTCATTCACAAATCCACACATTCCAATCTCCAACCTGCCAAACAACTTTCTGACAATTACGAATAAATCTGTAAATTGTAGGGAGTTCGGTTATGTATGACACAAGGCCAAATCAATAAACATTAACCATCTCCCTACCACTTCAAGTTCCCGCTTCTGTCCTACCCACTTACTTCTGTGTATTAATGATCTGCCTAAGAACATAACTTGATCCTTATAAAATATCTATATGGATAATACAACAATTTATAGGTGCACCTCTGAAAACTTTGATGAACAAAGCCTACCAGTTTGCATTTATTTCTGAGAGGAGTAATTTTCAATAATCTTGGAATTATTTCGAACTATGGACACCTGATGATGACTAGAGGGTACTTGGTCAAAATGTTGTGTCTGTTATAACAACCAAGATGAGAACAAAAGTTTGAAATAATTTCAAGATTATTGAAAATTACTAATCTCAGAAAT